>BOPP01000005.1:5620003-5684548 GCA_017312745.1 Gryllus bimaculatus | reverse complement strand
AGGCCTTGCGCATCGCATTTTGTAAACAATTTTTGTAAAGTGTGTTTCTATTATTAAAATATTTAAATTCACAAAAGAATTTCTTATAATCATCTTCCAATGCAGCGCCAAACCCCTGGAAGCCCATTCACGGAAATGTACCTATCCCTTGTATGATTTATTTTGTCGTGAGAGTACCGCTTCCCAGGTACGTCACAATATATACAACATAAATGTACCGTACGGTTTATAAATAAAGTTCGTACGCTTACTGCTGATTTTTCGGCTGCCGTCGTTGTCCAAGGGATGTATTTGCTTTCCGCTTATAATGGAGTTGCCTATCGTCCGAATAAATTATCAAATGTTCCCAGAATTTCGTCCACTATTTTCTACTTTATATAATTCAATTATTTATATCCAAATTACTTCGCGAATGCAACGTACCCTCGCTGGGCTTCGAGTGAAATCCCTATGCGCGACCTCCACCCAATTTACATAAAAATTCCTCTCCATCAACGGAGCTATCCTGTCATAAATCCCTTCGGAAATACGGAGTCTATTTGACTTACGTCTCAATTACATTAACGAAAATCATAATTATAATTTAATATTACTAACACCTTGGAAGTATTACCCTCCACAATGTTAATCTATCAACACTAATCACCATTTATCCGCTTCAATACTATTCACCAACAACCCAGAAAAAAACGAAACAAAAAATCGTACCGCACCGACTGCTTACTTGTTTTTAGATGGGCAGATTTCGAGAGAAAGAGAGAGAGAGACAGACAGACAGAGAGAAAGAGAGAGAGAAAGAGAGAGACAGAGAGAGACAGAGAGAGAGATTGTTTCTTCTTCGCACAAAATCACAGCTTCCAATGCCTTCTTCAAATTTATCGAATATGGGGCCGTGCCTCCCCAAATGAACTGCGCTATGGCACCAAGCATGAAATACTACACATTGTTAAACGTTCTGTATGAGTTCAATTCCATCAAAAATACACGTTTTATGCCGTTTTTGCCCCTTCTCATTAAACTCGGGGTTCCTGGCATGTCACATTAGCAATAATAAATTACTCTGTTAGTGGTTATTGTTACCAATTATATTCAAAGTTCTGTACATGTCCCTTATGGATTTTCAAATTTAAGTTCAAGTTATCTTAAATATCGCAGATCAGTGAATGTATATATATACGTAATACCCAGCAATCGTCTGACACGTGTGTCCTTTTATGAAAAGCATTTCAGATATTGTATTTATATGTGGCGCATTACGTTTTTAAAGTAAGGTGGGATAACAATATAGGATCATGTGACAAGTAATATGCCGTAGTGATAATACCGTAGTGCCGTAGTGATAACTTTTTCAATAAATTTAATCATCTTTGACTTTTAAACAGAAATATACATTTTTCTCACTTGGCAATGAATAGATTACAAAAAGAGGAGTACAATGATGTATCATATGTTAATGTTTTGATAGTAATTTCTGAATTAAATTATACCTTTCTGAAATGTGATTTTAAATTAAACTAACAAACTTTCGTGCAGAAGCCCTTGCAACTGTCACCAATGGTGAATGTGGCCTTCGCCTGTTCCCTCACTGCTACCACTTTCAATCTGCCCCGTAACAGTCTCAGCGACGCGAAAGCAACCTTCCCCAAAGGTGATAGTTGCAAAGGCTACTGCAGGATATATACTGCCTTTCTTGAAATTTAAAATCACAAGTCAGGAAGTATTACGAGTATTTTGTTCGGAAAATACTATTAAAATATTAACATTAATGTATTTCTCTTTTTATGACATATTCATTCCTAGTGAGAAAAATATAAAGTTCTATTAAAAAAGCAAAGATGTTTAAATTGCTCAAAAACTAAGAATATTACGAACAATATTTCCAGGGGGCGCATTACTTGTTCCATTATTCTGTACTGTTAACTACATTGCAATATCGTGAATCGTTAAGTTATGAGAGTGACGCTTAATTGGTGACATACCCGGTAAATAGTCACTAATCTTTGCATTTAAAAAGGGTAAATCTTCGAACTTAAACTCTCCAAAATTGCTTCACCAACTCAAAGGATATCCAGATATTCTTGCATCGCACGCATTACGAAATGTGGATTGCTTTGGAGGTCTCGGTTTTCGGGGAAGAAGTCAAGATGTGAGTCCAGGAGATGGATTTTGAGAGACATGTTAACACCCAGCTTTTCTCTAAAGTAAGCTCTGATGCATTTATTCTCAACATTTACAAAGCAGATTTATAATTTCGAAGTAAATTGGCTTGAACTGATTTAAATGCCATCCATGCGCTTTTTTCAGTATCATTCAGGAAGTCTTGGAAATGGCTGCCGGCAATTACCTTCTTTATTTAAGGATCTGTGAACACACATTCTTGCACTATTGTATAACTCAAATGTGGAAACTTGGTGCGTTGGTACCGAAAAGCATCCGACTCTAGTGGCTACACGAAATTTTTCAGGAGCTCCAGCTTCTTATGAAGCGGTGACTTCATTACGTTGTCAGGGTCAATTAACTTTGCAAAGGACTTTTTTCCTGGGTGCATTCTAGTTTTGTTAGGCCAATTTAGCTTTATGTATGGGTGCTTACTATCTTTACTGTCCCACTCGCAGATAAAACAGCTGTACTTGATGTACCCATGAGAATGGTGATGATATTATTTAAATCACCGTAGATGCACTGTTTATTCTTCTGGTAGAATATGTTTTCAAGAAGTAGCGAGATAGTTTCATATGACTCTTTCAGGTGGGTAGAGTTTCCAACCATTGATGTTGCGTATCTGTTTCCGTTTTGCAATAATAGTGCTTTCAGACGTTTTAGTTGAGTCAATGAGCACTCGTGATACTTCAATGTTGTAATCCATCACGAGGCTTGTTAAGAGACTTTGAATGTCTCCACAGTAGCAAATACTGTCATTCATTGAAAAGTAATACGACGTCTAAAATGTTTTAAAATATTATCTTAAATATTCCTTATTTTTACAGACAACGAAAATCTTGTGTGACATGCGTGAAAAATAATACAAAAAGGGATAAAAAATTGATGAACGGTGTTCATGACAATTATTTTTTGTCAATATCTTACAAATCTGACGTGACCGAGAAAAACTGTTTTCAGATTTGAAATAAAAATAAATAACTACATTGGAAAAAATAAACACCATGCCAGATAACTTGTTTGTCAGTGTTATCATTTAATTGGTTCACTGGTATACGTGCACTACCAAACTGTCCACGCGCGTTACTGTCCATTAGTCCACTTCATTCTAGGTCCAATACGGTTTCGTCCAAGTTATTTATATGTCCATTGCAGAAAAGTCCAGTACCTAAACGTCCAGTAGCATACAATATCCATTACAATTACCGCTCAGACGAATATACAGAAAATGACGTGTCGTTGACAAATATCTACGGCAACTTTATTGACTTTTTAAAGTATTACAGTAAGTAAAGTAAAAGTGTCGATGAAAGGAATATCTCTGAATCGATCCCTTTTAATAGAACGTTTGCTTCAATGAGCCCCCTTACGTTTTATCTCTAAAACACAGCATCCATGATGCTACAAATACAACACTGCACTACAACACTGCACAACAATGCCTTAATGATAATTTCGAACACCAATATTCCCGTAAACATCTCGATTTTTCAATGATCGAAGAGGCTTCTGCTTTCGAGTAGCTGACGTATTATTTTAAGCTTCAATGAAATGCCACGGTTGCAAAATATTGAGTGTTGTTTTAAGAACTGGCCATAACATTTTCTCCAGTGCTTACTGCGGAGAGAACTTCCTTGCGCTATTGAGTTTCAAATTTATTTTGATTTATTTTGATTTATTAAATGCAATCCCACAGATTTCTTTATCCCTTGATATTGAGGATGAAACGACGAGGTCATAAATATTATTGTTATACATAAAATATTTTTGACAAATGTTCTCCAACTCATACTGGTTCTCTATGTTACTTATGTTACCAGTAAGCTACAGGTTTTCGAGAATTGCAGGTGTATTTTGTAACTAAGAATATTACCTACGTCCTTGTATAAAATCCTAGTAGTGCGAATGTACGACTGTCGCGCTCGCTCGGGGAGGCTCTGACAGGGCCCCAAGACGGCGGCCGGGCCGGTTCGCGGAGTAGAAGCAGAAGAGGGGACAGTGCAATTCCACTAGAATTCAGAAATAGAAACTATAATTTTGTTTCATGGTAGTACAGAGTGTTGTGACAGAGATAAAAGAAGGAATAATTGTGAAAAGTATGCCTGGTAACTTAAACATGTGTATATTCATTAACCTCTTTATGTGGTATTCAAACATTGAACAAACATTGTATAATGGAATGTACATTAGAATAAATTTCTGTAAAAATAAGCTAGAAATTGTTATAAAGGATATTGAATATTCAGAAGATTGTTAACTAGAAAGTTATAAGAGTTCAAGAGTTTTCTTTATTTTTAACGCAAAGTTATTTTTCATATTTTTGTGTCATTTTTTACCAAACTATAGCTAGGAAGGATCCCATTGAAAAATTAAGAAAGATAGCACAGAATACACTTTGGAAAATCTAGAGAAGTGTAATCTATTTTTTTTTTGTAATTGCTTACTCAAATCATTTTTCATATTGTATGTATTTTTTGAAAGTGCATTTTTATTTAATTGATGTTTTTTGTGCTATCATATTTGTATTGTGATTTTTGCATTATCTTCGAGCCAATTACGCTGTGTATTTAAATGTTAAAACTTCAACAGAATACATCTGTTACGCCTTTCTACCCGCTTATAATGCCCTGAGATAATTTTTAGTAATTTACTTACTCCATTATGATCAGGCTGTTAGGCGACAAGCAACAAAGGGATGCTGCTCCCTTGATTTGCAGTAAACAACTGTCCGTCACCAAGAAACCCAAACGGCTTCCGGGTGATGCAAGCCTCTCGAGACCCGGGTTGGCACCCGACTGGTATCGCGTAGAAAGGGAGAAAAAGGTCTCAGTATGGTGTAACAAGCCCAATTCTTCACCCTTGACACAACCGTGTGATGTGCCTGCTTCCTACAGTCATGCACGATGGGGGCGTTCGTTTGGGCGGCTATATTGTAGTATTCAGCTGATCCTATCATTACTCTCACTGCCTGAATTAATTCGAATGAATAACTCAACATCCTTAACATTGAAGTGCTTACGATGACTCACACATTATTGCCAAACCCTTCCATATTAATATAATAATGCTCCCATACACATAGCAGAAAAGATTCAGGCGAGGTTTGAGAAGCATCTAAATGTTATCGAACATCTTCCCTAGCTAGCACAATCGCCAGACCTCAACATAAATTAGCCGTTATGGGACGTTTTAGAGCATAAAGTGAAGAGCAGATTTCCAGCTTCTAAAATCGTTGAAGCAATTGGCGAATGATTTCGTGTAAGAATGGGAGAACTCTCCATTGAAAAATATTCAGACGATTTATATATCCATTCCGCGACGAATTGCTGTTTTTAAAGCAAATGGTTGCTCAACACCTTATTAATAAATGAATATTTTGTACAACATGTTAAGTGTTTATGTTATTTTGTCGAACCCCTGTATTTTAACAGACAAAAATCTTCGTCCGTTAAATGCCCTAAACTGGACATAGGAAGATCATGCAATTATTACACTTTTAAGAAGACAGATAACGAAATCAATGGAGGAAAACGATCTATGCGATAAAGAAGCATAGAAATTGGGATGCGAAAAACGGCCAAGGCTGTAAAAAACCACTAAATAGATAGATAAGGAAATCAATATTTAGTAACTGAATGATAGATTGAATGATTGGTGTTTCTAGGCACGTTATCTGCGGTGGGCATTTGTCCCGTTAGTGTAGTGATTTTTATGATGATGCTCCTCCCACGGTGAATGGTGAGACTCGGCGGAGACCTACACATCAGTCTGCGGAGTGTTTCGCACCCCACGCACCTCCCCACAGTGGGGCGCCGCTCAAGCTCTAGCTCCCAACTGGTCTCCAAGAATGGGTGGCACTGTAGCGCATATAAGTGTAAGTAAGGGGATATATTAGGGCAAGGAAGGGGGAAAGGAATATTGCGCGCGGTCCGTTGCCCATTTGATAAACTTCTACTCCGGCATTCACCTGGTATTGATTGGAAAAACCACGGAAAACTACCGATCAGAGCAGCTGTCTAGTAGAACTTTCCTCAAGTCAGCGGCTGAAATCGACTTAGTTATCAAGCTACAATTCAAAATACACCAATGTCGGAACTCGATTCTTAGGAACTCCCGGTCAAAGTTGTTGCAGAGACAATGGCAATGCTGTCTCTGAACTAAACTCAGCCAGAGCAAAATCAAGATATTTTCCAACAGAAAGTGAAATTTTACACCCAATTGAAAACTTGAAATCTGACTAATGTATTATTTCATTTTAATGCGTAATTTGTTTCCTATAATAGAGAAAATTGGAATTAATATACTAACTACATTAAGGGAAATGGTAATTTCAACTGACTTCTCCAAATGTCTGTCGGGAGGGGGGCAGGTATCCAGTGACTTGGGGCCAATTTGGAGCAATTTGTACAATACGTACAATCTCGTGACAGCTGCACTGGACGCAAAGCCCGCGAACTCAATTATTGCCCGCGACCTTGACTTCCCTGCTCTAGCCCAAGACCGTGAATAAGGTTTTGACACAACCGAAACAACGTAATGAACAAATGACGGCATATAAGTATTGATTTCATTTATTTTACAATTTTATGAACACGTATTGTTCATACTATAAAATAGGAAAATAATAACAAGCGATTACGCATTTGCAACCTACTACATTTCATGTAAAGCAATCTAAATGTTTGGACTCATCTCCGCCCCGAATAGCATAATAACTATTGCAATATCGGACAAACTCAAGAAAAAAAGAACAAAGAACAAAACTAAATATTCATGTAGAATGCAACCCGCAACATTCGTTAGGGTTTTCTGACTCCATTTTTTAACTAACTCCTAAATGGAGCGTTCTAGGGCATTAAAAAATTAAAATTTTGAATCCAAAGACCTGAAAGAAACGTTTCGCACATCGTGATCTATAGGCTGAGATCATCGTCAACATTCTATTTCGTTTTTGCTGGTTCGGCGCTTCTCGATATTACACCACCTGCTCCTAGATGTGCAGAATCTGTAACTAAATGTGTATGAGATAGACACAGAGAGGCAGAAACAGAGAGATACACACACCAGAGACAGAGTTAGACAGACTGAGACAGGAACAGGGAAAGACAGAGAGAGGGAGAGAGGGCTGAGAGAGAGAGGGAGAGAGAGACGGAGATAGAAAGGGAGAGGGAAGAAGAAAGAGTGAGAAAAAGTGCAGAACAACGTCCACCGGGTTCCGCTAGTTTTCGTATGGAACTCAAATTTATTTCTACACGAAAGCACGTCCTGTTTTAAATACAGAGGTGGGTTGGGGCATAAGTCACACAAAGTACTTTTTTTTAGAATTATTCACATTATTTTGTCGCATGAAAGAAATGCTGCAGTAGGATGTGTTCATCTCTATGAGTGTCTCTATTAGCACAGAGAGGAACGTGAAATAAGTGCTCACTGACTGCCACCGTGTGAAATGAATGTAACCCGTTTCTAGCAGCACTCGTTCACCAAGATAGCTCGTGCACCAAGATAGCTCTCCATGGAAGAAATCCGCGAGAATATCACAAGGAATATTATTGGTTGGAGCTCTTAGGAAAAATGATCTTCCATACTGTACAGTCGCGTAATGGTAGGGACGATTCTGCGAGGACGTTCAGCAATCAGTGATGAATAACGAACCTGACAGCCTAAGTGTGCATACCGATGTGGAACATGCGGCAATTGAGCATCTGACTAATCGGGCCTTTCGAACGAGTATGCAATGCTTTTGGAATGTTGTGAACTCGTATGTACTAAAGTACTTTCGAAAATGAAACCAATATAGTCATCCCTATACAGTATTTGAGTAAAACTCCAAGTGCGGGAATGTGCGTTTCCGACACTCGCCGGTAGACCACTTCCCATGCACCAATCGAAACGTATGAGGTGTCTCAGTATCCTGATGTGAACCTGATAATTTGTTTTTGGATCCGGCCAGACGATTCAAAGACATTTCCAAAAACGTGTTTTTCCTGTTTTGGCGAAGCGATCTAAGTGATATGCCAGGAATTAAACCAACGCCTACTAAATAGATCTATGTAGATGGCGTTAATTATACACCAGTACCCAAAGCACTTTTTGCTCAAACAATTTTCTTTCACGACGTTGGCAACACTGATGTTGACATCTTTAAGTGAATTTATTTAATTACCAAGTAAATTGCACTGCAGACTGATTTCAATTTAGATTCAAATTTCGTATTTTTAAAAACAAATTTGCGGAAACCTACGAATAATATTGCCTTGGAACTTATTAAACTTGAAGAATTCCAAGTGAATACGCAAAAAACAAGACTGTAAATAATGCTAGAGAATGAATGAACGATCTTACGTTCGACTTATCTTTTACGTTCTTTCATAAGTGTGCTAATACCGATTTTCAAATGCATGTGACCAACAACTTATTGTTATTCAAATTAACTAACCCCTTATTCACACAATCATGCAAAACAGTCGCCTTTAAATGATATATTCGCATGTAACGCTAGAATTGCATACAAAAAGGATAATAGAACAATTTCAGAAGTAGAAGTAAACACAAATTAAACTGAGTTTGTAAAGTTTTAATACTGTATCTTCAAAAATACGGGGAGAAAAGTATGGAAGTATTAAGGAAATCCGGGGAAGAATACAATGTAGTTGAAGAAGATGAGACAGAAATTTTGGAACTAATTGAGAATGATCTGCATTTAGCATTTGTGCTAATGCAAATATGTTATGTGCATATATTTGCATATTAGAAAAAAAAAGCGTAAAAAATGTTGCTGTACAAAATTTAACTATTAGCAAAACATGCAAGTATTTGTTTCGAGGAATTTAATTTTGAAATTCCAATTGGAAAAGTTCTTATCTCGTATGGAGGTTTCGCTCATTTCAGGTGTACGCTAATTTGTAGAAATGCTATAAATATCACAGTAGTAATTTGTATTCATGTCTAAATATTTGACCTACTCTGAGCAAATTCATGCTCCCTTTTGAGATACTACAGGTTCACATACCCATTTTCTACCTCATCTGTAACTGAAAGTCTGGTATTACATTTTCCTTCTTCTTTGTAAACGCGTTGGATGACTACCGAGAAGAGGAAATTAAATTAAGTTGCCCTATTAGGAAAACCGTCACATCAGAGAAGGTCGACTCCCAACGATTGGATTACAAGAAAGATTTTTTTTTGAAATCTCCTCCTGTTGTAAAGTGGAGAGGAACTTCAGGTTGAGTTTTCAAAACACATTACAAACCTATTTTGCGTGATAAAGTCGATTCATTCAAATTTAATGAAATATCAAGAGTACTTAAATGTAATGAGATATTTCATATCATAGGATGTATATTGTCAAAATTGTTTAATGGCAATGTTATTTAAAAATTCAGATACATAAAGCTTCCTTATTTCTTGTTCGTATACAAACGTTATCTTTCATTCCTACATTTCTGAAACGTTGTGTTACATTTAAAGTTGTACATCTCAGAGAGACGGTAATTGATTGCACAGATCAGACAATATGTTTGTATTTGAATGCATTATTGAAGCACCCCCAGAAACCTTGTCCAAGAATACTCAATCATGTGTTCGCAGCCAACTTTATTGAAACAAAATACTTCATTATTCTTATCGTAGAGCCCCTGTACGCACATAAAAGATAAAAAAGATCCAGTTGTGGAAGGAGCAAATGGAAATTATTCAATGTAATACTGAACGAGGGGATTTCTATTTCATACTTTAAAGTTTTAGTAGAATCCCTGTTTTTCTTAGAATATTTCTCAGTGTTTTCTCCTAGAGGATGTATGTTTTGCATTGCCTGTAACGCTAACTACAGAACTTGCACAATCTTCCATTGAATTAACACACGTTGTGACGTATGTGTACACAAGACTCATTAAACGCCGCAAGCTCTAAAATCTTTATCATATTGCATAGAATGTCCATAAAACTATCTGGGATTTTTTATCTTTTACAGCGTGGTGGGACTATTATCATCAAAAAATAAACAACAAATAAAAATTGTAGGGTGACCAATTTGCATTAAACTGTATTCAATAATTTCAATATTCAATTTATACTTATTTAAATATGCTATAGAAATTGTTAAAAATAACATAAATTCGGTTGGATAATAATTGTTAAACCATTACTTCTTAGCGTATTTTCACATGTTGGTCATCTCTGAATTGAATTCCTACACCTGTTACTTCTCAATGAATTTCTCTTTAACTCCGCGAGTAACACAATTCAGGTTTCTTATTATTTAGCACACCTTTCAGAAAGGAATTTTCAAGGGGAACATGCCTTAAGATTTTCTTTGAAAGAAAGTAAAGATGATTTGAAAAAGTAATTTCCTACTTTTTCATCATTGAGTCCCTTGTAAAAATTATTTTAACAGGTGCTTTAAAAATATTGTTTTCTAATTTTCAAAAAAAATCTTCCCAAAAGTGCAATACAAATGTACGTATTTTAATAAATTAGTTGTTGGTAGTAATAATGATATAAATAATAAGATAAATCAAGGGAAATGAGTCATTAATATGCTAAATACAATTCTGTGAAACTCCCAGTTATCAAAGAAAAGAAAGAAAAATATATACAGTACCTTAATAGAAAGTATTGTCACATATGGCTCGGAAGTACGGAAACTAACCCAAAAGACAAAAATAGATTATTGACGATTCAAATGGACTTTTTGAGACGAAGTTGCAGAATATCTCGTTTACACCACATACGCAATGAAGAAATAAACGAGAAAATGGAAATTCAAAAGGATATAATAGATACTGTAGAACGAAAACAGCTTCAGTGGTACGGACATCTGCTAAGAATGCCAGAATTGAGGTGGCCCAAACAAGTATATAAATGGATACCTCCTTACAGAAGACGACGGGGCAGACCATCAACCCTATGGAAACATGGAGTACTGACTGGGCGATGGCAAGAAGATATCTGACAGAGGAAGATGTAATGGATAGAGAAGGCTGCAAAAGAGGAACCGAGAAACATCGTCAGATGTAAACAACTCAAATACATAATATAATTGTTTATTTACATTTCTCCTTTAATATACGTTTTTGACACAAACCAAACGCACTCCTTAATACATGTGGATATAAGGTTACAAATAAATATTTCAGCGATCATTGCAATCCTTTTTCACTCCCACGTTTTAATCAAACTGAAATAGGTTTAAAATTTGACATCAACGCGTTTTAACTTCTCACTTATCCGCACCCGTAAATGATTACTGACCTGAACATATTGGAGGTGGGATTATATTCATGAAGTAAATTTTCATTTTGTTTGTTTTGTGTGCAAAAAAAAATTTATCTCTAGTTCACGTGGACATAAAGTTTAAAATTCTGTTTTATATTTTTTATGGAGACATTTCTGACTGCGATTCAGATATTATTGGTGCAGACATAAAATTATCAAACCATGAGTACAATAAGATATTTTCTTGATTCACAAAAACATTCTTAATTTCTCACAGCTTTGTGCTATGCAATGCATGGTATCTAACAATTGGTATACGTTTCAGTCCATTATTTCAAAAATGTTGACTTCATCGTCATCATTTATCTACCAACATCGAAATTTTGTTGTACAATTGTATTGTATATACATACATTAAAATTAAGTCGATTTGTGGAGGAACTCTGAAACGAAGTTTTGGCGTTTCAACTTTCAAATTAGCCCAAATTGTTAAAAACATGTGAGTGACACGCACGGATTCCCGGAATATATTTGTTGGGAAAGAGAAGTACGTTAAATGTGAATGTACGATAGTGTAGTTCTGTCCTTAGGCTTCAAGCACAACATAAACTCTTTTTAACGTCGAGCACGTTGAAAGATGGGCTGCAAAATTATGATTTCGAGCTGTTTACTGCAATTAAGTCATCTTTAGCGTATAGTTTCATTATGCTGAGGCCGAAGTATTTAAATATTTTTCTTAACAAATGCTTTAATCAATATTTAAGAATGGACATTGTAATGTAACGATCGCCTGCGATGAAATTGGGTGAAAACACAAAATAATATTTCACCAGCATCGGAAATCCGGTGACAATTTGCAAATGAATAGAGGCGCTTCTGTCCGTGGAGGTGCGTAGATGAGTTTAATTTAATGAAAGTAGTTATGTAACACCTAAAATCACAAATTGGTAAGTACAAGTAAATTGTAATTATGTACGACCATGTAGACTCTGCAGTCCAAAAAACGTTCAGAAGTTTTTCGGAATTCAGAACTGGTTTTATAGTCTTACAACAACCAGGGGAACAAAAAGTCACTCTTATCGGCCAACATCCGTAAAGTATTTTAGTGATCCGTTAAATACAATCGAAACAAATGAGTTGTACCTACATATGGGATGCGACTTCACTTCTTTCAAGAAGTGTCATTTCTTGTTTATGATTTTTTTTATTATAACATAATTTTACGAAAACATGGAACGACACATGGCCGAAAACAAATCCGTTTTGTTGTAAACTTCTTTTAATGAATCTGTTTGAGAACTTCAACAGCGTTTGTTATTTACTGCTTTTCCTAATGGCGTTTATAACTATTGATATATTTCTGCGAAAAATGAAGAAAAAAATTGGTGCTTGCAAAGAAATGAAGCTCACAAACTCTCAAAAGGCGTCAAAAGGATCAAGGCTGAAAGGATAAAAGGAAATGGAGCGTGAAGACCAATGACGAAGTGATCGCCAACTCAGACCAATTAATGGTGGTTGTCAAGAAAACTTCTTTAAAAATATCTTACCAAGTATTTTAAGCCAAGAAAGTGTTTAATTAGAATTGCATAAATAAATAATTTGCAATACAAAACATGACAACATTATTAATTCAATTGTAGTTTTTTAAACATAGTGACTAAACAAAAAAGCAGTTACTTAGCAGAAATTCTAATTGTATACTAAATGCATTCCATTCATTCAAAAATTATTTTAAAATAATGTGAAAGAGGACCTTCCTCACAAAGTATTAGCAATAATAAATTGTAATTGATACAAATATGTTTTAATAATTATATCGATACATAGACATACATAGCTAAATGATTCTTCATAGACCTTACATGAAATCTATGAACTCCGTTAGGTAGGTTAATGTTTACAAAAACGACCGTTTGGTAAATGAAAACGAGGATAACGACCGGCTTTCAGACTAAACAAAAAAATCACGAATCGTATAAAATTCTTTATTCATCATCCGAATTTTTTGTTGCCTATAAACGAGTTCAAAATACCGATAATTTACCCGTCAATTCAATGGCGTGTTTTGTGCGAGAATGAATATGTGTAAAACACACGTAACGCACAGTATAGGCAGAGGCGAATCTACGGTATGTGCCATGGATGCCACTCACAGGGGCGCTATTTACAGTATACCCGCAAAAACAAATGGCAAGTATGTAAGTATCCTGACTGGAGCGCAAATTCTATGCTTGCCATGGGAGTCTGAAAACCTAGATACGCCTCTGAGTGTGAACGGTAAGCACAAGTTAATATCGCATTCAAAGGCATGTTCTGTTTCCTATTTGACCAAAATATCTAAAAATATGCCTTTTATCTTGAGTAATTCCTTACTGTTAATTTATAAAATTTGAGTATTCGTGTTTGAAATATTTTAATTTATTGAGAAAAGCAATGCAGCTTCATGTACTAATAGATGCATAGAAAAGCAATTTAAAATATCCTGCCGTATTTTCATCTCGATTTTTTTTCTGACGAAGAAAATTTCATTTATATAAAAATCAAAGTGAAGGTATTTAGTACTGAACCTTACAAAAACGGACAACAAAGTATCATTCAACACAAGTTGTGCGAAAAAAGTTTTTGAACATGATATTTTACAAGTTATGTTTATTTAAATTCGATTTGCCAAGTAGTTCTAGGAATTTTAACACACGAGTTTATGGAATAATTTTGAGAGAGATATTTTGCAGTTAGATCAAATATAATGATCGTTAGAAGAGCATAACAATTGCTTGAATGGAATGAACATAAATTCAAGAGGACTATTAAGTTTCATTATCCAATCGCATTTCTAAAAGAAAAGATTAAAATAAATGTTTACAGCAACAGTATAGATTAGTTACAAGTGTTTCTTCTTAATTTTAATCATGACTAGAATAGTATGAAAATATTAGACCGTGATATTATTACAGAAGAAGTATACCAGAAATTATGTTCGTTTATTTCCATCAAGAATAACTAAAACAAATTTTAATCGCAATTTCAATCATTTATAACGTAAAAACTGTAAGCGATCATGATTTTGATTTTATTTTTCTTATTCTGTAAGAAAGATGACTTAATTTTTACTCTTTCGAAAACATTTTCATATTTTAGTAAATTTATAAGAATTAAATGTGTTTCAACGGTTTAAAATCCCGCGTTCTAAGCTACAAGAATACAATAATCATTAACTCGACGGAAGAAGTACTTTTCTATTGTTGAATTAATTTGGGTATTTCTTTAGAATTTATTTCTTTACTATTTTATTTTTTCAGAAATAAACCGTGCGTTTATTATCAGCGAGAAATATTGTGTAATGAGAAAGAATCCTGTGTTTTATTGGATGGATTTCAAGTCCAAAAGTACCAATTGTCGAGATCTGTTACTGTAACTAAATCATTAACCTTTCTACTATCTTCATTTAAAATATAACTCTCTATTATTAATATTATGCTAGATGCTACGCAAACCGTAATGAACATAATTAAAGTTCAATATTTTCTAACAAATTTCCGTCATTTTCTTTGTGCTACTGTTAAAGCAAAAGAGCACGAACGAGGTTTCCTTCTACCATTTGCAAGCTTTTGTAAACAAGTCTCACGTGAGTATATTTCAATATGCAGCGGACAATTTTCACCTCTGAGGATTAGTAGTAAGCTCTTTTATAGAAGATTTAAATGTCCCGTAATCTGCCGCAGAAAAAAACTGTGGGCTTTCCTTAGCACCAGTGAGGTGCAGTTCTATACTGACGCTCTTTTTCACAAAGTAACATTGTAAACAGAAACCCCTTTACAAAAGTGGAAATGAAACTGTGTTCAGGTACAAAAAAGTAAATGTATCTTCTTGCATTAAAGATTTTTCTTCATTCCATTCACACTGCTCGTCTTGCTTGAATTCGTGCCTGTGTTTTTTGCAGAATAAAAAGTGATATTTGCATTGTCAATTCAGGGAATACAGACACACACACACACACACACACACACACACACACTCTGTGTTCACACGTAGGAAAAACATTATGTTTGTAACACTTGTCACGGAGTTCCGACATGTGAGTAATAAAATAACAACTGAAAGGTCAGCTGTATCAACGCAGAGGAGAGATTTCACTGGGAAAACGCAGGTATTTTGATTGAAATTCCACCACTCCCGCAGATATTGCCACCCCTATGGATGTGACTGGATTCTCTGCTGCAAAAACCACCCCCAGACCCCAACACTCACGCAACATATTGTTGTATTATAGAGAGCATCAGCTGAATGTCGACTTCTTTTATCACTACTCACCAGAATGCGCGCGAGCAGGCGGATGAGTAAACTGGCGGGTGGGCGGCGGGGGGGGGAGTGGGCGCCGGCGGCGGCGCGGGACAGAGCGACGTCCGGCGGGCGCACTCTGGGGCGGCTGCGTGGCGAGGTGGCGACAGGCGGGCGCCGTGGGGCCGGCGTGTTGTGCGGCGGCGGCGGGCGGCGGCGGGGGCGGCGGCGCCACAGCGGAGCGGCAGCGCGACCGACGCGGAAAAAACAAACAAAAACCGACGCGAGCGGCTGCAGGGCGCGGAGAGCGACTGACGCAGCGGCTCCGCCGCGCCACCACCGCCACCGCCCGCCCACGTGCGGGGAACGCGCCGCCGCGCAACAGCGTCCGTTCCCCCCCCGCCCGCGGTCGCCGCCGCCACCACAGCCCCCCCGCGCCCTATCCGCTCCGTCCGCACCGGCGCCCCGCGCGCCGCCCCCGCGCGCGGCTCAGCCCACACGCCACCTGCATCACAGGCGGACGGTGGAAGCGTACTATCGCCATGCCTTCGCTGTTCCGGTTAGCCTCAACGCTCTGCTTTAACGGGCCGTGCTGCTACTCAAATATCGGCCGGAATCACGCGCGCCACTAGCCGATCTGCATGCGTCAACACGCGCACGCGAAATAAAACGCGACGACTCTTCTTCTGCGGGAGCGCGCGGGCAAACCGTCCCACCTCAGCTTCGGGGAAAACATCCATGCCCTCGTAGGTCAAGGGGCGCAGGTCAAGCCACGGTGAGGAAATGCTTGAGGTCACGGGCGCAACCTCTGATATTAAGGTTGCCCCTATGTAAACCGTTGCGCTGCGGATGCATACAATTTTCACAAAAAAAATTCTCTTTTCGATGGTACTACATTTGAGCAAAGTTTTAGATCAAAAATGACAGGCGCGAAAAATATCAATTGGGATAAAATGATACATAAAGTAAATATAAATTAAATAATGTATTAATAGTCTACCTGATTTGGGGAAATCGTTACCGATGAAAGCTCTAAGTTTGGAGGACACTGAAATCGACTTCCAAAGCATGAACGATTGTGTTTTACTAGTATGCTTCATTATTATATCGTTGTATTCCTGAACGACCGACTCAATAGCAGTTGTCTGCCCAATATTCTCGTAGGCTCGCCTTACCTTATTCGTAAGAATAGGTCTGGACTTCGTGTAGGAGGCAGGGTTGCTTAGTCGACAAAACACAATATACTCCCAATGGTGGGAGGGTAAACTAGAATAAAATAGACAAAATTCTTTCTATAAAGTGGTGAAAGTATTATCATTAGATTTCTTTCGTATTTCTTCCCTGAATACGTACAAGTACACACTATTAGACTGCGTGAATATATTAACATGAAATATCTCATCAAGATATATTTTTTATTCGTCGCTATTTAAAAAGGCCTTTGTTCTATCAACATTTTAGCATTATTAATATTGTCTTTATCGTCATTTCTTGTTGAACTTAAAATGACAGTGACAAAAAACTTAAAAAGTAGTTTTTGAAGGGAGCACTGAAAATCAATTTAATAGGAGATTGACATAAAATAAAGAAAATGAAGACAGAAAAATACAGTTGAGGTACTCTCTACTATATTGATTCCCGATTTTCATTTAAGTAAATGGAATAAGCGGGTACGACATCCTGTCTTCTATAATCCGAGAGAGCATATCACTCATTTTCGTTTAGTGAAATGAACGCCATTCGGACACAGAATATTGAAGACAGAAACGCCAGTCTTCTTTTTTGTCAACTCTCAACGTGAGTTACAATTAAACAAAAATGAGTTTATGCTGTGTATTCGTGTCGATGCATGAAATATACCACAGAACACTATGTATAAACTTCACAACACTGCAATGTAGTTCATCGCGTATATCAATACACTATTAATTTCAGATGGAGTAGCAGATACAGAGAATAAAAAGTTATTCGTAAATTTAGCCTCGTGTTGAGTTTATACGTATTTTATTTAAAAGTTAATTCAAACCTTTCCGTGGGTTGAATCAATTTCCATGTTGATTTCACCGGAAAGCCTTATTAGATGACTTCAATTTATGGGTTGTACAATTCGACTGAGTAATTTAATATATTTAGAAAATTAAATGATACTAAAAATGACTATTGCTTTACTTTTCTCTAATGAAATTTAGTATAATCCTCCCCGGGGGTAACCAGCATTGTTTTAACTCGCGCGCTCGAATGGGGTCACTGTTAATTATCTAATAAAACTGATTTCCCAGAAGTTCATTTAAATACTTCATAAAGAGTGTCCACAAAGAAAGATATCCTACATTATTGCAATTATTAAAACATCCTTTCAAAAAAATGATACCTTTCCGTACACAAATGTCGGTGAAAAATATTACTTACTCTGCTAATTTTTATTTCGCTGTATGACTTCCATACTTTCTTCTTCTTGGTTCGTGTTTTAATTTCGTATTGAAGAATAGAATCGTTTCTCTCTTTTCGCTTCTTGGCATCGGACGTAAGAGTCGTGAAATTGTCTGTCCCATAAACTTGATAAATTTCCATTTCATATGTTATTTTAATATTTAATTTAAGGCAGTGAAAATGATATCAGGAATAATTTCAACAATGTGTGCCTGAGTTGCGGCTCACTTTATTTCTTAAATCTCTACTACCTTTTGTACCGTTGTCGATTCCCATCTGGTCATTCCTTCTTCTGACTTGGAGTTTTGTTGGTTCAAATTCCTCTTCCCTCCGTCCCATCGCAAGTTCCACATTATTCGCTTTCGACGCGATTCGTTTTCCAGTTTCGGCTTCCTGACGTAATCCGTAAGCCTTTTCCGGCCAGTTTTGGCGCCAAGTTAGATCGGCATGCTAAAATTCGGACCCCATTGCTCACGGTTTTCCGCGAACCTTAAACCGAGAGCTTTGCGTCGCTACCGCTTGACTCTACTTGGCTGGCTGCTAACTACTTATTTTCGTGTAAAATTTTGCCAAAATTACCTATTAATATGAATTGTACATTGAAATTACATTGTAAAATTTTGATACATCAATTTCTACACACATTGCTATACTGATCATTCAATTTCCTCAGTCTTTCTCGCTACGAACACAATCTAAAAACGTACTGTGTCAAATGATGAGAGATTGAGCTACGTGGACGTTATAAGTACTCATGCGCACGCGGATGTAATAAACGGAAATAACTCTCACAAATATAGGTACATCGCTATGAACAGAGCGTTGTTTAGTCAAGATTCAGCATTCTGGTGTGCAAATAGTTTCAAGTATCAACAAAATATTGGTCAAAAAGAGACATGTTTTTGCAGATCCAAATCAATGTAATTGAGGAAATTTTATTTTATTTGAATTATTTTTACAACAGCAGGACAAAATGCTCTGAATAATCGGGCCATGCGTCGTTATTGCGAGTAAAACTCGCTATTACTTTCTGCATTTCAGTCATCTCAAATGCTACTTCAATCTTATTTAATTTCATTAACGAAATTCAAATACGTGTTGCAGTGCCTCAGTACGAAATATCCCATGCCAACTGAGTTCACTTAAGAACAAACACTTCAGCCACTCAGACCTGGAGGTAAGTTTAAGACCCGACAGTGGCGGATTTTGGTCGAAACCCGACAGTGGGTCGAGGAATCACCTGCTGTCTGGAGGGCAATTCTGGTGATCGGCTGCTCTGATCGGTAGTTTTCCATGGATTCTCCAATCAGTACCAGGCAAATAACAAGGCAGAACAAATGGGCCACGGCCCGCGCATTCCTTCCTCTTTCTCGTCTCATCCCCTACTTTTCCTTCTCCTCAGGCACACACTTGCATGCCCTGCACTAGATCTCAGGGCGGGGGACCAGTCGACAGCTAGAGCTTGTCCTCGCAGAGCGGTGACCGACTTGGCGAGGCACCTAGAGGAGGATATATCTTACAAGAGGGAGTGTAGGTCGGCGCAGGATCTGACCATCCAGCAGGGGAGGAACAACGTCTCCTTCCGGGATAAAACATAATTCCAGTTAATGTGCTTGGAAATATGAATCACTGAAATAAAATCTCATTTTCTCCATTTCTAGGAGCATTATATCGAAAATTTTCAGAAGTATCTAATTAAATATCAATATTAACTTCTGTAAATTTGTAATGAACCCTTTCAATATATCTTCTTTATAGTTCAAAGCAAACACGGAAAATATTAAAATTCAATAACACAAAATTTATCTTCGTTAATTTATGGTCTCTAATAACCAGACCTGTGGATGTGACTTACAAAATATTAATTGTTTGTATGAGAACTGAAATCTGCAAAACGGTAGTTAGAACATTCTGCAGCGTGGAATGTAAGTCCTTCGTCAGGTTCAATCAAGCCATTTTTTGCTGTGTTTATGTCCTTATTTCCTTTCCCTAATGCACGCCATTTGTGCCAGCCTCGTCGGTGCTTTGAAGCCTCGTAGTGACGTCATCTGCAGTCGCTCGTCGCTGTCGTGTACAGTCGCTCGCTTTAGGCGCTCAGGTAGAACGCGACCCAATGAAACACAATAACAAACACAACTCGGGAAGCGGGGCAAGAGTTGTCACGGGCTCTGAGGAACATATGATCTCAGCTTATCACTAGCAGATTGTTTTCAGGTATACTAGAAGCTCATCTGCGGTGCAAATGTAAGATTCATTTTTAAATTTATTTGTTCTAATTTGCATCAACTACAAAAGGTTATTAGCGACATCTACACAATAACATTAGTTTTGTACAAGAAGTGTTATGACACGTTTAGAGGGAACATTCATATCATAATATTAACAAGTGTACATTTTTCTTATATATCACTGTACAAGTATATGCCCTTCAACAAATTGAGAAACCGGCTGCATTGTTCTTTACCGTTTTGGACTTTTGCCCTGTGTAAGGTTCTTGTTAGATTACTCAGAGCAGTTTGCATCTCAGTTCCCATCAATTTCGATAGTTCGTCCTAGGTTGCTAAAAGTGTTTTACTAAGTATTTCACTAAGTATTTCAATTATAATATTCATTGTAGAAACATTTGATGAATAAAAACAATTATCACTTAATGAAAAATTAAGTAATTCATAAATGGTAATCATGAAATTGTTTGCACATCAACAAAGCTTATACTACCGTGAATATACTATGACCTTCTTGAATTAGTCTCTCCCCATTAAATCGAGTCTAATTATAACTCCTACACTCCCTTGCCTCCTTTATTCCTGCGCTCTGTCACTCACATCTGTCACCGGCGTAGGAAGTTGCGTTTACGCCAACGTCTCGTAGTGTCGTGTCTCTAGCACTGATTCACGCCCACAGCGGTGCCTCCGCTGGCAAACAAAGCGTGTTTGGTCGCAGGAACGAATCAACATTGCTTGCGCGAAGTGAGCAGCCTAGTGTTGGGAGCTCTGGCGCGTCTAGGAGCAGTCGACGTCCAACCCGACTTCTGCCTCCTGAACAACCCCCCCGTTGACCCGCCGCCCGCATCTTCCCTCCCGCCCCGCCTCCCCTTCCCTCCCCTTCGCGCCGCGAGTTGGGTTGGCGGTGACGCGCTTTGAAGCCGCGGAGGCAGCGCGGCGCCTCGTCTCAACACAGAGCTTCCTTGGCCGCTTCGCGGAAAGAGCTCTGCTGCATGTTTGCCTCAACCGACGACTAAGTTTCTGTGTCTCTTTTTGTTGTTGTTTTGGTTGCGAAACTCGCAAGATCAATTGATATGGAATAGCTGTGAGTTGTGGCATACGCTTTAAGGTGTCAGGAATTTTCGAAGGAATCCCAATCTTACCAAAATATCTGGGCGGACAATTGCTTAGCGCTGAGGAGAATGTTGTATCTCTCAACACCCTGCTTACTTTTCTAGACTTCAAAAACATGTCCTCTCTGTTTAAAACCGCACATTGTTTAGAGATGTAACCATGGTCGTGGTACACTCACACAAGACTTCTTACACATGCGCGCACGCACACAAACACACGCATACGAACACAGACATTTAATGTTCTATGCGAAATATAGCGCTCTTCAATTCTACGTGGACTTAGAAAAGAATCAATAACAATTACGCTATTTTGGGATCTCTGAAAAATCGAAAATTCAGTTCAAGTCAACAAGAAAATATGAAAAATTGACAAAGAGATTGAAACACACACGAATAAAACAAAATATGCTCGTAGTATATATCGATGTAATAGATATAAAATGATTTTTCCACATTCGCTGAACACATTTTTTACGTCTCCAAAAATATACAAATAATTAGAAAAGTAAAGGCTATCCAAGATTGATGCTGTTAATGTGTTAAATTGATAAAAGTTCCATTAAGATAAATGGATTGTCGAGTTGACCAAATTATTGATGCACGATAATCTTGTGTAAAAGTCTCGAATGTATTAACAATGTGTGCTGATAAATTACGTTATTGGTGATAACTTTTGAAGAGTAAACTAGTTATCAAGTTTTAAAAAAATGGGTTTATTTGAAGCAGCGCAAATAATAAAAGATGGAACGTTTTTGTTGAAGACTAAGAAATTTCTTAAAGGACCATCTGGAAGGGAATATTCGAAAATAGACATTGACGCTACTTCTCTGTTAATAGAAATTTTAATTATATACAGAAACAACATTCATTAACAAGCAAAATATCTGTAGATAATTTAAGTATTAATGAAGTAAAAATGTTATGAATATTTGATCATTGAATTGAATATACAATATAATTAATCCAAATAGTACTTTATATTAAATTTGCAGACAATTTATTACGATTTATTTTCACTCACAACCATTTGCAAGAGGAAACTTTTGGTCCAATTTGTGTAATTCATGAGGCTTAACTTTTCATTTAATTGGAGAAAGTCATGTCGTTTCCTACCTACAATGTGTTTGCGTAAGTGATTTCGTGTGAGAGATTTATTTATACAAGGAACATAACGAGACCCGTTAACGGCGTTTCCTATTCGAACTTCAATCCCCTGTCCTACATTACTTCTGAAACTACTATCATATGTAAATATTTTCATAATTGTACTGAACTTTGAGAATGATCTTGTATGTTTGTGAATGCGCTTGGTGTACTTGTTAAACTAATGAGAATTGAGTACTTCTGATTCGTATTTTTTGTAGCAAAACAATGTAAACGATTTTGGTGGACTTATTTATCACTTCTAGTTTATCAAAAACAAATCACTAAAATGTTTTTAAGTGTTCCACTCCCATCACATCTCGACCCTGATCATAAAATCCATATAAATAATTTTCCCAGAGGGAATTCCCTATAACACATAAATTTGGGTTGAGTTAGTTTTATTACAAGTTCTTTGAGTTAATATTGTATAACTTATTAGATTTTTTGTATCCTATTTCAAACCTGTAAAGAAGTTTATCCACAGCACAGGTACAATAGTTATGCATTCAGCATTTACACTAGCACGCATCATCATTCATTTCTAAATGCACAATACATTTCAAATTCCTGTTAACGTAAAAATTACATTGTCTTCTTGATACACAAAATTTAAGTCCACGATTCTTAACGCATTCTCGTGTCATATCCCACATTAGAAACACATTTCAATGTTGCGATGTTTTCATAGTGCAGTGTATTATGAAGCCACTGTCCTCTCTGCATCTCTTGACTATCTAGTCTAAATATCGAACGTCGTTCATGGAAACAGTCAGTGAGCATACGACTATTTGAGATGGGTGTCAAGGCCTTGACGAGAGGAACAAAGCGAACTCTTGTTTACCGATAAATTGGCATCCGCGAGCGGTCCCGACAACATTCGGCGCGCACACACGACCTTCGCCCTGTTGGAGATGCTGAAAACGCCAATTTCCTGTGTCTCTTTCTCAATCGAAAATTAAACATGAAAAGGAAAGCCGAGATCGGGCGTGTGATGAGTGAATTCCTCACTCCAGCTTTCCATTGGGTACCAATGATTGTGCTCATACAGTGTCTGAGAATACATGCTACAAACTTCTAGGGATTGTAGACTGATCCAAGATGATAATTCTTTGTCAATGAACAAGTAGTGGACAATTTTATAGATCGAAGTTACATATGACATTTAGCCCCTTTTAGGTACGCAATCCCTCTTGCACTTGTGAACAACTGATACATGAAAAGTAGTTCACGTCAAACCGTGACCAGCGGAATACCAGTGCGTGAGAAGATGCCTATCAATCAGGGGCAAAAAGTAATGATATATGATTCCCACATGTCCAAGTATTTTTGTGACATTTATTCTCTCACCCAGTATACGCAATTCGTGTATGATAACGAAATACTTTAACGTAGTGATTCATATTAATATAAAAAGCATCGTTAATTAATTAATAAAATTAACTGTTTGTAAAAAATTTGTAAACAAATTTTGGCTGAACTATATTTCAAGGAGAATGAAAATCTTCTGAGTGCCCATTCCCATTTCTAGTAACTCTCCAGTAGTAGTACCCATTGTCTCAATAATTTACCTTTAAGATTTAATAATATATCTGAGCTCCATCAGTAGAAAACTTTGTTGGTAACTCTTTGCAATATTTTAAAAAGCCAAGCAACCTTAATTTTATATTATTTTGATGTTTATATCTCGTATAAAACATTTCCTACAACTGCGCCGTGTCCAGTTTTTTTGTACATTTAAAAACTACCTTCCTGGCGGAGCTGAGCTCTGAGGAGTATCGACAGGAAGCGCTGAAAGGCTCATTCGGGCCTTCTGCGAAAGAAGATAAACATGGCTTCCCCCAGAGACCGGGAGCCATAGCCACCCACCTGCAACTCGCAGCGAAGAGACGGGGCTGCTTCGAGGCGATCGCAGCCTATCGACCTCTCTTTCCACTTTTTCTATGTACAAGTCATTGTTAATATCAAGTATCTAGTTCGATTATTCAACGTAGTTCATGTACTTATTATTAAAATCATCTTTAAAACAGGAAAAAGAATCAATTCTATCTGCAAACATATCTGGTCAGACGTTCCGTGCGCCGCATGCCAGCAAAGCGTATATTTGGTGTGTGCCCTGCCCTGCCTCTCCTGGCCCCGCCCGCCATAGCTACGAAAGGCGCTGCTACCGCCATCGTAGCTAAAAGCAGCTGTAAACAGATGCATCGATGCATACTCCCAACAAACTTCCTCAAACAATTTTGACCTGAAAATACTGACAGCGTAATGGTTCTTTTAAAATTAATTAAAAATCCTTTAGTAGGCAATTTTACGAGCAATAAGAAACTTTCAATGTTCTTCCAGGGGTTTCCCCAGCTTTTCGAAAAACCGGAAGTGCACACATAAAGTATGCTCTAAGAGTTAGAAAACCAATTTTTTTGTATAAATATTTAATAACGACAATTCATTAACAATAAAAGTTTAAATTCAATGATTTTGTGATCGAAGTGAATATTCTAAATTGGTTATTCTTTTTTACATTTTTTTAAAATTTGAAGTCGCATCGACAGCTAGTTCATTCCCGACTGAAAAAATATACACTACAACAGTATCACATCCATGATTAATTGAAGGTTCACAGATTCTCTACAAGAAACAGTAATACATATTGTTTATAAGATGATATGTAAAAAAGAAAATGGCAGTACCAATAATACGTATACGAATTGGAATATAAAAAAATATATGGAGAAGAATGAGCAAAACTAAATTAAAACACCTGATAAAATAGTAGTTTTATATTCTTCCAAACACACTCTGAGAAAGACAGTATGTAAAGCAGGAAATATCCTACTACCTAGAATGTTGGTAATTATTTTGATGTAAATTGCATGTATTTAATTATTGTATTGATATTATTATTCAAGCGAATGCACATAGTTTTGAGAACGCTGAGCTGGCAAAAGTCCAGTTTCGCTTCTTCGTTGAATTGGGATTTTTCAAATAATAGCTGAGGTTCTAGTAGCGCAGAAAAGGCAAATAATTCAATATCACGTATCTGTTTCCAATAACCTCGAGAAAGTACGCCTTTGGATCACCGTTAGTTTCACATTATTTGCAACAATAATATTAATTGCGCTCCGCAATATTATACTCGCTGCAAAACTGGTACAGTATTGAAATAAAGAGATCTGTAAAAAACAGAATACGGCACTCCGGTCGGCAAAGACTATATAAGACATCCAGAGTCTAGCAGAGTTATTTCAGCGGTTACTGCTGCTACAATGGCAGGCGTTAACACCGACCATGGACTGTTGATGACTGTAAAAGCGATGCCTGGCTTGATAAGTCTCACATTGTTTCGAGTGGATGTAAGTATGGAGAATGGCGACATGAATCCATGGACCCTTCATGTCAACAGGGGACTGTTCAAACTAGTGGAGGCTCTGTGATGGTATGGAACGTGTGCAGTTGCAGTGATATGGGACCCCTGATACGTCTAGATACGACTCTGACAGATGACACTTCCGTCAGCAGCCTGTCTGATCACCTGCACCCATTCATGACCATTGTGCATCCTGATGGACGTGGGCAATTCAAGCAGGACAATGCGACAGCCCACACGTCCAGAGTGGCTCCAGGAACACTTCTGAATTTCAACACTTCCACAGTCCACCAAAATCCCCAGACATTAACATTATTGAGTATATATGGGATGCCTTGCAACGTGCTGTTTAGATCTCCACCCCCTCATATTCTTACGAGTTTATGAACAGCCCTGCAGGGTTCGTAGTGTCAATTACCTCCGGCACTACTTCAGACATTAGTCGAGTCCATGCCACGTCGTGTTTAGGCAGTTTTGCGTGCTCGCGGGGGCCATACGCGATATTAGGCACGTGTACAAGTTTTTTGGGCTCTTCAGTGTACTACAACACGAACCTACAAAAGTGTTTTCAACCAACAATTTTTGTTTCCGCACCAAGACTCGAACTCGGATTCATCGAAATAACTCGCCGTCGCTTTACCGCTACGTCATGCTGCCTCTCTGAAGCACATACTTTGGGCCGACACTTAAAATGTGTCTCTTCAATTATTTCGAAGACGCAATATTTCAAAATTCAAGGAGTTCAAGAGATAAAAATAAAACCGTCGCCATTCTATTAAGCATACCTTGATTTATTCTTGGGATAAATTGAAGCTGTTTTTGAGAAACATTTTTTTAAATTGCATTAATTTTAAGCTCAAACTATCCGAAAACTACTCTTTTCATTAATTGAATGTGAACTTTAAGAACTTTTATTTTTTAAAGAGCTATTTTTTAAAACAGATTTTGCTTTCCAAACAAATATCCATCTTCAATTTTGAATTTTTTTTTTCAAAAATGTTCAATGTTCAAAAATAAAAAGGCTTCCCCGGAAATGACACTAACTTAACTTTTATTACCGTCCTTGGATACATACGAGAAGAATATTTATAGAAAACTAGTGGTGCTAAACCAGCACGTACTTTCTCCCCCACATATTCACGCGAATTACGTGAAATTACGGGAAAATCATTTAAATTTTCGAAAAATTGTTCATGGCCTAATTTCAAAATCTATCTTAAAGAAACAGATTTCATAAGGGGAAAATATATGTCTTTAATATTTTAGATTTAGGAAGACTGCAAACAAAATTTTGAACTTTTTCGAAAAGTCAGTGATTTCAACGAACATGAGATCTGTACCATTCTCATTAACACAAATATTTATTTCTTAATCTGATATATATATATATATATATATATATATATATATATATATATATATATATATATAATTTCAGTTGCCGTCTGGCTTAGCGTAAATTCTAACCTACTATATTACTTCTATATGACTATTATCTATACTACTGCTACTATTTACAATATGTACAATCTTGGTTACTATTTACAATGATTGCTATTGGGTGTTATTTATAATACATAAATCTATTTAAATGGCTCTTCCGATTAGAATCTAGTTTTTATTGGCTTGTGTCCATCATTGATCCTCTTGCATATTTTCATATACTTTTTCTCCTCACTATCACTTAGGCTGCCCCTAACTTCTTGCTCTCACTTCACTGACACTGAAGGCAGTTTCTAGGCAGGGGCTCCAGCTTATCGTCTGGTGTTGCTGCAGGTCTTTTCTGTTGTTCCGCAGGTAGCTTCCTGTGGCATGGGGTGGAGGAGGGCACCTCTGCGGACACTGTCCCGCGCTATCTGTTTGTACTCACGCGGGGACAGGTGTATATTGCTGGTGTGCGTGTAGTAGCTCACCGCACTGCCCTCAATGGCCTCAGTTATTATTCTTTCTCTTAAGGCTTTTATCTTGTGGCCGCCTGCAACTTTCTTTAGTAAGGCGTCACTACCACCACACCATTCTCCCAGTGCCCCTGCCACAAGCGGGAGTACTTCGGCGCTGTGGTAACCGACGGTCATAAGATGGGCGCGGGTGGCTTCGTAGTGTTGGCGCTTTTCTTCTAATTTCTTCTCACATTTGCCCTCTCGTGCGTCAGCCACCGCCAAGTCCACCACGAGTCCATTCTGCCACGAGTGCGTCCTCTACGCTAGCCGAGGGCAAATTCTAATCAAAAAGGTTGCTATCATTTTTTAGAACATTTTGATAATGTTTTTGAGCCTTTATGGAAAGTTTCCTTAAAAATAAAATTATACGTTTCAAACTCTCAAAGCTTTGAGTTCATTCAGATTGTTTCAGGGATACCAATTTTGGAGAAAATCAGCTGAACGGTTTAGGTGTTAGGATTGACCACAAGCGTATGGACAATTTGCCGGCAATCGATTTTTCGGTATCAATGACCCACAAAGCATGGATTCTGGCTGCATCAAGTGTTAGAGGAATGCATTTATTATGAACAGAAATATGATATAGTCACTTTGTCGTTACTAGGACCGCACAATAAGAGGATTTTATCGGAAATTTGCCTTTAAAATACGTGCACGATTAAAATACGTTAAATTCTTACGAAGGGTGACAAGAGAGAGACAATTTTCGAATCCTAAACTCTCCTTAAAAGCAAAATAGTTAAAGAATGTGTAAAAATAGGATTGTCACGTTAGTAAAATAATTTACTTTCGTTGCCACAGTTGTTCCTCTCTCCAAAACATCCAAGTCGCAAATTTGTTTTTACAAAATAAAGTGTATTATTTATAACTACTTCCGCTACTAATGAAATAATATAAAAATATGTATCTTGCCTGCAGCCTTGTCTTTGTCTACTGATTACTTTATGTGAATCTTACGTCTTCTTGCAAAGCATTTTGCGCCTTCTTCCACAAAATACAGTTTGATTACTTTATAGCTGTATTAAATATTCGATGTTTTGCGAACTCAGTGCTATTATATTCACATAAATCATGTCTTTCATTATTCATTTGACTCCATTGTCGGCTCGTTAGGCGATGGTTTCTCGTTTGGAAATGCTAGGTTTTTATAGTGTGTGTTCTACACTCAATTTAATTCTTGTTCTATGTTACATTAAACCAAAGTATCAAGAGATAAAATTAATTTACTCCGTGTTATTTTGTGAGTTTTAGACTACCGTGTATTAAAAAGTAAACAACGCGATAATATATTTTCGATATGTTTATACAAGTTTCAGTTTAGAGGATTCATATTTCTGAATGTAATACCCGTAAATTTAAAAGTTTCTTTCATTTAAATTGAAAACACGAATAGAGAGATGTATTTCCATTATTTTTCACAACTTTTTTTATCAGTAAATGTATAATATTTCGAATCTCTTCGTGAAATTGAGGCAATCAAACAGATGTATGTGGCTTGGGCCCTGTTTTCAAGGAAACTCACAGCAAGGTGAGAAGAGAGCAGCTTGAGCAAAGTGCCCTTTAAACTAACTGTTAAGCAGTAACTCCTAAATGATAAGTAATACAAGTATTGTATGTGTATTTTATCACTATTTATAATAAATTGTTAAGTAAACAGCTTAAAAGTAATTGTAAAATGTATACATTTATTTTTGAAATTTTACAATTTTTTTAAAAATAGTTATTGAACTGTAGTTGATGGAAAAGTAACTTTTTAAAATTTATGAGGGAATTTTTCTGATTGAAAGAAAAGCACGCGTGGTTCAACTATCTCAGGTCTCTTAGTTTCTCTCGGGGCTCCTTGGGTGCTGATCTAAGAGTCGTTTCTGATTGTAGTATGTGTTACTGTACATGGTGATGTTTCCCTTAACTGTCGTTATGTAGCGCAGAATACTAGAAGCGCAGAAGCGCTACTGAAGCGCATAATTGATGGTACACGAGTTTTGATTGGTATCACTGAAGAACTTCAACATTTGAATTTTTCGCCGTTTCCGCTATGGAAAACCCTTGGCCTAAAAAGTTTTTAAAACTCATGTGTAAGATAAAAATATTGTTCCAGCAATAAAAGATATAAAATAGTAATTTTTCCAACGAAGTAAATGAAAAATATTGAAGTAAGCAGAATATGGCATGTGTACGAAATCAGGAGCCCATGCACAGCAATACTCATTACGCTTTAATAAACTTCTCCATAACTCGGAAAGGTTGGGTTCTAGATCTTTAAACCCATATTAAGGGACACGATATATGTTTGCAATATCAAAATTTAATAAATAAGCCCTTTTTAACGTTATATCACTTCCTTATGTTTCCTCGGCCCTCATCACGATTTACCTGAGTCCCTGCAAGTTGGATTCTATTGTATCGGCGCGTGCTTAAGTTGCACGGTTGCACAACCACCAGATATGATCGAAAAAGATCTCTTAACATCATAGGAATATACATATTTCTTTTAATGACATTCAATATTCAAGATATTTCAGCAATATCGAAGTATATGAAATCGTTTTTAAACAAAAAGAGCGCCCAACTGCCGCTCTCTCCGGTACCTTCCCAGGTTCCCACCACGATTTTGGATCTTGACTGTGTTACTGGGTTTGCTGCATTTACTCTTTGGCCTTCGATTTGCAGTTTGGTTGGGCAACCAGGAAGGTGGCGCTGTCTAGAACTGCGCGGCGACGGGGGGAGTCCCAGGGGAATACCTGAGAATACGTCTGGCTCGCTGCAACACAATTTTATGAATTTCGCTTATTATTGAAAGTACACAAGTTCAGTCAATTATTGACGGCATTTAATGCATTGTGAATTATGTTTAGAGAATTTGTGTTCATTTTATATTAAACTTATTGATTTAAAATGTACACTTGATGAATTCTTTGTGTAAAGTTGAAAGATCTGGAATGAAGTCCCTTTCTCAGTAGATTCAGCAGGCTGCAGTTACACACCGGAGAGTGCTGGTAGAATATGAATGTGTGTGTGAAAAGATCTTTGTTTCAAAATATACCAGGGAGGTGATATTTTTGAAATAAAATAATTTTATTTGGGTGAAACGTGTCGAAGCAATAGCACTTGTTACGATGTGCTGGAGTCGACCGTAAAAGTCTAGTGGAAATTAAAGCTAGAACCACGTGCGCGGGAGGTGTGTAATATATCTGACTCGGTCATGACGCATAAAATTATGTAAGTAATGATTCAATATACACTTTTATTTAAGTTAGTTTTAATTAATTTTGTTTGCTTACATTTTTAATTTATTTTCATATTTTTAATTTTGGAAATTACATTTTCGTCATTCGATGGAGGTGCAACCTCCAGTCTGTTGGGTCGCCAGCCGCCACTGAACAACAGCCGTAACATTTGACACCATTATTTTATTTAGCAACAACAATCCCAACATTTCATTGAAAACTATCTATCTCTTACTCATTAATGAACATATTACTCAAATTTCAATAACCTAACGAAAAATGTAGAACATATTATTTACTTATCATCTCAGTTAACAAAATAACTTAGCCTTTATGTAATATTTAAATTAAAGAAATTGTGTTTTATCAAAAAATCACAATATTGGTTTTAATAGCCCTTCTCAGTTCACGAAACACAAATACAACAGCCTCTTCTAGGTTCATAGAAATGAAATGTTTCTATCTGTATTCAATTATCAGTAAAATCAGGTGAAACACCACACAGAATTAAAATTCCACATTTGAACATTTTTTCTCACAACATACTACATAATTGAACCTCCTCACAACCATACAATTCCTGCATTTAATACATCTATATCGAGTGCCTCAGGACTGCCCTCAAGGCCACTCTGGTTCCTTCTCTCTATTTCTTCTAAAATTTGTTACCAGCTAGAGTATTGACTTTTTCTTAGCGATTATGTGATCATTATTTCTTTTGCTTCGTCAATAATCTTATTTCAATGATAATCGATTATATTTCTTTTATTTTACGTCGTCTTGGCTCATATTTATAATTCCGATAAGGTACCTCATGCAAGCCACGTACAGCACTATTTACAAATTTGAAATTAAAAATTTAGAAATGTTGCAATTGTAATTCATCACAGCCGTGAGGCGTTCAGAAGCCATTCTGACGAACTCAATTTTTGAAAAATTCTTAATAATAACATGGTTGTGTTCCACAAGGAAATATTTGTCAAGACGACGAACACCACATTTAACTGGTTTGAAGGTAGAATGTGCTAACTGCTCTGGCAAATATTATCAGTTGTTTCCGTGACCAGTGTGATTAACTCCTTGACTCCATAACAGCCGATGTTTAACCGACCTTTTTTGAACTGAATTGAACTCTTTAATATCTCAAACACAAAGTCATGTACGCTGATTCATACGGTGGACAAAACCGCAACATCAAAGTTATTCTCTCTCTTATGAAATATCTGCAAAATTAGTGTGGTGACACTGAAACTATTGACTTAAATTTCCTTGTACCAAGATACAATTTCCTTCCGAACGATTTAGATTTTTCCTTAACAGAAAAAAGAACAAAAAACTAGTAGCTACATCTTTTCTCAAAGGGATTGATATGATATTCTTGACAGCAGGAAAACAAAACAAGTATTTCTTAGCAGAAGAAAACCATGAAGGCTTATATTCGCCAGAAAACTTAAAAAATATATCATTCCACAGAAAAAAATTGTCGAAAGAGAGTTATCTGGCTGACAATGAGATGTAACCGGATTCAGAAGACTGAACCATTTTCTATCAAATATTAAACTATATTCTTACCAGAAATGACATTTGAAAAACTTAATATCCAAAAGAAAAATGAAACCACACGTCCTTTAGAAAGTATAACTAATGTCCCACAAGATATCCACGGCAAAAATGTAGGACGTAATAGGTCTCTTGAAGTTTATACTTCCTATTCATCACCGCGTTATAAAAACTTGACGTCTGCAAGAGGTATCCTTCAAGAAAAGCTTCCAGTCATAACGACTGCATCACTTACTAATAATAGAGGCAATATACACTTTTTGTTTGTATTTGTATTTGACAATTTTTAGTATTGTTTAATTATTTACAATAATACTAGTAACGTTTTCTAGTGCATTTTGTTTTGGACGCATTTTTTCCACTAAAATAACTTTTTTAGAAACCATTTAGAACATTATGGCAATCAGATTTCGGCAATACCTTTCAGTTCGCAATGTGACTAACTCCATATAAAGTGGCATTTTTATGGCAGAGTGGGATATTGAGTATTTTAAATATATTTATAGTGCTGAAATCATACCCATAATTGTATAAAATGGTTGAGTTATTCGAAATATGCTGAAACAATTATAGACTTTTATTGATAAAAAAGTTTAACTGTTCATATAGGAAAATTTAGTTTGATGGAGTGAGTTGGTTTGGCCTCTGAACTTCTCAGTAAATAGTACGAGTTTTCATATTTTAACCTTTCTTTTAAATTAATGGGAATCTTAATCAAAGAAATTTGTATTTATTTATTTATTTATTTATTTATTAATTAATTTTTGGATTGCATGTTCTTTATTGTAGATTTTGTGAAGCATTCACATCGCTCCATTCCTTGGGAATATAGCATGTATGTTCATGTGAATGTTTGTGAGTGGAGCAGGCGGATTTGATGCGATGCGTGTCGGTGCGTTGAAGTCCTTAAAAATTGTAAAGGGAGCAGGTTTCGACGTAATAATTTATTCTGTATGTCAGACAATTTTACATTCAAAACTTGTTTTATTGATTAATGGGTTAGCTTATACAATACCAAACATTATTATTAGAATAACTCAAGCTGGTCTCAATAATCGCATATATTTCGGAATCATCAAGTATTGAATCCCGTATCTCTCTAACATCACTCTATACAGTTCAAAGCAATGAATGGCAACATCGGCGAATGCGTATCACAGATTAGTATTTCAAGTTGTGTCCCTTCAAGATAAACAGTTCTGCAATGCAGAGTTACCAATTGAATTTCGAGTAGTTGCTGCAAGTGGGCAGGTTTTTAAAGATTACTTGTTTTTTCCTATTCGGTCAAGTGGTTACGTTATGAAACCACATTTACGTTGTCTTTGCTTGTGCTATCTGGTGGTGATATTTTAAAACCAATATCTATAATTGTTTTCACTCGTCATTTAGTGGTAATCTAAGCAAGTATTTCCACTGTGTTTAAAAGTGAGCGCAGGTTTGGGCATGAGTTTTTCACACGTGCTGTGTGGAATGTGAATTAGTGAGTTGATTGATAATTATTTTTAGATAGCCATTAGTAAAATCGGTTCTTTCAGGGCATGCGAGGCGTGCTTGGTTATTTTTTAGCACTAATGCTAAAAGTGAAATGATGCTCGAGTATTCAGATAAATCTCTGGAAGCAGGAAAGAAAACCAAATACTTTCGCCTGATCACATTAACTACAATTGACCTTAATGTATCATTAAGTAGTTTGTATACTTGTATAAAAATAAATCAAAATCACTAAGGCTGTCTAAAAATAGAGTATGACACACGTGGTAAGAGCTGTTTTTTTTTGGCTCAAGGGATTAACCTCCACTGTTTGCAAAATAAATTGGCACGTTTAGTACTAATACCATAAATAATTTTCTTCCTTATTTAACTTTTCTAGTGGGTGATATTTTGGCATCGCATGGTAAGTTAGGTAAGTGATGATAATATTTATTTAGTCACCACGTGTGTCATACACTATTTTGTTTAGACAGCTTTACTGACTTTCATTTTAATTCAATCATATAATTCACTTAATTGTTCCTTGAAGCTCTGTTGTAGCTGATCAGACGAAGGTATTTTCTTTGTAGCATTCACAGTTTTATCCATACATATGAACACCGTCTCACTTTAAGCACTGATGCTAAAAATTGAATTCTTAGCTCGCTGTGCATGCCCTAAAACCACTTTTATTAGTGGCAGTCTAAAAACGGATTACAAAAAAAATGTATTCCTCACTTGTATTATATTCGTCGGGGATAGTCTCTGCGGGTATTTGAAAGATCTTCAGTGTATTGCAGTGAAACAAATATTATTTTCGGACCTCTTTCATTTTCTTTCGTGGGTATGTACACGCGAGTCTTTGACATTTTAGATTTCCTTCTCATTCATTCCCACATTTATTCCTTCTCCTTTCAGATTTTAACATCGTTTAAGAATTAATATTTTTCAACGCACTGACATTTCATTTCCTCGTGAATTCCGGGTGCATCCTTGCTCTTGAAATGGAAGCATAAGACATTAAACTTCCAAACGTTCTTCGCTTTCATTCGTTCCTGACAGCCAAAATGACTACCACCAACCTAAAACCCTAATATTAATGTGAATTAATGCCTCTCATTTAAGATTAATACGCACTGAATTTATTAGTGTTGATTTCCGCTTCACACATATGAATATAAAATGTACTTTTATTTGTTGACTTAAAGGTAATATTTACAACGTTAGTAATTTATATATGGCTCTCCTTGAAATAGAAAATTAGTAAAAGCTATATTGTTGCATGTGTGTCATTGGAGTTTCGTGGGGAATGCCTAAGACTCATACCATCCCTCTTGGGCTCGCCATTGGTTATGGCAATTTAACGATTTCTAGGCTTTATTTCCTGCGAAAAACGCGTATTTTTTACTGGTTAACAAGATAGTATTCCAAGCCCCTTACAACGTTTTGTGGTCTTTAATCTACATAACTAAACGTAATTTGTTTTTTTGATTTTATTTATAACATTTTTACTTTAATTTATCTATTCGCAAAACAGTTAAATTTTCTTCGAGATTTACAACTAAAAAAATCATTAAATAATCTAACAGGTTTATTCTGTGTACTTCTTTAGTTAATTTTTGGTTTACTTCGCAAATCTCACCGGAATTGACGGGTTTTGGGCATAGTTCAGTCATTTTTTCGGATAAATCACTTTTCCACGCCAAATTTAATTATCTATCGTCCCTACCAGTGTCTCTCGACGTACCGGGTATCGTGGTGGAATCGCTCGTTTTGTGCCCTTGTATATGTTCACATATTGTCCCCAACATTGCTTTTTCAAAAGAGACTGACTAGTCAGAAAATTAATGTTTGCACGTATATAACAAAAGTTAACCGTTTTTTCAGGAAGATCCGTTGTATATGTTATCGGGTTAAGTGAAGGCTCGGAACCTACTTTAATTGCAACACTTAACATTTTTACGCATGTATACCAATTAAATTGATAAAGAGGCAAAGTCTATTAAGTCTTTCAGAGTTGTGTAATGAAAGTTTACCCTTTTCTGGGTATTTTGGCAAAAAAATAATGTTTTTTGTGCACGCTGATCTCACAGTTTTTGGAATATGATCGCACTTTTTCCATTAAGTCAACAGTACCGGTTATGTCCAAGAACGGAAGGGGGTTGAAATTATATCGATCTATGTTGTTATTACGAATACTACTAATTGTACAAAATGTAATAAAATAAATAGTGAATACAGAAATAATATGTTTCAAAAGAATAACAGCATAAATACGTCCAGTTTAAAAATGATGGTCCCACAAAGCTCTTTAACCCATGTCCAAAACACTATAGTTAATGAATTGAACGTGTACGAGTACAAAAGCCTTTCAAATTCATGTTTATGCTTAAATATAATCTATTTCGTGTATCTCAAAAACATTCTGTCTTGTAACTCAGGATCCCTAGGTACAAAATGAAATTAATAAATTAATGGTGCTTTAACAGCTCAAAATCCCTCGGATTATTTCAAACTCTTGCAATCTTAAAAAATTCGGGTTCAATGAAAATAATATTCATGCCAATCTTCTAAACATCCCTTGTGGAAAGCGTCTCATACGTGGAAAAATTAAAAGAAAAAAATGGTTGATTATATATTTTTTGTACAAGTAATTTGCATTAACTTCAATCAGAAATTACGAAGAAACAATTCAGTTTTTCAAGCAGTTGTTCATGACCGTTTCTGAAGGGCTAATGTTTTAGAACAAATTTCATTTAAGACAAAAATATCTACCTTCAAATTTGTATATTTAAATGTTAACTTTTTGAAAACACACAGATAGAAAATTTATACAAAGAAAATTTAATGAAGAAAATTTATAGAAAACAATTTCAAGCGGTTTGTTTTTAGAAAATAACTGTTTAAAGACTGACCGTATTTCCCGTAAAATAACGCCTAAACTGTTCATATTTTAAAAAAGTGTACGTGTTATTATTTCAAGATCTGTCTTTGAAAAATGTACATTTTATTAAAGGAAATATATATTTCTTCAATAATGAAGGGCTTAATTGTAGAAGACGCCGAAAAACTTTTCAAATTTTGCGATTTTCGAAAAGTTAAGGTTTACAACAAAAAGTAGACCTTCATCATTCTTTTAATTGTTCTTTACGATTTCGAAAATAAAAAAGATTAATCAAAAAATTTGAAACTATTTTTGGGAAAATTTTGAAAATGATTTTGCAGCTTCAAGTAAAGAACCTTTCAAAAATCAAAATACCCGTTTTAAACTCAGAGAGCCTCATTTCCTTAAGTCATTCGCCGAATATCAATTTTTGAGAAAATCGGAGGAACGCTTAAGGCGCCACCGTTTACCGCAGTCGGACGGACAGACGGACAGACGGACAGACGGACAGACGGACAGACGGACAGACGGACAGACGGACAGACGGACACACGGACAGACGGAGACGGACACACGGACAGACGGACAGGCGGAAAAAAGATGTTTCGCGATCAATCGATCTTTCGGTATCTAGAACACACAAAACAGATTCTGACAACGTGACAAGTTAGAGGAAGTGATTTACAAACTCAATTAACAAGATTTTACACTTTTCGATACCAGGGTCCAGAAATAGCTTCTCAGTTAAAGAATCGCCGTTTTCCGTCACACGACTCCAATACTTTCTTTTCTTACGTAAGACGAGAAATGAAAAATATATCAAAAAATAAAATTACTCTAGTATCTGGCAAAACGTTTTGTTAGCAAAGCAACTAAAAATCACAGTACTAAATAAATAAAGGTCTTTATTGGTGGTAAGGCTATTACCATATGTTACAATAGGGTCGAGAATTGCAGAAATACATAACAGCGGAAAAAATATGATTCACAAGAACGTGCCAAAACAGAAACGGTATAAAAGTTACACTGAATACTAAAAACTTAATCTCAAAACCACATTAGAAAAGTAACAAAAATTTTCGGATGATTTGGATAGAACCAATCGAGCACATAAAGCAGCGCAATAGGTCTAGACAATAGGTCAATCATGTCAAGATTAAGCAATGATGATAATAATTATAAGTACAACAAATATGACGACATTATTATGGTCAATATGCTTATTGCTTTCTCAATAACATTACGTGAACTGATAGCTATTGTCAATCAGAAATAACTGAAAAGTGACGAATAAGCCAGTGCTTATATAAGAACCAGGTCTTCCTGCGAAATAGCGAAAATACAAAGTAATTATATTAATAGCAATTATAATATTAATAATAACAACAACAACAACAACAATAATGGCATTATGCCTGGTCGTTTCAGGGGCTGCCGACCTTCTCCTACGATGAAACCTGTCCATTCAGATACTCACCACGTTGCTCGCCCTGATACTACTGTGTGAGATTGTGAATATGCGTGAGACAGATCGCGTTGCCCCCCCCCTCCCCCGCCGCCACACCCCGCGAATGCCTTTGAAAGGAGGGGGGACGAGGTCACGGAATACGCGCCATAGGAAGAGAGAGACATTCAAATTGCATCTACTGTGTTGTCTAAAATACGTAAGGGATGCATGAGGATGGGAACTAACTAACAAAAACAACCAACAAAATGAACATTTTGAAATTTCATTACTTAAGAAGTCTAGTGCTCCATGGTTAACTTCAAATAAGCAAATACGTTACGAGTTAGGCGTACTTTCCTTCCAAACAATTTTCTGCAAAATTCTATTAAAACGTTGCCAATCATACTTCGACACTTCCAAATAGATAAGCATAATTATAATTTAAATAGTCTCGAACGTAAATGACGAAAACAAGGCTTCCGTCCAAAGTAACATAATTAAATCCACCCAGACCAAAATTTGCAAAAAAATACCTTTGGTAAATTTTTCCTGTCAAGGGCATAATCAACCAAAGGCTCTTATAATCAATAAAAAGACCGATACACATCAATTAATTTGCGAAATATTTGAAAGGAAGTAATAAATAAATAAAGAAGGACGAAGTATTTTCCACAACAGTTCTTTTTAAAAGTAAATGCACGCAGAGGACGTACTGACTATAAAAACTAGTTGTGATACAGAATGGCGCAGACTTTTTTTTACTAGTTAGTTTTCTAATTTCTTTGGCTTTAGCTAGCTTTACTTTCTTGCCCTCGCCATTTTGCCAGAATTATTTTGAGTTTTAGAGAAACTTAATTTAAAGTCATTTGAAGCACTTCCACTCACAAATGCAATAATGTATACAAATTGCTAGAAATTTGCATTTTAAAGTAGTGAGAGATATTTTGAAAAATTTATATTTGTGTAATTTAAAAAAAAAGAATACAGCAAAAATAATTGTATGTCTTCTTAAACAGTGCAATTAGTACTATCCGTATGAAAAGTATGACGAAAACATTTGAAACAGTTTCAGAGAAAATGGCTTTTAAGCGTTTCTGAAAATGGGGAATATTGTGCTCATTTTCATGGAAAACTTTCAAGTTTTCGGTAAACTTTATCAGCTATCATTTAAAGCACATTCACTCATAAATGCAATAATGTGGACAAATTACCGATAATGTTAATATTAACGACGTAAGAGGCTAGTATAAAATATTTACATCTATGTAATTTTTGAAAAAATAAAAAAATAGACCAATAAGGCCTAGTATGTCATCTCATAGAGTACATTTAGCCCTATCTGTACCAAAAGTTTAAAAACAAATATGGAGCCGTTTTTGAGAAAATGTTTTTGTTATTTTTAAAATTTCACATTTACATACAATGTTGTGCGAAAACTACTAAAATTTTCAAAAAAATGTACTTGACCTTAATAGAAGAACCAAATATGGAGAACAAATTTTATTTGAAGGAAAAATGTTTATCTTAAATTTTGCTGTTGTAGAAAGACATCAGAAGAAATTCCAACTTTTGCAATTTTAGAAAATTCAGAGTTAATCCTGAAAATCGTACCTATGCCACCTTTATAACTGTATCTTACTTTCTATGCTTACAAACATTTTATAGAAACTAGAGGTGCTGCCAAAGCCCATACTTTCTCGCAGTTTCTAAATGCTCCGCTACATTATACTACTGCATAAAACTGCAAAAGTGTTTTCAAGCAGCAAATTATTTTTCCGCTCCGATACTCGAACTGAAATTCTCATCATCAACGGGCCGGCACTCCTACCACTACACTACAGAAGCTCCTCATTATTTTTTTGTGGTTAGAATTTCTTCAAGTGGTTTTCAATTAAGGTTCTGGAATTATGTATTATTTTCTGCGGCAACAAAGAATTGTGACAAATAATATTTTCCGACCAAGATTCTAACCAGCGAACTTCATCTCCGAAGAACCGAGTAAACCACTAACTAACCAACTCGGTCTCCCAGGTAGTACATGGATTTTACACTTATATAATAGTAATAAGCGTATGGCGGTTTAAGTTCAAGCATTAGGAAGCTGGAAAAACAAGAAAATGTGAAAAAAATCCTTTGGGCGTCCAAAGACGGTATCTGGGAAAATAATAAGTCACAACTGAAATCCTAGTTCAGACTAAAGGGATTAGAACACTAAATACTGCGAGAAAGTCTGTGCCAATCTATTGCACCACTAGTTATTTTCTAAATTTAGAAACAGGATTTATTCACTTCTTCGTTACTACAACCCGGCATTAAGGTTTTTTCTGGCAAAATTTCGGCTTTTCTGGCGCACGATTACAAAATTTTCTCTGCTTATGAAAAATTCGTACGGCGAGAAAGTAAAAATTTGGAGGCAGTTCGTAAAAAATTTTGAAAGTGTCCCTTCATGTAAAGTCCCCCAAATCTTAAAGAATGATTATCAAAATCGCAGCGCTATGAATCAAGACAGATCGGCCGGGGAATATCCATTTTGGGGAAAAAAATACGTATGTATACACGCTAATTCACAGACGGAGGTTGGATGGACGTATGGTCGGACAGACGGACGGACGAAGAGAGAGATGGACGGACGAACAGACAGACGGACTTTCTCTGGATTACGTATATTACTCCATATATACGTACGTATACGAGAAAGAAGTGGATTTGCAACAAAGTACACAGCTTGGCGTATTAGATTAACTATTAGTAAAGTGATAATTAAATTGTAAATTATGTAATTCAATGGTTCAGATATCGTGAGCAAATCTATCCTCATCTAACGTCTTGAAACATAGTAAATTCTGCCCATTATTTAATATAACAGAAAACGCACGTTATAGCATTCATTTTCATGAAAATCCTGCTAATGGCGAATTGGCAAGTGCTGTTCAGACAGACAGATGGGTAGACAGACGTTTCGAGGAAAAGAAAATTCGGTAAAAAGTCTGGCAAAAGGGATTGTGATTGGTCACTACGAATTCGGGGAAATAATTTACTACATACTACACTTGAACGCTCTACTTTTCGGTAACAGTGACTCGCAAAGGCTATTTTTGTGTTCAAAAATCTACACTTTTCTTTCTACATTCGAGACACGAGAAAGTAAAAATCCATTCAGAAATTTCTGTTGACATATTAATTAAATTAAAAATGCAACGCTAATCCAAATTAACTAACGTTTTAAAGAAAACAATATTTCTGTATCGGTAAACCAAAAGTAGTGTATTTAGGTCAATATCTCTTTATTTTCGTAGGATTACGTAACATTTTAAAGTAAAGTAAAAATGAATGTAACCAGAGATATTACAAAACAAAAATCATGATTAGATAGTTATGAGCATTGGCTGGTAGATTAATGAAGAATGAATTTCGCAAGATTGGAAAGTAATAAAATCAATCAACATACGTAGAATTACCGTATTGCTACATAATATTAATATATTAATATTTTGAGTGACATTTACTACACAAGATCTGTAAAAAAATTCCTCGCGTCCAAGAAAAACCGTAAACTCTTAATCGCAGTTTTTTAAGGTTCAGTTAATAAACATGACAGTCCGTTTTCTTATGACTTCGTAAAGCCAATGACAAATTTATGATATGTAGAATGATGGAGTTCTTTTTTAAATTAACTCAACGTTATATTAAAGGGTGCAATTACTACTATACGTTCGAAAAGTTTGAAGAAAAAATTTGGAGCCGTTTTAGAGAAAATGGCATTTGAGCATTTCTGAAAATGCCAAATTTTGAAATTTACTCAATTGAAGAAAACAATTGAGTTTTAGAGAAACTTTATCTAACATTATTTAAAGCGCATCTACTCAAACATATAATAATGCGAACAAATCGCCACTAATATAAATATTAACAACATGAGAGACAAATCAAAAAAATACATTTTCGTAATTTTTGAAAAAACAAAGGAATAGAGCAGTACGGCGTTTATGTCATCTTATAGGGTGCAGTTAGCACTATCTCTACCAGAAGTTTCAAGAAATAACTTAGAGCCGTTTTTGAGAAAATCTTGTTTTTGTAATTTTTTAAAATTACAAAATACTCTGCATGACCTTAATGAAAGAACCCACTATGGAAAACAAATTTTATTTGAAAAAATGCCATTATCTCTAATTTTGTAGCTGTAGGAAGACGCGGAAATAATCAAAATTTTGCAATTTTCGAAAATGTATAGATAACCGTGAATATCGGACTTCTGGTATCTTTATAAATGTATTTTACTCTATTCTTACAAGAAATTTGAAGAAAAATTTGGAGCCATTTTACAGAAAATTTTGAAAATGTCCGAAGGGCTTCATGTAAAATACTCCCAAATTTTCAAGGAAGTCTTTCAAATTCGCAGCACCTCGAATGGAGCCAGATCCACCCAGGAATATCCAGACGGACAGACGGACAGACGGACAGACGCACAGACGCACAGACGGACAGACGGACAGACGGACAGACGGACAGACGGACAGACGGACGGGCGTTTTGAAAAAAACACTCAAGGGAATCCAAAACGTGTTTTCCGTTGATATAGCAAAATCAATTTTCCACAGCATTACGTAACTATGCCCCATACTAGGTATATTACTGCGAATATACGTAAGTATACAGAAAAATTATACAATTTTTACACGTGGTTTGGAGGACTTAAACAAATGTTCATGACAAATTTGAGGGAACTGTAACACATATTTGGCTGTGACTGAGTAACAAACAAATTAATTGCATGAAATGGAACTACTAAAACTGCCATCGCATTGTAAGGTAAATAATAAAAGCTTTAAACCTACATCATTTAAATTATTTCTAGAACCATTCATTGTCAAACCGCAAGAAATTCAAATAGCGCTTTTGGCCGTGAATGCGTAATAATCGGTCATGAAATGGGAAGGAGTGTGGGTTCGATCCCGAGACGAAATCCGAAATCTGCTGAACATGTGTTGAACATAGCAAGTTTTTTGGGGTCTTTGTGAATTGTCTGCTCTAACCTGTGGCTTCATGGCCTTTTCCAATCGATTACCGAAACAGCACTCTATAGCAAGCACTCTACAGCAAGAAGTGAGATGAAGAGAGATTTGCACACGATATCTGAAACATTAAATTACATAATTTGCATTTTAATTATCACTTTACTAATCGTTAAACTAATACGCCAAACTGTGCCAACGTAACATTCATGACCTTCTCTTCGCATATGGGAAAATGGATATGAATCCCGTACCTTCCCATAGCTTCTCCACGAAGTCTCGTAGCTTCGTTATGTAGTGTGTTCCATAATTTCGCCATGAAAACTGGCATACGCTGGAGGGAAAGGGCTAACATCCCAGAAAGGATTCAATATGGCTTATGTTTACAGTATTTATTTGTTTAATTGTATTTAGTTTGCATCAAAAACAGTATAAACTATTGTAACGTTTAGAAGAAGAAGAAAAGTTATATTTAGACACATTTAGCCGTTACAAGCAAAAGTAAAAGGCTTCAATATTTGCCCATTGGTCTAAAGGAAATCACCATCAATATGGGGGTAGAATAAGAGATGCTTTGTAGACTGAATTTTCAATATTAATTGTATCAGTTGAATATTTACGGCCAACCCTAAACAGGCATTCGCGGGAAAAACTCAGCGGCAAATACGAAGAGAACAACAATTCATGAATGTTCATAACAGAATAACTAGTACCATTTTTTGCAGCTACAGCTCGGTGTTAAAGCCCATAATAATAATAATAATAATAATAATAATAATAATAATAATAATAACAATAAAAATTACATGCTTCACGAAGGGTACATTTATTCTAAACAATATTGAATTCCACATGATTTTAAATAAAACCACTGTGGTTCCACATGCAGAGATACAAATCTGATCCGCTCTTTGGCCCTTCCATTTTTACGAAAGAGCTCTTGAGAGATGCAGTACTCTCTTTTCAGCTTCAAGTATTTGAAGATGATTATCGTGACACTTCACCTGTCAAGGGAAAACAGATAATAAGAAACGCCATCAGGATGTGATCAATGGGCAGTCTAAAATTTTTCACACAAGATTATTATTATTATGAAGTTAATTGTTTCCCATTGTCTATGTATAGATAATAAGAGTACTTTTGTATCAGATAGCGCTATTTTCTTGAGCGCGTGAGATGCCATACTGACGCACGTGATACTATCACTAATTGAAAGCAACGTACGCGAAGTGACGCTGCCAAATTTCCCAACTCGAGTGCTCGGGGCCGTATAAAAAGGCCAGCGCGAGCTGCAGGACGCATCCAGAAGCAATCATGAAGGTCCTCGCCATCGTCGCCCTGCTTTTCGTGGCCGCTCAGGTAGGTCTCCTCGTTCGCAGCGCCAGGTTCGCAACGCGCCTTCCGCCATGCAAATGGAATGCGTCGCTAAAGGGCACGTGCTCGTTTACAGGCCCACCACGGCTCTCGTCACCACGACGATGAGATCGACCACAGCTCGGTCACCGCCGTCTACAGGCAGATGCCCGTCATCGGTAAGCCTCGTGACCTGCAGTAGAAGCTCTTGGTCCACATTTCTCAGGCACTTAGATGCCACTTACTGTTAGATTGAAAATTTTCTGAGCAGTTTGAAATTGTTTTACTCTAAAAAGACATTCAATTGTAGAATTATGATATATTAGAGTAGGTAGCGATATCAAAGGAGAAATTAAGTTCATACTGGCATTATTACAAAACCGAAGTTATTTATATTCTGTGAAGTTAATGACATAGATCAGAACGAAAATAAAAAGCAATAAACATGGAAAAAATAATACAAAATAGTAATTGCAATGAAAAAGACTTTCTTTCTGAGAAATTGTTTTTAAAAACAACAAAATTATTAATTTTACTAAGATTAATTCAATAGTTTGGATTTTCTCGAGTCTTAAAAACGTCTTCAGAAAATAATTCATATTTACCGCGCTTTCTACAATGTTCCACTCAGTAGAAATCTAAGAATCAAAATTGGCAGAATCGCCTACATCTCCTTTGTGAGGTGAACTTCGTAAATTGTGAAACCTCATTTTGTTAACGCATAGACCGGCACGTGTAAAGTAAGAGGAACGGGCATTTCCCTCATCAGGCCTCGGCCACCCTCGCCAAAGACGGGCCTAGGTGTTCAGGCGTCCACGCAAAGCGTAGAATTTGCGCCCTCTGTCAGGATACCTCAAATTAGGCCCGTTGTTATTTGTTTTAGCGCGTGTAGCGGGTAATAGCGCTCATGACACGTGCCGTGTCTGCCGTACCGTAGATTCGGTTATGAGACGTGCCGGCGCTCGGCATTTGCAGACCGGGCCATCGCCCGGGGCCTGCAAGTCAAGGGGCTCGATATTAAGCCTAACGGGGGGGGGGGGAATAGTAAAAAAATGAAAAATAAATTTGAACTAGAGAAAATCATTAATGTAATTTTATGAGTCGCGGCACAGTAGTCTGATATTTCGTAACATTTTCAATTATTTTTTTCCTTAAATGTTCAATCATAGTAATTACTCATAAGGTGTACCAAAAGAAATTAATGAAATAACGCTAACTTTAAAATAAGTTACACTGAAATTCATACTATCATTTCATACGTTTAACAAGTGATTTTATTAAACACTAACTAAACTCAAAATTATTTTGGCGTTTTAAAATGACAGTGGACATTTTATTATTTGATCACTAAATACTATTACTAAAACTGTATTTAAAATATATTTCCAAAACCTTTTTCTAGCTTAAACGAAATTTTTGTAATTTGTTGAAATAAAATAACTCAAATGGTTTCTTGATACAACTTTCACATTTTTAATTTTTTCGGGGGGGAGCTACTTTCTGCATTGCCCCAGGCCCAAAATTATCAACCGGCCTCTGGGCCTCGCTGCGTTAGGCTTCCGCGTTCTAACCCTGAGCTTGTGTGTTTCCAGAGGGTGCCCCCGAGGCTCCTGACGCACGCATCATCAACGGCAACACCGCCTCCCGCGGACAGTTCCCGTACCAGGCGGCTCTGTACCTGAACGGCGTCTCCTTCTGCGGCGGCTCCCTCATCTCCACCCGCTGGATCCTCACCGCTGCTCACTGCGCGTCCGGGTGAGCGCACACACACACACACACGAAGGCGAACGGGTCCCTACCTCATTCTTGTCCCCTACACTCCTTCACACACATTAATTACAATACGTGCCCGGAGCTTAACGCTTGTCCCGGTTGGGGCGGTGATACCTTGTGGGAAAGACCAGGAAGGCAAAACTCCGCTAAGCGACGTGTGGGTCAGCTCTGGATCTCATTTTCCAGCTGCCAAGGAACACCACTACCTCCCGGCTGTAATTGGAACTACACTTCCGGGACTAATGACCATAGTAGTTAACGCGTCTGGTATTTTTTCAACACACAACTTCAATTGGAATAAATATAAGCACATCAAATAATTATTTTTTTATATTATTAATATGTTCTTCGTATCAATAAACAAACATGAATACGTATTAGTGCGTCTAACTGCGGTTTTTGCTCTTCCTACTTTCTGCGTTTCACTGCAGAAAAACGATACATGCAACTTGCTGTTTTTCATTAAATTATACTCATACCCATTTATATTATTTACATTCCCTTTGTTTTTTTCTGAAAATTTGACATGGTTTGTAAACAAGCTTGCGAGTCGAACTCTGTTTTCATTTACACGAACGAACTCATTCCCTTGCAGAATCTCCCGCTTCACCGTGTACCTGGGCGCCCAGAACCTGCAGGTGAACGAGGCTGGCCGCCTGGTCATCTCCACCACCTCCAAGATCGTCCACTCCGGATACAACGGCAACACCCTCAACAACGACATCGCCGTCATCAACCTGAACCAGGACGTCTCCCTCAGCAGTGAGTACACACGACTCGGCAGAGCGTGACTTTTCTTTACATTAAAATGAACTGTTATGTGCTTTTCGTATTATTGCACCGTTTCATAGACTTAAAGCAACTCGACAGAGAAGCGAAAACCTACTCTTAACGGGCGCTAAGAATAATAGAGACAAATGAGTAATTTCCATGAAATTAAACTTGTTTACATTATTTTTTCTTGTAAGAAGATGGTGCCTTACAAACAGTATAAGTTTGTTAAAAGTCTAGGCTGTCATGCGTTCCTATATAATATCGGTAGTACATGCGTTCCTTCAAATGCGATTCGTGTAAATAATAAATCAAGAGCGACCAAAAAGTATGCTTCAGAAAGGGAATTTTACTTGGATTTGAATAAATGTTTAATGAAACATTTCTCTCAACATATACTTCTGAACTATTATATTTATCTCTCTCAATACAATATATTCCATTCACTTTTGATAAATTATATGCAATACATTTACACAAAATATCCCAAGTTGAATTCTTATTCACGAACTCAGATTCAGAATTTCGCGTGTCTCTCTCCTTTTGACTCAAACAGAGGATCGACGCTCAGTACAAAATAGCTGTTTGAGAATTACGGAATGTGCGTTGTAATACCAAAAGCCGTGTAACAGGGCAACTCTGATGTTCGACGTGTTTTCAGGCTACATCCAGCCCATCAGGTTCGCCTCCGGCTCCGCCACCTACGCTGGCATCACCGCCCGCGTCAGCGGCTGGGGCAGGACCTCCGACAGTAAGTACACTCGCACACACTGCTTGCTTCTTCTCGTTTTGCTTCTCCCCTTCTTGCGCATCATTTTATAGCTTCTTTTGTCAACACTGCCCTATTAATTCTGTTTCGTGAATTATTCTTCCTGTCCGAATTTTCAATAATTATTCGGAAACATAAGTTACCTCGAATAAAATAGAAGCCAGGTCACATGATTTAGGCTCAGTTGTACCGAGCTATCGAAATTTCCCGTGTTTTGAAGTGGTTCTTGGACCCTTATATTGCTCGTGACAGCTTGTTTAAGCCTTCCGTCGAAATTGACACAGCCATAGAGGACTCACTCTCTTTTATCCGTATCTATATCCCTGTTTTCGTCCTTCAGGAAACCGAAAAAAGGGTTGAATAAAAATGTATTTCTCTCGTATACCATATTTTTCGTTCCCCTAAGAATCGCGGCATTTTCTTTTAATATCTTTCGTTATCACCATAATCGTGTCACTTTTATTTAAAATTTACATACCTGAACCGGTAAATGAGATGGAGACCGAACATCGACAGTGACGGTAATAGGAAGATCGCGGGTTCGATACCAAGCCCTAATCCTAAGTTTTTTGATGCCCCACATATCAAAGAGTTTGCGGCCCTTCCCGCGATCGAATTCGACAGACATACCGTGCGCAAACTCTCGTTTTAATTTTACACGTCCAAAAATAACTCAAAAAGTTGAAAAATAAACAAATATGTGTGAGTTCGATGTACAGCACTTTACCTTGCTCAATGTTGTAACTTATTTACAGCCAGCGGAGTCAGCAACACCCTGAACTACGCTGATCTGAGCATCATCACCAACACCGTGTGCTCCCAGACCTTCGGCAACATCATCGTCAGCTCCACCCTCTGCGCCTCCACCTCCAGTGGCCGCAGCACCTGCAACGTGAGTTTAATCTGCGTTATTTATTTAAATTACAGACACTGGGTCCAACGGTTAAAAAATGCTGTAGATAAAATTGGGGGCTAACAATTGTGTTTATTGATTTACTTGTGCGCTTTTCTTAAACATCAAAATCGAATTTGAAAAGTGCTTCATTCAGTGAGGTACCCTTAAATCATTACATTTTTAACGTTCGACTCGCTTTCAAAACGTTATTCTCGGCCTCTCCTTGGGATGCAATATCAGGAGACATGAATAAAACTTTGCTCTTGTGCACGAGTCGGCCATTTTGTTAAGGCTTCGTGTTGGACGTGCATTGCAGGGCGACAGCGGCGGCCCCCTGATCAACCCGTCCACCGGCACCCAGATCGGCATCGTGTCCTTCGGCTCCAGCGCCGGGTGCACCAAGGGATACCCGGTCGGCTTCGCCCGCGTCACCTCCTTCGCTTCGTGGATCACCTCCAACACTGGCGTCGCCAGCGCCTAAGCGCGCGCGCCATGCCTGAGCAAACGCTCGCGAAACTAAATAAATAGATTTTGTTTCGCAATCCATTGCTTCGTTCTTTGCATAACCCCTGTTCTCTATAATCATCTTAATCCTAATATTTTCTAATTTCCAATCCTTTCTAGTAGTTTACTAGTTCCTCAATTTCCTCATTTTCAAATAATCATTTCTCACAACTGCTATTTGCATCAAATCCTCACGTAATCAGCTGTGAAAACGAATCAAATGTTCTTTTTCACAACTCATATTTTGACTGAAGATTTGTACGAAATTCAATCTTTCTTTTTTGGGAATTAGGTTTTTTTAATATACTTCTATAAATCAAAGACACTTTTCAAATCCAAGAACTTTTTGTCTTTCTCTCAACGTCTACATTATATTTTCTACAAACTAAGGAAGTATATTATCAAAAATATACTTATAATATTGTCGACATTTTCCAGAAAAAATGAGAAGATAATGGAATAGTCAAAATTTTAAAATTTTGTAACTCAAATTTCAAAACAGTATCAGAATAATACCTTAACAACACAGATGGGAAGCATTGCATACTTCTATTTTAATTCATTGTTTAATGAATTAATATTATTTTTAATGTTTTGGAACGCTGGATTGCTACCAAACATTTTAATTATAATTTATTAAACAAATAAAATTTAAAATACAAGTATTAATAAAAGAAATTAGCAAATTAAATGACCGCGCATATTTTAGTAACGCGCGTCCATTCTGCTTACGTGCATCCATGTTTACGCTTGCCTTGGGTTTTAAGACATTACGAGTATAACGCTGTTTCTTAAACGGATGCAAAAGCTAAAAGAAGTGCTTCTGCAAATTAATAGAAGAAAATACAATAACATCTAGGACATACCAGAAGCAAAAGGTGCTAGTTATTGAAATCTGTTAAGGAAGAGAACATAATGGGAAAAGGTCCATTAGAGCACCAAATAATCCAACGCCTACCGGTATCAGAAAATGGTTCTTAGGTATTTCCATATTGAGAGCTTTTCACGCTTCCAATTTCCGTGTTGGAAGCTACATTTTCAAATAGGGTCTACAGAATTTCAAATGATACAGTTTGTTTTCCAATATTCAGAAACAACATCACCGTATTTGAAGTTCACTCCATTTGTTTTTACAGTTGAAGATGAAATTCATGCATCCCCATGGCCCTGTTCATTATTTTTATTCACCAGATGGACTAGGATTGGTGACGGAAAAGAACTTTCTCGCCCGTAGTTTCATGCTAAATTATGTAAAAAGTACTAAAATTTTCGAAAAATTGTACATGATCTTATTTCAGTATCTGTCTTTCGGGAACATATTTCATTAAGGGAAAAAAAATTCTATCTTTAATATTTTAATTGTAGAAAGACAAACAAAATATGAACTTAAGCAATTTTTTCGAAAAATTAGGGTTTTTAATGAATATGTGACCTACATCATTGTCATAAACATTCTTCACACTATACAACAAAAAATAATCAAAAACGATGGAGTAATTTTTTTGAAAATTTGGAAAATGTACCAAGGACTTTACATAAAATACCCCAAAAATTGAAATATGGATTTCATATCCCAGGGGCCGCGACATCAGTCAGATTGAATGGGAAATATTAATTATGGAGAAAATCGGCTGAACGGTTTAGAAGCTAGCGTTCTTCACAGACGGACAGATTTATCGCAGAGTGGATTTCTCCACTTTTTCGTAACCACGGTCCTGTAAAAAGAAAAATTCCCCATTTTTTCGCGCAACATTACATAATTTTCTGTCTACTCTGTAGCAAGAAAGTAAAAACGGCTATTTTTTACAGAAAAACTCTTTACTGCAAGGCCCTGATATTCAATTAGACGATAAATTTTGTTCTTATACTCGTATGTAGTAAATTACTTCCTCTAACGCGTTCGATTGACGACACACGTTCGATTGATAAAACAAATTGATTTGCGGCAAAACGTTTGTCTGTCCATATATCCACCCGTCCGTCAATTCGTTTTTGATCAAAACAGGTGTCCCAATATTTTTCAGAATTTTCTCCATACTTTTTTATTCCTAAATAATCCTGGGAATTAGAGACTGGCTCTTCAAATATTAATAATACTTCACATTTCGTCAATTTTCAATGCACAATTTCAAACTCGAAAACCGGAGGTTTGCCTTGACCAGAGGGCAGGAATGAACAAAGCCTATCCAAGCTGTTATATGCAAACCTTCGTGAAGTCATTGCCTTTTTCCGAATAATTAATTACAGTATTTTTTCATAACAACAAAGTTTTTCTAAAACATTATTTGTGAAAGAAAAAATACTAAAATTTGAGCTCAATACTTTATTAACTCGAAGAAGGTACGAAATGGTACCACAAGATAAAGTAATGTTATTTTAGCTGCAGTGTGGAAGCCGCATAGAAGCCTCGCTCCACGAAAAAGAAGTGGTTCTTTTACCGTTCCCGATGAAAACTGCAACTCACTTAAATTGTTTCAGTGGCGGCTGGAGCCCCCAAAAATGGGGTTGCACCTCCAATGACGAGAATTTCATTCCCATAATTCAGAACTCTAATATACAAGAAAACGTAAGCAACTCGAGTAAATTCACTAAAACTAAGCTTAACAGAAGGCTATAATGAACTATAATGAACATTACTTAGTTTATGTAAATGTCAGGTACGCTCACCTCCAGTGCTCAAGGTTCTGGTTTTGATTTCAGTAAACATTTGAGTATTTATATTAGTCCGGCATTGAGATAGCTGTAGGAAATAGAATTCAAACTCATACAAAACATAAACGGACTAGGATTTCAAAATACGGTGATCACATATCTGCTCTTTGCACAAAGCACTACTTGGACACGTTCATTTCATGATTTTTGTTGTAATTGTTGCCAGTTTTGGTGACTCAATGAAATAAAATTATTTCATTCCGAACATGTCCATAGACTAGAATCGTTTGAGAAAATGAAAGACCTTAACACAAATATTTATTTCTTAATCTAATATACATATACATACATTTATACATACATATACACATTTCTGTTGCCGTCTGGCTTAGTGTAAATTCTTACTTCTATTCGAGATCTAGGCAGGGGCTCCAGCTTGTCGTCTGGTGTTGTCGCAGATCTTATTTGCTGTTCCGCATCTAGCTTCCTGTGACATGGGGTGGAGGAGGGCGCCTCTGCGGACTCTGTCCCGCGCTGTTTGTACTCACGCAGGGCCAGATGTATATTGTCGGTGTGCGTGTAGTAGCCATCAATGGCCTCAGTGACTATTTTTTCCCTTAAAGCTTTTAGCTTGTGGACATCCGCAACTTTCTTTAGTGCGGCGTCGCTACCCCTACACCATTCTCCCAGTGCCCCTACCACAAGCGGGAGTACTTCGGCGCTGTGGCAACCGACGGTAATGAGGAGGAATTTCAGGAATGCTCTCTTAACGTGAAATTGTTTGCTTATTTATCTCTTTACTTCTAACGATATCCAATAACTAATATTTCGCCGGTTCGATAAATCTGTCCGACTGCGAGTTCGAGTCCCGCCTCGGGCATGGGTGAATTTGTGTGTCTACATATGTGTGCCGCCTTTCATCCCTCGCCATCACCATCACCATCACCATCACCATCACCATTACCATTACCATTACCATCACCATCACATCACCATCATAACCATCATCACCATCATCACCATCATCATCATCATGTTATCGTACATACCCCCAGGGCAAACAACCTCGGGAGATAAAAATCGTAAATCAGCTAAAATGCTGAAACCCTCCAGAAAGGTACTTGCGCAGTTCGGTCACATTTCCGGTTGAAGAACTCTTACTTCTTTCCCACTTAATAAACAACAGCGACAAAGACACAGCAAAAGATTACAAATAACAATTATCGCTCCAGACCTCAAAACACTATGCGTAAAGACGCGAAATGACTGCGCTGGAAAGCACTCACATTGCACACTCAGAGGACAACACCCAAGAAGGGGGACTTTCTTCCAAAGCTGTCGATCTTAACTCAGAATAAACTCAACTCATCAAATGCATTCTAAAAAACAGCCATTACCATCAATAAGTAACTGGTGTACTTTCAATAACGTTCGATTCAAACTAGAGTTACTTTATCAGCGCATACTTTCTCGCATAATTTTAAAATAATATTCGAAAATTCAGAGAATTCATGAACGAAAATGGACCCGCATCATTATTCTAACGATAGAAAAAGTTTAAAAAAATATTTGGAGCGATTTTTGAGATTTTTTTACAAATTGCATAAACTTCCTATTCAATTAACACAAAATCTACTAGTATTTTTCAAAAAATTGTACTTGACCTTTGGTAAAGAGTTGATTTTTTACAACAGACTTTGTCTGAGGCCAAAGTTAGATTTCACTTTAATTGTAGAAAAGTCATCATAAAGTTTTAAAACATTCCGTTTTTTCTTCACAGTCTTCACAAAATTTTTTATTAGTCCTAATTTAATTCTAATAAACAAAGAGGCACCACACTGACGCTTGATTTGTAGTTTCTTGACGAAACCATCCTTGTTGAAACGTGCAATATTTACCTTCCTTAAAGTAAAACCCTCAGTAAACCACTCTTCTTTTTCTTAAGGATGAAATACTTGTTCCTTGGACAACAGATTTCAATCATGCATCCAGTGCTGGCACATTCAGTTTTTGATTTTGATAGCTCTAGATATCATACCAAATCATCGAGTTGGTTTTGGTGAATAAATTAAGGTTCACAGGAGTTCTGAGAACTGTAGGTGAGCTATAAGTGTCTTGAGAAATATAAATTTCATTAGATTGTGAATCATCGATATCACTAACTTCTTGTGTGTTAATATCTTTCTATTTCTATAACAAAGTTGGTATCAGTAAGCATTCCCCATAATGAGTTTTGAGAGCTGATGTGATAATCTCACATTCAATTTTGTATTATTTTAAAATTTCTCTAAATTTGTAAGTCAGAGATACCAAGTTTTTAACCTCTTATTTTTTTCTAACATCTACCTTGCGATTCTAACATCAATTTTACAAAACCTTAATAAAATGTATCTACTGTTTGGAAGGTCTATGCTGAAAACTTCCCATTCAGAATGTTATCTATCTGTAAAAATTCACAGCCACTCTTAAAAAAGAATTCTCATTTCTAGAATATGTTTAGATTTATTTAGTCAAAAAACTGTATGTGACGTATGGGGGAGAAGATTATCTGCTTACGTTTTCTTGAGTTCCAGAATTCCTCCCCACCATTTTAACTATAAATAGTTGAAAGCCGAGTAAAAGTTTAAAATAAATAAATAAAAATAAATTTAAAAAAATTACGAGATAAGCAGTATTTGAAAAAATACACATTTTATTTCTGAGTTATAGAAAATTTATTTGCTGCGGTAAACGAATTGAAAGTATAATTTTTCTGCATTGCTAACAAAATAGTAACTCACTCTTACCTCTACTTCTACCATTACAAACAAAAGGAGAGTTCAACAAAACATGCGCAAAGTGAAACTACATTTATGTCCAGAAGCAAAACAAGGGATCATCTTAGCATTTGCTCAAAGGATCAGGGAAACTGGACAAAAACCTGATCGAGACAGGGTTATTGACCTAGAAGCTGAAGTACATTATTTGTTACAAACATATTAAGTATTTTTTTAAATGTATACAATACAAATGTAAACTAATTCAATATATATCACTGCTTTGTTAAAATAAACTAGATTTCTTTTTGATAATCAGGATAGTCGCAAATTGAATAGGAACAGTTATGCAACAGAAAAGATTTTACTTTTAACTTAAATTTATGAACTGTCTTCAAGTGCTTAATGTCATCTGGCAATGCGTTGTAGCGTACATGCAGACATGTTTTGTATGTGGATTCCTGATAGTGAGCTGTTGATACTGATACTTGATGAACATGATTTTTACAACGTGTTGTAATTATAAATATCAGTATTGCATGAAAGTATGTTCCCACCTTTTACGTAAGTCACTTTTGACAAATATTGTAGATTCACAAATATATAGGCAAGGCAGTGGTAAGATTTCAAGCTCAATAAAGTGAGACTTGCAAGGTTATGTGGATGACACCTTTTTCATTATACGAATAATTTTCTTTTGAAATCTAAAGGTCTGAGTACTACATGATGAGTTTCCCCAGAATTTTATGCCATATCTCAGGTGAGAATGTACATTTGCAAAATACTCACAACAAGATGCATGAAGGCTGACAGAATTTGAAAGAATTCTGAATGCGTAACATAATGAACTTAATTTAGTGTTTAATTTTGTTATACATACATTCCATTTGAGGTTTGACTGAATTGACATGAATTGAATTATTTATGTAAAAGAAATAACCAGATATTAGATTACCAGATGAACTAGATTACCAAAATACTCATAACTTAATTATAACATGCTTCACTCACCTATAGCTAAGTGATGTTGAAAAATACTAAAAGTAGGATGTGGAAGAATTTCTTGGTGAAAAGATATTTAAATCTATTAGCCTATATTTAAATAACCAGTGCTATTAGACTTTATTCACCTGAGAATTAGATAGCATATAACTATAACAAATAATTTTGCAACATTTAATTTCCACTTTTGGTTGTAAGTTTATTGGTTTTGAACAATTGAGAATGAGACACCTATCATCAGTTTGCACTTGGCTTTGGTGGTAAGTTCATAGTTCATATATAATTGCTGAGTTTGTGGATTCATCAGGAACTTCCACTAAAAAGGAAACCGTAAATAAAAACCAGTTCAATTTTCTCTATTATGTATTCTTTATCTAATAGTATATCTAATATCTAATAATAACAGTAAATTCTATATCTTAAGTGACCTTTTGACCTAATATAAAAATCATTTTTAAAGCTATTTGGCAGATCACTTATTGAAATCCTGAAGTCGGACTACACAGGATAATGCAGGTTCATCACCAGTGGACAACTATTGGGATGAATAAAACTGAAAATGCTCTAAAAGTTCATTTTTATTCAAGAGATACTACAAGATGTAAACAAATTTTAAGAAAAAAAAGTTATCTACAAAATTCATTTATTTCAAAATAAAACTTTATACAAGAAAGTTTCCAGAACAGCCAGCTGTGGTCCAGTAGTCATTGAAGAGCTAAACATTTTGTCTACGATGAAGGTGGACATCTTCGATAGTGACAGGGACTCAGGCGCAGTATCTAAGGTGGTGGCTGACGGGCTGGCTGATGGCACTGGCCAGTTGCCAGCCAGCTGCCGCCTCAGATACTGTGTCCAAGGCCCTGCCGCCGCTGAAGATGTCCACCGAAGTTGCAGAGAAAATGTTGGGCTCTTCAATGTGAAATGGACCACAGCCTACCAGCCCTGAAACTTTCTCTTATATTGACTTCAGCCATGACAGCCTATGATGCTATAGAAAATAAAACTGTCAAAATGTTTAATTTTTGTAATTCATGCACTTATACTGTCTTTAAATATTATCATTAGAATAACCTATGTATCTGATGTCTAATTATTACCAAATTAAATCAATTCTAGGTAAACGAACTTTGATAAAGACGCCATCAGGAAGCAGTCTTCTTCTTTTTCATTTGGAACTACAACGCGATGTGGATCTTGGCCTGCTCAAGTATCCTCCTCCACTGCTTCTAGTAATGACATTCGAGGTGCAAAGTTTCAAGTAAGCATCTCATGTCTGTTTAACATGTCTATTTCATTTTAATTTGCTATTTGACTTCTTCCTATACTGAGCTTTGAAAGCGATTAGTATTTTTTATGGAAATTGGTTGCTGACCGCATGGTATTTCTTAGAGGTCCAGGTTTTGTCTAAGGTTTACTCCCTTAGGAGAGTTGTCTCCACTATGACTGTGGAGTCTCACCTACCTCTGTTTTCTGTCAGGATTTTCCCTAGCCTTAGAGGATTCCTCCCCGCACTGCAAGGATGCAGGATTTGTGTTGGGTTTACTCCCCTAGAGAGTTTGGCTTCACTGTCTTACATAATTCTCTCTATCCATGGGTTTAACAGAGCTTTCCTGTTTGCTGGTGCTCCTGTTTTGAGGCACTGGATACTCACCCTCACCCTGCTCTCATTTGTTACTCTCTAAGTTCTCACCTCAGAGAGTACCCAGGGGCTACCATCAGGGGGAGAGAGCAGGGCTTGCTGACTTTTCGCCCAAAACAGGAATCTTCATTAGTAGGGCATTACCAGTGTTATAACAGTGTTAACCTATGGGCATGGGTAAACCCCTGCCAGATCCACATCAACCATATAATCCCATTAGGAACCAGTGCTCTTGAATACAAGGAAATTGAGCATTAACCTTTGATTAATGGGCAATATTATTAGCTATTTGAGGATACATATGAAAATGGTTTGTGTTGCAAAGTGATTGATTATAAGTTGATTCACTCTTAAGACTAGATTTAGATGAAGCAGATGAATTCATTGCCAATTTCATGGGTATATTTGATATTAGTCTTCCCGCTTTGTTGGCTGAAGTTCTTGGAAACTCACTATTCATTAAAATCTAAGAAGTAAGTAAAAGTCAGTTTGAATAATATGAAATGTGAAGGGAAAAGCAATCATACTCTTTGTAAATTCCTAAAGGCTTTGCTGGTGAGCTCAGCAGATTTTGAAAGAAGTCTCTCTGCAGTAAGATTAAAAGAAACTTCACTGTGAAGCATAACGATCTAGGACATAGTTTCTTAATTATCTTTGCTCGATATTGGGTGACAACTAGTTAAGCAAAAATTGTCAGCTAACTTAATGTGATTGTGAAAAAAATTAAAGAAAGAGACAATTAACGATAAATCCAGTTATCTTTTTTCTTTCCTGTCCTTGTTCACTGATATCTCATAATGTTTTAAAAATACTCTAACATACTTTAATGAAGAGCTGTTCCCATCATTTTTGCCTATTCATGGATACCTATGTTATATAGTATTATAACATTAGGTATAACACACATTTCTAGATTTCTTTTTTCTTTTACCAAGAAAGAAAATAATTGTTTATGAATTGTAAAATTTACAGATTTATTGATTGAATCAAACATGATGTAATTGCCAATTGGCTTTTTCCCCTATAAATTATGCATGAAATCTGAAAACCCTTGTTTTAGAGATGGATTTTAAAAAAATTAAAACAGATTATTAAAATTTCAATCGATTTTATTTATTTAAATAGTATTAAAGTACTTTGTGGATGTATTTATTAAATTGATCATATGTGAACATATTATTATTAAAATATTTTTTTATAGACGACAACAATTATTGTTTTTGTTATCATCATCATCGTGTCGTAATCATCATCATCATCAACTGTTTAGGTAATGGACCAATGGTCTGTTCCTATTCTTCCAGTAGACCACTAGTCACTGCCAAGGTGTTCCTGGATTTCCCATCTCTTCTTTGGTTGGCCTCTTTGTCTTTCACCTCTCGGTCTATACTTTAGCACCTGTTTTAGTAGCCTTATTGGTTTCTTCCTCTTTATATGTTTTTTAGTTGATTTCTTTTGATACTTTACCAAGTCTTCAATGATGTTTTGAGGTTTTAGATTCATCCTTATTTCTTATTTTGTGTCTCCTTGACTCCTTTAATATTGGTCTCAGGTATCTCATTTGAGCTGCTTCAATTCCCTGTTAATACCTGTATTTCAATGCTCATATTCCACTGCCATAGAGTTGAGTTGGTTGGGCAATGACATTATGGAGTCTAATTTTTGTTTCAGTGGTCATGTATTGTGTCTTTGATTCAAAGGCCAACTTTGATTCAAAATCCTTTTCCTGTATTTATATTTTATTATACAGGTAAGTAATGGTTGGCACTTGTTCTATAATTAATTGTGCAACTTTTCTTGAACAATGACCTTGCTTCCCCCTTTCCAGCATAATAAGCACTAGAAAGCAAAAGCTCACAGCGAGAACTGATGACAACATTCCAAACACATCTTCACTGGCTCAAAATGGAAACTACTTTCTGCTGAGGACAAGAACTTCTGTCTGTAATTTTCTCCCAAAAATCTAATGAAATGACCAAAGCAAGTGACAATCCATCACAGGAGATACCGTGATCTCCTGAGAAAGTTAGAATGCCAAATTATTGAGAACGTTGAGAAGGCATGACATTCTCCAGAGACTGGCATTGCTTTATAAAATATAGTGGCCAATTTTGTAACTAATACCCCCACTCTACCCGCATTTCTTCAATCCATCTTTCAAGAAAAGTGGCGGGAGTAATACTTTGGTGTTAATCATTATTTTTGTCCTTTACTTTAAAGCCCATTGTTTTAGTTTTCATTGTAGACATTCTCAGTCCATATTTCATCACAATGTTGTCCAGTCTACATCTTGCCATTTTCAGTTTATCGTCTGATGTCATCAAAATTACTTGATTGTCTGCATAAAGTATAGTCTTTATTTCCTGCCCTGGCATTAATAAAAATGATGGGATGGTAAAAAAAGGTGCAATTTGGGAAAATTTGACAATAAGAAATGTTAAGTAATTAAATCAATGTTGTTATTTTTCTCTCAATTTAAATCACAATTAAATTTCTTTAATTAGGTAAAATTATCAACACCCTACTTTGTTTTGGCATCAATGAAGATATTTGTAACCAATCAATTTTTACATATTCTTTTCTGTGCATTGTATTTTAACTCAACTGAAAACAATGATTTTAAGAAATATTCTTTAGTAAGTACATATTGAGTGCCAAATACATCCCCGGCATTCCATAAAATTCTCCATTTACACCTATGCACTTAATAATTTTGACAAATTTCAATGAAGGGTCATAGTGAAGTGAAGTGAAGTGTAGTGAAGTGAGGTTGAACAAAGATTCAGTGTGGTGTTTGATTAGTTGTTTGTTTTTTTTAAGGTAATTTTAAATGTTTTATGAATTAGATAGTTTTATATCATTATTATTTTTTATTAATGTTATTATATTATTATTATTATTATTATTATTATTATTATTATTATTATTATTGTTATTATTATTATATTTTATTATATTATATTATATTATTTCTATGCCGATCTCGTACCGAAAGATCGTGGGTTCGAGTCCCACATCGGGCACGGTTGTATTGTGTTCGTCCTTTCACTCCCTATCATCCATCATCCTCCATCTCTCATTATCACCTTTCTGAATGACATTCAGAATCGTAACTCGAAGATTTATCCTCACCTCAAGGTGATACCTTCGACAGTCGACCATGAACAGTAAAAGTAAAGTGGAACAACTCAAGTGGTCCAATGTGGCCAATCAAGTTAATAATAATAATAATATTACTATTGTCATTATATATTTTGCATGTTAGCAGTAGTATTTTGTTTATGTAATTAGCTGCCACCGGGTTATGCCCATTTGCAGCTCAAATAAATTTATCTTTATCTTTATCTAATGCAAATGCACAGTGTAAGGAAATGTTTCCTCCTCTTAGTGTTATTATTCTACTACTCCTTTTATTTTTTAAAGAAGTACATGACATCATTTAAAAACATACAGTTGACGGTCAAATTGTAATGGGAAAGAAATCTTTGGTTTTAATATTGAAGGGGAAGCACATATTTGAAAAATATTTCAACTTTTGCAATTTTCAAAATTTCAGAGATTGCAATGAAAAAAACAAAATTTCACAATATCTGTAAATGCACTTTCCTTCATATGAGCAAGGCACTTAAAGAAAAAATGTTCAACCATTTTTCAGAAAATTTTGAAAATGTCATAGGGGCTTCATATATGGAACTTCCCAAATATAAAGTATCTTAATATCAATGAAACAGCCCAACTGGATCTTCCTCCAGATATTTTACCAATTTTCAGCTCAAATCCTTGTAACTTTGCATAGTATGTTAGAAGTAATACTGATGTATGCACAAAGTTACTGTTCAAAAACCTTACAGAGGATTTTTTACAACCAAAAATTCAAGGTCTTTTTGTTGAGATGATTTCAATTTGAATAAATATGAATTCAAAATGAATATATAAATAATTTAAACAAAATAATTTTGGAAGAAAGTATTAAAAATCAAATAGTTGAGGAAAAACATAGAGCTCAAAATCATTATGTGGAATAAAGTCATAAAAGAAGAATATTGTCTAAACAAGGATTATCAGTAAAGCCAATTTGTCTTATTTCTACAAATTTCTACAAAATTTTAATGTACAAAATCTCTCTTCATCCAAAGTTATCGGAATTAACTGGTTGATAGAATAATTAAAATGTTGTTCAAAGTACATCCAAATTTAATAGAAGAAAAAATCAAACAAAAAATAATAACTCATTTGAGGCAGATCCTAGTAGCCAAGATTACTAAAGCAGTAATGACAAGGCAACCTAGGACCAAAGGATCGTGGGTTTGAGTCCTGCCTCAGGCATGGATGTGTTTGTGTTCATCTCTGTATGTTTGTAATTGTCCATTTCATCATTCAACATCATTATCATTTCACTTCACCCCCCAGGGCTAACAACACTGGGTGTAAAAATGAATTCAGCATGAAAATGCATATCCCCCTCCCCTTAAAAACCACGTGCACCAAGCCTCGATACACAAGACTGAGCCTCAATGGGTTCCACATTCACATGGTCCCAAGATGGCCAATTCGTAACCCCCCCCCAAAATAAACTCATTTGACAAAATAATCCGAAGAGTATGTTTGTTTTCTCTCAACTTTTCATAAAAACCTCTTTGATTGTAATAGTTTGTTTATTAAATGATTATATATTTAATACTTTTTACTCAGTACTTACAAGAATGGCTAAAAAGGATAAATAAACTGTAATAATGTAGCAAGAACATGGATTTTTTTTTTTAATTGAGAATACCCTCAACAACCTCTGTGAAGGAAAAGTCAAAACTTCGAAAATATGCTCTTAAGACAATAGTAAGCATATTTTGTCTAATAAACACTTAGGATATTTCGAATGGCTGATCCGCAATAAGCACTCAAAACTTGTATTGAAAAAATACTTTTTATGCAAAAATTTGCATTGCAGAAACATATAAATACTCCCAAAACATGAACACTCCTATTACTTACAAAAGAAATTAATATATTAGTTCAGTTTTTTTTTTTCCCCCTCTCTCTCTCTGTGTTGATATACTGTACTCATTGTCAGATCTATATCCCCAACTTTCAAACTCCAGTTCCGGAATCTCTGCGATTACAATCTATAATTGATTAACGTCAAAAAGTAAAATTGAAATAAATTGAATACTATTGTTCCTTTAACATTTTTTATGAGCCTCTAGGATGGCTCATGGACAGTGTACTAGCTTCCTACGGTGTGGTCCAATTTCCAGAAGTTGAAGCTTTCCTCTAAAATCATCCCAGTTTCTGAAGTTGCATGATGAAGAAAAGCTAGGCAGGCAAATCTTGCTAGTTACAGTGAGGGGAACATGTCATGTTTGCCACACATCACTCTTATCCCAAAGAATGGGAATTTATCTAGGCCTAGACATGGCAGACACCATTACCTAGCTGACAAAGTGAGACCAATGACCTAAAATGCCAAATACATACATACACAGTGCATACTTCCTAAATTAGTAGAAATTTGTTGTATGTGAGAGTAAAAATTGAAATTGTGGCTTGAACAGAAAAACCATAGAATTGGCAATAAACAAAGTAATGAGTATTGTTGTTATGTTATGCTAAACCTTTACTAAAACATATGAAATTAATTTTTGTTTACTCCATAGTAATGTGTTGAAAGTAGTGAAATATGATTGCTATGATGTCTTGTTAGTTTAAAAAATGCACATTTTATAACATTACATTTTGATTGCACTATAGTAACATCAGTAAGCAGTATAAAAAGATTTCATATTTATGGTGCATTTCTGCACTTAAATGAACAGTTGATATTATGGTACACTTACAGAAGAGAGTAAATAAATGTTAGGATATTACTCAAATACTAGATGGATGACTGTAATATGTGAAATTAACAAAGATAATAAATGACATCAGGAAGTTGCCATAGTTATTAGGATAGCATGTTACATTGGTAGGAAATTGACAGTCAGACTGGTCAAAACAAAAGTGATAAGATATGTTAATAGAATGGTCTGTGTGATTCTCTCATTAAGTTATGTATTAGTCAAATTTGTTGATCATCACTTTATGTATGGTTAAATAACTTAGACAAATTGGTATTTTGAAGTGATTCTTTGACAAATTTTTAAAAACCCAATTTGACACTTGTGTGACAGTGTGTACTTTCTGTTTGTGTTTTCGTAGCAAATTTGTTTTATGAAAAGAAAGACTGTTTTAATTTATTCATTTCAGTGAAATACATGAGCAACATGAAGATGATACATCACACATGATAAATCACTGCCCCAAAAACGTTTTTGCAACAACATTCTCCAGTCATTAAACATAGAGTAATGCTCTGATAAGCAAGTCAGTCATTGACTTTTATCCCTTCAATCAGGGGTTCAGCGCCATTAAATCCCCGGGATTCCCAGATAGTCACCCATTCAGGAACCTATGTTTTGTGTTGTTGAATCTCCATGACTTCACATAGCATGGTTAAAAACTTCAGCTATCAACACCAGCCTCATAAAATAAAAGAAATTACCATATAAATTTATTGATTACTAGTGGACCTGGCAATGCTTTACTACTGCAGTGTATTACACACCACACTCTACTAGTCATGTAATTGTACACTTTTTTTGCTGTGAAAAATTCTAATAAATGAAACTTTCTTGCAAGTATGGGATTGTTCTACATCTTGGTTTGGGCATGGTTGTCTAGTATCCTATTGTTCAAATGTTCTCCCTTAAATTTTGACATGCTTTGCAATGACATTATCTAAGAGTAATTTTATTTACTTGTCCGAGTAATCATTCCGCCAATATTTCACAATCACAGGGCAGAATACTAGTATGTAGTGAAGATGCCCATAATCCTTGAGCTGCTTCGTGAGTTGCTTAGAGGGGGGCCTGAGTCATCATAAATGACTCTAAATTATTAACAATACCCCCACATGTCCAATTTAATTCA
>BOPP01000005.1:5558735-5619718 GCA_017312745.1 Gryllus bimaculatus | reverse complement strand
CAAATTTTCCGATGGAAGAGACCTTTGTTAGTTGAAAATTATTTTAATGATATTTTGCATAAACAATATTATTAAATGCACCATGCTTAGAACTCATGATTTCCTAGATTGGCAGATTGCAACTGACCCAGAGCTGAAGCTAATACAAGCATATTAAGCAGATGCTTAGAGCCCCTGCTAGTTAGTGGCCCTCCAACAGTTTTGTAAACAAAATGTTAAAATTGTTCATAAATATTAAAATAGTATTCTACTATTATTTTTCATCGTCATGTATATTTTGGTTTGAGCTATAGTCCTATTCTGATAATAAGTATTTAAAATTGTCACAGCAGATCTTTCCTTTTGCAAGGTCAACCTGTTTCTTCTTTCTACAGATATGAACTCAAACATCAGACACACTACCTGTTCTAGATTCTTTCTTTGCATATTTTCAGGCCATTTTAACTTATATTGTGTTATCACTTCACCCGCAGAAGTTATTTCTGTAACTATAAATATACTATAGAAATATATGGAAAATTACTATAAATATTTATGACTGCATCAACTTTTGTGCACAAAAGGAATAAAAGTGATATGTGATGATCAGAATAAAGTTCTATGATTAGTCTCAAAAATCTATAAAATAAAAGTTTTTAGAAATTTCATGAAATGTACCTTTCAAATGAAAAGAACATTGAATCAGTGATTGGCATTTGAGCAGTACCTGTAACTACATTTGGTGTTCTTCATAAGTCAACAACTTTACGGCAAAAACTTAAATTGAAGCTTTAAATTAAGCTTAAGTTCGCATCACCTTTACCAAGTACCGCATGCATCATCCTAATAATTCAACGACAAAGATATACTTACCTCGGAAAGAAGGATGTAGAGGTCTCCTAGGCTTTTAAGACCTCGTGCGCTAAACAAATCAACAATCTAAGCGATTATATCCTCTAAGAAAGTCAGCTGTGCATGAGTCAATTTGTGCCGCGGGCAAGATTTTTACGTTTCTGAACCTCAATCAAGAGACCAGGCATCATCAATGAATATAGGCTCAGTGAATGGACACGGCAACTGATAACGGCATTTAACGGGTGGGTGATTGCTTTGGCCGAAATAGAATATCTGACTCGGCCCAACTATGTTGCTGCTGTAGAATATTAGGTCCTAGTAGCGAAGTCAGAGTTGATGGAGAATAGGTCCCATAGTACAAGTTCTTGCCAGGAAGGTCTGGAGACAATGTGGAATGTTGCTGTTAGTGGCGGCCGGTACGAAACTCTATTGAGGGTGCCATGGTGATTCGACATTGATAACAAACCATCAATGTTACCAAGCATAGATGTTCAAAATTAAAACATCGATCAAAAACCACCTATTCTTTTAAATGCGATATTTTAAAACTTATTTGTTAATTTCTAAAATCGAATTCGTTGACAACAAAATTTAACTTTACAGTCAACGTGTTTATTAAGTTATAATGAAGAAAAAAACTGAAAACTAGTGTTTGAACAACATTGGAGGAAAAACAACAACAAATTGCAAATAATAATAATAATAATAATAATAATAATAATAATAATAATAATAATTATTATTATTATTATTATTATTATTATTATTATTATTATTATTATTATAATATTGATAGCTCCATCTAGGGAGTGCATGACCTTGTAGTTAGTGGTGGAATTTGAGTACCTCCGTGATCCTGAGAGCTATGTCGGCGGAAGAGTATAGGTGCAGGCAGGGTCTCTCTTGCCAATGTTCGCTAGTGAGAGGTCAGACGAAGAAGATCCCCAGGGAAGAAACTCAATGGCATGTTCAAAGAAGAGGAGGAGAATGGCGTCGGCGGAAGAGGCTCCTGGAAGACCTGCAGTGGGCAGCGTCTGACCTGCAGTCGGCGGCTGCATCTACTGCGGGAAGTAAGTATAGAGAGAAAGATCATGCACCCTTGAAATTCCTGTTATCGACTCGTGGAAGATATAGGTACAATTTAAGTTGCCTAATGCAATAAATTTTTATGATGAGTTTATATTAACTTTGCGTGACCATGACGAAAAAGAGGAAATTTACCTGGGCATTTTCAAGAATATCTAATTATGTCAGCTCTAGATGTTTACAGTCATTTTAGACTATTCAGAGCAATTTGCTAGATGCAAATTTTGAGATTTCCACAAATTCATTACGGATGAAACAATACTGCATAATATGTCTATGACCAAGCTCATGGGGCTACCGAAACCTAGCCCCCCTTTTTTATATTATATATATATATATATATATATATATATATATATATATATATATATATATATATATATATATATATATATTACATAAGTTACCAATATTTAGAATATACTCATGTATACTCATGACAATAGTTCAATAGATATCCTAGTTGTAAGGTAAGAAGGTATTCAATTTGAATTTGTTTTTGTTTCTTTGTTGTTGTTTTTTGTATTTTTTCATTATCTGGTTACTTTTAGTGATATTTCTAGTACTTTTTTATTATTTTAAACTAATTTGTAAGGTTCCCAATAAAACAGTTATGCAGTCGCAATCTTACCGTTTATAAACAAATTTTCTGATGGAAGAGACCTTTGTTAGTTGAAAATTATTTTAATGATATTTAGCATAAACAATAATATTAAATGCACTCCGGAGAAACACTCCCCAAAGGGTATTCGTGGGAAATTGAGCATCCTGGAAGAGAAAGTAACAAAGGGAGGGCAAGTGAGGGAATATTATCGGGTGTGAGGAAAGAAGTTATGGCAGTGAAAAGGATAAAGGATGAAGAAGAAGAAGAAGAGGAGGAGGAGGAGGAGGAAGAAAGGGGTTGTGATAAAGAAGAATGGTAATTGTTGGATAAGTGATGTCAATTTGCACAATATTTGTGATAAAGGAATTCTTTGAATAGTGCAAGAGAAGAGGACGAAATAATATTCTGCTTGATGATTTTAATCCAAAAATGTGAATGGACTAGATAAGGAAGTATGGTTTGATTTGGATAAGAGAAGTGGGTGGTCTAAGGTTGATGTTAAGAAAAAATGGGGCGTTAAAATGCTGAATTTTTTGAACGAATGAGATTGATACATTGTTAATGGTAATGTGGAGAGGGACTGGGAATGGCAAAGTGAGAGGGAGAGGGTTGATCTTACATTTTGTGGTTACTGAGAATGAAGGACGGAAAATAATTAATGAACTGGTAGTACAGGATATGGCTTATTCAGACCAGCTAATTTATATTGAGTATAGTATTTGTAGGAAGGGAAGAAGAGGAGTGTGGTTGATAATATGGACAGAGGCGAGAACAGAGAGAGAGAGAGAGAGAGAGAGAGTTTAAGAGATACTTTAAAAGGGAGATATGTGCCTGGTGAAGTAATGAAAATTACGGAGAGCGTGATGAGGAAGAAGGTTGTGAATCGTTTTATTGGAATGTAACATTGAAGGTAATTGGAAGGTAACACTCGCGTACCAATGACATTCCGGTTCCCAGAGCACATTAATAGAGATTAAACGGAGGACCCCAAATACTCTGCAGAACAATTGAAGGATTTTTTTTATATTTAGAAATAATTTTAGATTATTTAGCAGTACATTACAATTACTTGTGTATATTATTTTCTGCAAGTTCATGTTAAAATATTATCAGTTTTGCGACATGGCAAGGGCATATTTATGCTGAAATTTTTCCGTACTTGCCGTTATTTCCACGAGAACACACACGCCCACATTCTTTTTTTTCAACAACTAGTTCAACATTCACTATGTTGCGTCAATTTCCCAACTGCTATCCATTGATTGGGGGATTGATAGGAAAACGAATGAATTTTGTATATGATAAAGAGGATACTTAGGAGCAAGTGTAGCGGGGAATGATGGTATACTATGAAGGTTCTTGATAGCTTGGTGGTTGTGGAAAACGGAGATTTGAGGTTGGAAATAGAGGAATGGAAATAGATAATCCGGGAGTAATTAACATTACAGAAGCTGAAACCTGCATAATTAAAAATAACCAGGCTTGCAACAACGAAAATTATGCTGAACTATAACCATACAAGTTAAAAAAATAGTAAGCACGTTGCTCAAACACATCATATAAAATACTCTGGTAAGACACTCCAATAAATTCAATATTTTAATAAAACAGTATCCAATTCCTTTATGGTGTAGTAACTCATTATTGAGAGCGTTCATGCAAAACAAACATGGCCCTCGAAAAAAAAACGAGTTAGCATTGCAGTAATACTAATGACCGTCATCTGCATTTTCTGTCCTGATGTGGAAGAGAGAAATCAAATATATCCCTAATATTTTTACTTGTAAACATACGAGGTTCAGACAAAATCTAATATGACCACAGCGTTGTTGCAGGCAAAAAAGAACATGTATGTGTAAGAAATAAGAATCCCAGATTCACGATCACGTGACTGCTCATGCTGTGTGGTTCATTCCGTCTGTGAAGTTTTCACAAAAGCGTTCTATTTTATTTATTAGAAGATTGGTATCCTATGGACACAAAAGCTTTGAACAGCATGTTCAAGAACGAACAGAACATCAGAAATGTGAAGCGAATCGTTATTTAGAAGACAATGAAAGAGAGAAGATGTATACAGTCACAGTTATGCCACAGCAATATTTTACCATTGATAAAGTTTCTGTGTTGAACCTTTGGAAATGTGGTGTTTCATTAAGAAATATGATACAATTTAGCCGTCAGCAGGTTTCATTGGAAAGGGGCAGAAATCTAATGTAGCAGGTCTATTGACTGAACTTTTCGGAGATAAATGAAGGGAATTCTTCAGATATTCCTGGCCCGGTATGCTAGTCCTTTGTTCTTGATGTACCAATAGCTGAAAAGCAAACTCGAATGGATAGTCTATAAGTTAAAGATAATTGTGATTGTTCAGAAGATGAGCATGGCTGGAACATATAAATTTTAATTTATTTTTAGTTCTTTGTAATTTCTTTAAAAGCCAAAAACTGGATACATTCGCTACAGAAATTGTTGCTGTACGTAGCTTTGTTTGTTTGGAAAAATAAAATATTTGCTTGCAAACTGCAGTACATTATTTGTCCAAATCAAACGTGATAATAATATTAGCCCTATTTTATGCAAAAGCAAATATGTCCGCAGGTGATTCGGACAAAAGAAAACCTGTCCAAATTTCCCAAGCAAAAGCAAACATGTCCAACTTTTAACATGAAATATCGTCATAATAGTAAATAACTGATTTGAGAGCAGTATACGTACACTATTGTAACTATACTGGTAAGCAGTACATCATATTATTTTGTTTGAAAAGGTGATAACTTGTCAATAACCAGTTTTTCGCAGTTTCTGAAAAATTTTATTTGATAGACATGTTATTTGCACGAACGCTCCACCATTATCTTGTATTTTATCTGCCATTAAGGATGTCAAGAGCTAAATTGTCGGGTTCAGTCTCCTTCCAGTCTTTGATGTCCAGCGTCGTGTCTGGTATTCATCCTCTGCTTTTAAACTTTTAAGCTTCTTAAAAATAAAAGTGATGTGCATGTACCACAAAATCTTAAGAAAATGAAAAACCAAAAATCTATTTTCTTGTTTAAGGATGCAAAATAAACGTGCATACCAAAACCATTTTGTTTTATTATTTTACATAATATTAAGAATGCCTTTTAGGCAATCTTCTGTCTTTGAAAAAATATATTCGCTTCCCGCGTGCCTCGACAAATACTGATCTTATCTAAGCATCGTTAGGTCTTGAAGATTTTCTCTTGTAGCAGAATCGAAAAGTGTAACGAGTCGTTGTTTCCCAACGTTACAGTAATGTAACGAGCGGAGAAAGTCGCATCTATCGAATTCCACAAGTGCGCACCGATTCGAGGCGAACCGTTCATTGTAATATGGAACACATTTCTGGAACGATTGCATTACGGGTGCTGAAATTATCATAGCAGTGCTTTGGAAATTGTTGATAAATCCCCGACTCGCGAAGCCAGTAGGGCATTTTATCTGAGAACTTCCAAAGCACTCGTGGAATTGAATACGACTATTCTACGAATGAAACTACGTCCAACAGGGTTCCAAAATACGCCAAATATTGAAAATAACTGAAAGCATGATAAAATCAAAGAGGTTATGATATAGTTCATACGGAGTTTATTGAACATCAACACAGTGGTCGATACTTACCGCCTCCTAAGATAGATGAGTCGCAGATTATTATTAGTCAGTAGGGTTTGTTGATGCGACCTTAAATATAAAAAAAGGCGTGAGATATATGTAAAAAAATACATTTGTGTAATTTTTGAAGAAAATAGAGTAAATAAAAATGTATTCCATGAAATCTTAAACAGTGCAACTAGCACTATCTGTTGGAAAACTGAAGAAAAAAATGGAGTCATTTATGAGAAAATGGCGCTTGAGAGTTTCTGAAAAGGCGGAATTTTTACCCAGTTTTCATAGAAATCTGTTGAGTTTTCGAGAAACTGTATATGACATTATTTGAAACACATGTACTCATAAATATAATAGTGTGATTAAATCACCGCTAATGTAAATATAAACGACATGAGAGACAAGTCAAAAAAATTACATTTTTGTATTTTTTTGAAAAAAAAATGAACAGAGCCACATGGCGTTTATGCCATCTTACAGAGTGCATTTAGCAATATCCCTACCAAAAGTTTAAAGAAAATATTTGGAGTCGTTTTTGAGAAAAACTTGTTCTTTGTTATGTTTTAAAATCGCACGCAATATTGCGCGAAAACTACTACAAGTTTTAAAAAAAATGTGCATGTCCTTAATGCAAGAACTCACTAGAACAAATTTTAACTGAAGAAAAATCTCAATCTTCAATTTTGTAGTTGTGTGAAGACGCTGCAAAACTTTCAATTTTTTTTTTTTTTTTCAATTTCATACAATTAAGAGTTAAGCGTAAAATTCTGACCAATACCTTTCATAAATTAATTTTACTCTATTATTACTCTATTATTTTTTTAAAAAATTGAAGCCTTTTTGGAGAAAATTTTGAAAATGTCCAATGGGCTTTATGTGAATTAGCCGCAAATTTTAGAGAATGTTTTTCAAAATATCAAAGATTTGACTCGAGCCAGATGGATAGAGGTTTCTTCAATTTGAAAAAACTTCTACGTATGGTGGAGGCGCTAGTGGTGTTCACAGACGGACGGACGGGCAGACGGATGAACAGCCGGCGGACAGTCGGACGGACGTTTTACTGTCAACTGTCTGTATCAAAGACCCAGAAAACAGAGATTCTGGCTACACCACGAGTTAGAGGATTTTTTTCTTTAACTTAGCAACTGGATTTATCCACTTTTATTATCAGAGCCCGACAACGAATTTTTTTGCTGTCGAAAATCCGCCATTTTTTCTCGCAGCATTAGATAACTTCCCCTATACTACGTATATTACTCCGCATATACGTATGTATGAGGGAAAGTAAGAAGACATTAAAGCTAGAAAAACATAAAACCAGTAAAGCATTAGCCAGCAGCGGTTCTATGTGAAATAAAGCTCTTAGTTTAATAACATTGATTAACAACCTACTAATTCGATTGAATTGTTAATATTGTGTTATTATTTTGAAACAGAATGTACACAATTTTTGCTTTTAAACGTACAGGAGCGTCCAAAATTACCAAGAGGTCGATTCGCTGTCCTGATATATAACTGTGACATTTGACCTTCTCTACAAATCTGCGCTTAATTATATTACGTCAAGAGATTTAACACGAGAACGCCCTGGTTCTGGGATTATCTGTCCGTCATTCCGACGGATGACGTATTTCAAAGTCCACTCGTTGAATTTGCAGAATTTAAACATTAGAAAAATAGGTGAACTTTAATGATTTTTTACCCATTCCACTGATTGTAATAAAGCGTAACTGCCTAATAATGCAACTGTAATAAATATGAAACTCTGGAAAACAATATTTACACATGTGTATTGAAGGCAACAGCTGCAAATGCCTCTTATTCGTTGCACAATAATACATGCACTTGTTTTAGGTAATTTCTCCATCCAACTGCAACTGACTACTTTTCTTGTCAATTTCTATTTAAACCTGGCCTTGTTTATTCTAGTTTCATTTTTCAATTTGATGCGTACAAAAATTACAATTTTTTTCTGCTTCAATAAGAGTGTCTGCGATAACTTCAATTTGCTGTGGTGGAGGACGACAATATGCATAAAATTGTAGCACTTTGAATGTAAAGTAAGCGCGAGATATCTGTGCACCCAACAACCATTAATGCGCGAACGAGACACACTGCACACTGCTCATGCGCAACGGACCCATTTACGCACACAATCACTGTTCACAAAACATCTGATAGCCTAATGCGAGCTAGGGATAGTAATCGGATAGTTTCATGCGATCTCGGGATTGCTCAGAAATTTGTTTTGGCCGCTTTAGTATTTTTTTAATTCGTTTTACTGTGCCTTCTTATATGATATGAGATTGTAAGTTTCTGTGTCGAGACTGTCTGTCAAAAAGGCCAGGGCATTTTGAGATGATTCCTCTAGTACAGAAGTTTCTTTTTTCTGATGCCTGTATATATATATATATATATATATATATATATATATATATATATATATATATATATATATATATAGTGTGTGTGTGTGTGTGTGTGTGCATCATAATTGACTCTTCTCTATATACTAATCTTTCCGTGCTGTGTCAAGGCTTTGGCCATCACGATAGACATAAAACAACACTGACTCTGTGCAAACGCGTAATCTCCAATTCATTTTCACGTCAACATACTCCTCACGTACATGCAAGACACTTTACATGCGGACAATCACCTTGCTTTAGCCAGCGCTAGTGGCTAATGCCAAATTTTCCCCAATGATGTCTCAAATGATCAATCGTCATTCATGTAGCTTTGTCCATATGGTCTGACTAATGATGTAATTACACTCACCTGCGAATTTAAACTTTCGGATAATTGCATAACTACATTTATTAATTATTATTTATTATTATTTGCATTTAAGTAGTGATCTGTTATATTTCTGACATGCTGATTCTAGAACTGAAGTCAGTTTTTCTCTATCCCATGATGGTTCTTTGCAAAATCAAAATGAAAATACGCGAAATATGAGACTCGTGCACAGTCAAGATTACAATTAATTTATTATAATATGTATGAAATGTTTCTTACTTTTTATATTTACTCATTTAAACTAGTATATTACATACCTATGAACGTAATACAGAAATATTTAATATGTTGCGAATACAGATTTGAAGAAAAAGAGCCTAAATGGACCAAATGCCTCATAATGAATTGAGAATGGTAAGAATGGTTTTAATATTATAACGTCTTAACTTAGTTTAAGAACTGTCTTTGCCTTTCTTTGGTGTATGAGATGTAGTTGTATCTTGTCTATTTAGTAACCGACAGTAATCTGCAAGCATGTTTCTGTTCCATTTCCCTTGATACCAAATCATTTAGATCCTGATTGAATCTTTCTCCTTACTCTTTGCACAGAATTACTATATTCTCAGGGAAATAGTCCATATGTGAATGTAAAGTGTGCACTTCTAAGATCATTTTGCAACCTAAATCTTGGAAAGAAACCAGCATTCTATCCATCTTTTGTTTGTAGTCTGAATTTTTTCTGCTTTTTGTTCACATCCCGGAATAATTTACATGCATATTGTGCTGCAACACACATATCTTCATCAGATACAATCAATTAGCATCATATAGAATATTTCTGATATATGGACCTGTGAAGATGCCTTCTTTGATTTTGACATTACTGATGTCAGGGAATCGATGACACAGGTACTGAAAACATTTACCGTCATTGTTTACAGTATTCCTTCAAAAGCCCAAGTTAGATATGAAGCGGGGGTAACAGTATGTCGAACTTGTAAAGAGGGTTTTTTTGTTTATGTTTTTCGAGCATACATTCCTCTGTCAATGTGGCCATTCTTTTCGGGTCCAATTGTGTATCCTTTCTCGACTGTCCCACTAGGGTACCCACATAACAGAATACCTATGACTAAAATCACCACAGACTTTCAACTTGGGTTCCTGTTACTTCAGTTTACAACAATCTAAAGACTACCATATGTTCTCCCATAATAACAGAATGAGCAATGGGGCTGGATGAAAATTGGTTTTCATTATGAAGGCATCGATAAAGAGTCTTCATTGTGCAGAATCATACTGTGGTAATCCTAGTTTCAAATAACCTCCGGGATGTTGCACTAAACCAAAGTTCTCTCTTTAAAAAACAAGGTGTAAATTCTTGACCGCGATATACGAACCATATGTAAGTCGTCCCCGGTGCCAACATATTCCTTTCTCGAAGTCTCAGACTCAGACTAGCGGACAAGCCACAACAAAATTTCGCCACTCAGCAAAACTTGCTGCATTGTATTGTGTTGCCGGCTCTAAATTTAAGCGGATAGTACAGGGTTGTGAGGTGGCTGCTAAACATGGACATAATAAATTAATCTGGAAATTTTAATTAAAGCAAGTCTTCCTGCAACAACTTAAGAAGGGCATTAGTGCATGAATGTGATAAAAACGTAATATATTATTTTTGAAAAACGTGACGTGATGTCGGATCCTGATTCAGAATGCAAATGTAATTCTAAAAAGCAATACAAGATGTCGGCTATGAAACTATCGCAGGCTAGTGTTAACGTGTTAACCCTAACTATTCCTAGCATTAACCATACTTCGAACTTAAGCCGTACAATGTACATCGGCCTCGGTGTTCACCAAACTTATATGTACAGTAAAACCTGCTAAGCAATGTTAAGATATCTGGAAAACTCTTAGAATGTTTCTGAAACGGAATTTGATGACCTAAGACCGATGTCATTTGGATTTTATTTAAGCGACCACCGCCCACCTCATTGACAGCCCAGAAAGGCGGCAGGGCAACTGTGTCACCTCCCCCCTCCCTTACTGACATAATTCTGACCACGATTTTGGTTCGTTCAAAACAAATAGAAAATTAATTGCTTCTAACTCAAATTAACTGCTTCATGTTGCATGATGAGATGAGTGATGACCCTTGGATATACTACTTCCCCAGGTCCCTTGTTTGCTGTGGGCGCTCCTGCTTGTACAACAATCATAATTTTCATAATATCAAGGCTCTATTAAAAGATTAAATTCGACTTTGAACTTCGAAAAGAAATGTTGCTAATATGTAGGTAGTTGAATCTCGCAATCTCCAAAACACTATTTTTCCCAAGAATTCGGCAAGTTAGCAACGGCCGCACAACTTCCTTTATGTTTCTTTCTCGGAAGTCAGGCTCGCTTGAAACCAGCCATCTATTTCACTGGCTGGTTAAAAAAATCCTCCAAAGGCGAACTTCCTAATGAGTGACTTTCTCACAAAGTTAATCACTTATTGATGCGAAAGGTGTTATTAAGAGAAAGCGAGAATTAGAATAAATGTATAAAAATGGAATCATAATGCAGTCTGGTTGCATAGAAAGTTGATTCAACACACAAAACTTTTTCAAGTGTAACTCCGTATGCAGCATTATCGATGGATGAGTGCAAAAGCGATTCGTTGAGGAAATACGTACCGAGTTAGAATCACAATATCAACTGCGCTCAAAATGAGGGGGGGAGCAGGTGGGACAACTTGCCTTCTCTTTTATTCGTTTCTTTAAAATATGTGGGTTACGAGTAATTTTTGTGACGATGAAACCTGTGAAATTAAAATGTTGGTACTCCTTTCACTCGTCATAACGCAATTTCATTGATGATGGTTGGTAGTCGAACGAAGAAAGTTAATAAAACCTCTTAATTGAAAGTAGTAAAATAAGTTTCTGTTGAAATGATTCGAAACCAAAAATAATATAATTTCTTCGGTCATTGTCACGACGAAAACATTAAATAGACATTAAACAATTATGAAGATGTAACTGTACATTCGGTGAGTTGCTAAAGTTGATTCAAATATAAGGAACATTGACACGCAAATGTACGAGACGAGTGGTTAGGGTCTAGGAGCTGGTGTATTCCTATTGAATTTATATAAAAAGTCGTACTCAGAACGCGAAAATAAACAACTAGTTAATATTTATGTTTTCTATTACCCATATGGTGATGAACCGCCCTTCTATAAAGAGCAAGTGAGAAATCCCTTCCATAATTTAAATGACTATTCAAAAGTGAATTTATTTGATAATAAAAATTGAATATTTCATTACAACACATACTAATGTACAATACCGCTTTAAAGAAAAAAATGAAATACATACGTAAAAAAATAATACGTCAGTTACCATATTATATTTCTACAAGCTTAACTACTAATACAGTGAAACGTCTTTATGCAGACCACTTGATTAATATCGTAGTATTTTTGAGGGGCGGCCTTCTTAAAGGGAACATCGCTCAAAGAACAGTACCCGCCACTGCTACTGCGGCTACTACGGTAGGTATCGAAACACTATTATTCTTTAAAATGAAAGCTTTATTATCGATTGTATTAATATGATCAATTGTATTTATTAATTTGTATGATTAAAAAAATAAAACTTCAGTGTTCTTTAAAAATTGTCCTTCAAGTAAAGCGTTATTAACATAAAGTGGTCTGTGGTAGTCCAGAGGGATTATTTTTCTTCTGTAAAATTATCTTTTAAATTTATTAAACGATAGTTTCTCTACATTTCGCCTTCCGAGTAGGCTAATCGTGAAATCGAATGCACCCGATAGCTGTTGCTTACCGGAAAGACACCGGAAACGACATGGCTCACAGTACGGAAGCTCGGGTTTATTATTTCAGAGAGAGGTTTTCTGGTCGTCTTAAAGGGAATGTAATGTTCAATTATGACAAATTTGTGGTCGGGAAGACAGGTGGTCGCCATTAAGGAAGTAAAAATACATTGGTCGAATTGAATAATTTTTCGTTCCATAGAAAATTGGTCTTGAAAATGCGTGGTAGTTTTCAAGAGGTGGTGTTGTCAAGAAGTTTCACTATACTCAATCTTTTCTGCGTATGATGAAGGTGGTTTTGAGCTTTGGGAGATGATTCCAGATCATCTCAGTCAATTTTTCATTAGAGGTCGTCCCAGGCTGGTGGTCCAATATTGAGTAGCATCTGACGTTAAGATTCTCAGTGTTTTACACATACTACGATTCTCAGTGTTGTACACATAATACGAAGCAATTTTATAACTCAATATTTATTTATTAGGCTAATTCGCGCACATGTCCGTCATAATGACTTTATAATACTTCAAAATTTTGCCTTATTTAATTAAAAAATATTCAATAATTATGAAAGTACCATCTGAGACAGATTAGGGCCACAATTGTAGTCACTACACTGTTTCTGGTCGGGAGGTCTCAGGGTTCGAGCCTTTAGGTGGAGGAGTTTTGACTCTAGATCGAATTCAAGCGCTACCTGGAAGAGAATTCTAGCAACTGGCTGCACGAATCGATAGTTTTCTATCGTTTCTTTGGTCAATAACAGGCGAATGTCGGAACCCTAGCAAACGGACCACGCGCGATATTTCCTTCCTCTTTCTTACCTCTCCTCATCCATTATATACACACACACTTGCATGCACATGTTGAGAGAGCAGTGGCTCTTGTACCATCTGGGGCAGTGCCGTCTATGGTAGGTACCTGAAGAGGAAAACCTCGCATGCCCATATGCATCATTGAGAGCGCGCGATCTCGTGTTCCAACGGGGGAGGAAAATGGCCACCTCTCGCGACATAATCTGCTCCTCATTCACGATACTAATGATCACAGCAGTTGCTGTTCCCGGAAACACGAAGTAGTCAATCAATCAATCAATCAATCAATCAATCAATTATGAATGTGACCTGACCATGGGAAGACGAAAAATGTAGCTGACTCGTATTTCTCTTACTAGAGCAAGACGGGGAGTGTTTTTGTACTAAGAACGAGACATTCTATCACTATTCTATGACGACTGTTCTAATTTATCAGGACGCCACCCGAGGAGTACCACTAAGGCTGCTCGCCTCTTATCATTGCGATTGGAGTTCAATTCCCTGTCACTCGATGTGAAATTTCTGGTGGAAAAAGCGGGTTTGCTGAAGGTTTTCTAAAGTTTCTCCCGTTTTTCCTGTCTCTCTTTCCACTATTGTACCATTATCATTATCACTTCTTCAAAATCATTACCCATCAGAATAATTCAGCCGTTATCAGGTAAGACCACAAAAGCTAGGCACTGGTATTATAATAATACAGAATATTATAACTTTCATTACACTGGCTACCGGATGCATCAATTTTGCTAATTAGCCAAATGTGAATAACGGTGGGGTTGGAACTCGGCAAGTTATGTGTGGCGTAGGGTCCTCACGATTTGTTGAACTCTCACCCGTCAAGTCAACCGGAACAATTAATATTGGGCCGTTAGGAACAGTCTATCGCCGTTCCACGCTCACTTCCAACTTCCGGCTTGCCCTCGCAGCTAGTGGTTCACAAAGTCTCTGACCTATTTTCTGTATGCGTCAACAAAACCATGGTGGGCGAGGAAGCCTTGTAAATTTGTTGAGCTATTGATCGGAGCTGGGTCTCGTAGCTTAGTGGTTACGTCAGTCGCGAGATGCGGAGTCTGCTAGTTCGACTCCCGTTTCGGATATGAATATAGTAGTGTGGCATTGAGGGGCCTATAACAACCAACATACAACGACCTCAAACACACTATTATCTCTCAATATTTTCCCTGCCCTAATAAAAGTGGCAATGGGACGTGTATGGCTGCTTACGTGCCAGGGATGATCATTGATGGTTCCGTGCACGGCAACCGCTATTGTCATTAGTCGCGTTTGTGTACGATCTTCCCCCGCTGGATGGTGAGATATGGCGTCGAACTACACTTCGTCTTGCGAAGTTTTCCCTGAACCAGGTATCTCCCATCAGCTGGGCACCGCCACAGCCGGGACAAGCTCTACGTTCCTAGTTGGTCTCCCGTCTTGTAGTGCATGTAAGTGTGAGTGTGTGAGAAGACAGGTTAGGACATGGAAGGGGAAGGATAAATCGCACGCGGCCCATGGCCCGTTTGTTAGGGTACTGTTCCGGCATTTGACTGGTATTATTTGGAGAAACCACAGAAAACTACCGATCACGGCACCCAACCTCTACAACTTTCCTCCATACAGTTGTTCAATTCGACCTAGCTATGTAGCTCGAAAATCCGCCACCGTTGGATCTCGAACCCTGGGACTTCCAATCAGACTCGCGGGCTCTGAGGTAAACTCAGCCGGTCAGAGCAGCGGGTAAGCTCCGCAAAGGGCCTGCTACGTGAGCGCCACAAAACCACCACCTGAAGTAGGATTCAAGTGGTGCCATGGTCTTACGAGCCATAATGGAGTTTGAAGTAGAAGATAGGGTAAAGGTTCCTGTGGGTGCAAAAAGGCAGGAAAACTTTAAATGAAGGTAGCGATCGTCAGGTAAAACAGGGAAGTGAAGCAGAAGAAAAATGTACAATGATGAAGAAAAAATTATAAATTGAAACAAAGCATTTTCTGCAGACTCTATCGTAAATGTCTTAATCCAAGCGGGATGGCATAGTAAGGGTACTGACCAAAAGTTCACTTATGAGCGATCCCTTGATAAGTCAAATGAAAACATCGCAATATGGAGAAGAGGCCATTGTTAATCACAAGGCATCACACGGTTTGGTGGAGGGGTGCTCAGATGAGAAAAATGAATGATCTCGGCAATGACCACTTTCAGGGCTTGACAGGTCTCCGGCCACATGCACTCATAAAATTCTAATGAAATATTAAAGCAATATATACCTTTAGTTGGTTCGTCTAGGAGATATGTTATTTTACAGTATCCTTTCATAGGTTAATAGAGAACCACATCATTTCCAACATTATGAAATGTCTCATTCGAATAGTTATTAACTCTTTATCTCGAGAATAATAAATTGTGTACTCTACCTGCATGATGTGAACTGTATTTTTGGATCAATTTAATATTTAGCTTACGTTTTACTTGATTATAAATAACTTGAGTAAAATATGACACCCATACATATGGTGCTATTGTTTTATTGTGGGTAGACGTTTTTTAAAAAGGTAAGAAAACAGGTCAAGAGCCTTTAATAACTCACATTAATTAGCAATAAAATAACGTATATCAAATTATTTATCAATTCTTCATTAATGCAGTTCATTTCTCATCCTGACCCAATTAACAATTCATGAAAAATGTTCATAACCCACGTCCGGACTTACATCCTTGGTAAAAATCCCAAGTATGTACGGCAGGACGAACCGGAACGAATATGGACCGGGAAAAAAATCCGGTTCGATGCCCCGTCCGAAGGGCGCGGTGGCGGTGGCGGCGTCGCCAGAGAAAGTCCCCCGCCCCTTCCCTCCGCACGCAGGGGACGGCGGCGGGGCGGTGTAAGGGAGGACGGCGCGCGGCGCGGCGCGGCTCGGGCGCGGCAGCGCAGTCTCCGCGGTCGGCCCCGGGCGCGTCCGACGGCCTGCCGCCGCGCGCACGCCGGGCGCGCCGCAGCCGGCGCCGCGAGCGGCCCTGTAGGTCAGTGTGTCAGTGTGCCAGACCGCCGGTCGAGCGGGCCGATCCCGACCACGCCCGGCGCAAAGTGCGCCCGCCTCGCCCGACCGCGCCCACGGTGAAGCGTCTGCTACGGCGCTGTGCAAGCGCTCCTGCAGCCCGGCCCGCCGCCCGCCACGGCCCGGTGTTACGCGACCCGCAGCCAAGGTAGGCCGCAGCGGGGCCTCCGCGCACGGGTGGCGCGCGCCCACTCCTTCGGCTACGAATCGCCGCGGCGCCTTTGCAAGCGCGCTTACGCCATTCGGACGTGCACCGGCCAACGGGGAGGCGGAGGGGTTATTAATGGCCCGCGGGGAGTGACAACAGGAAAAACGGAATGCAGCTCTTTGACAGTATCGGAGAGAGCGTTCAAACATTTTTAATTGAATATTTATTCATGTAAAAAAATTTTTGGAGCCCAACATAATTATTGACCCTTACATATCGATCAAGTGCTTTCGTAAAGCTTTTTAATAATTAATTCGTTCGTCTGGGTGTTCGCAGTCTCGCGGTCGCGCAAGAATCGTAATGAATCTCTGACTATGTTTAAGTAGCATTTTATACAATGAATGTGACGATTTTCAGGAAGCAGATCCTTTTGCGTCGTGTGTTGTTGCCATCCCAAAATGGGGCGACAGCGCACGTGCACACAATGACGAACTGTGTCCCGTCGTGTTCAGAATCTTACGTGCACCCCGAGACGCATTGTAGTTTTAGTGAAAGTTCGAATGTGTATTGCATGTTATTAAAATATCTTTAAGGTGAATGTTTCAATTTAAAGAGCAAGAAAACTTTCACCATAATTGCCTCCGATTTCAATACAATCAATTGTTGTGAAGGTTTGCGACCCCAGCTTTCAGCTCACAACATCATTTGTACCCATGACCAGAGTTCTAAAATATTCACTTTTCGAAATCTAATTCACTCAAGTATTTCATGAGTGCTTCTGCCCCAAGTAATTTTTAACTTGGAAGACATCGACTTCCATTCACTAAACGTTTTTTCTAGATTCGCTTCCAATAACGTTTTCTACTGTTGTAGTTTAGAATACATTTTGATTTTCTACAAATTGAAAATTGCAACAATGAAAATACCTCACACAAGTTTCTCTGATGTAAGTGGGATTGGGTGTAAAGCAAGCAAACCCAACTTTTTCAATATGTTCTTAATATCGAGTAAGTCTTGAAGTTGATCAAAGTGAAAATCATCAAACGAGAGAGCGTTCAATATCTCTCTTTTAATTTCTGGCAAGTTCACATTAACACTAAATAAAAACACTTTTGTTTTGAAAAAGTTATTATTTGTTCATGTTTTAAAAAAATATTGCTACACTGAATGGAACGGGACGTAGAGGTTGCCGATGCACTTGATTAACGATCTTTTGAATCTATTAAAACTGCACAGCACGTGCCATTTAAAGTTCCAAACCTTAATCTTGATTCATAATATTGTTTCTTTGAATTCAGTGATTTTATCTCAGGAATTTGAACATTGAAGTTAATAGAATGATTACTAGGAAAACATTATTTAAAAAAAAATATTTTATTTATCGCAAAGTGAATCCATTAGTGGTATGGGATGTAGTTTCCGTTGAACACGTTACTTCGTACGTATTTATTCCCTTTTTTGTTTGTTCCTGTCTAGAAACGCTTTTAAAGATATGTTTTTGAGGGCATCATGTGCTCGCCAGGTCAATCCTTTCAATCCAATCCTTTCCCTCTGAGAATGCGCCCCGCCAAACAGAAACTGCCCCATCACGAGAACGAATGGGAGAATGGCCTCAGGGCAGTTGCACTTCACACTGCATTTGTGAGCTTCGACATACTTTCCTTCTGAGAGAAAGTGCGATGCTAAACATAATACACAGCTGAACGTCAAACATGTGGGCGAAGTAAGTAGCGTTCTAGAATTCTCTGAAAACACTGCAGACGTTACAGCGTATTGAAAATTGGTAAAATATGGAACATCATTTTAACAGTTTATTATACGTACAGTACAAACAAAAAATTATAAAAAATTATGTTTGGTTTGCTCATTATCCTTTCTTGTTTTTATCAATTGTGGGTAAATTCCCCAAAAGTCAAGAAACGCGGTTGTAAAATCCATTAAGGGAGTATAGAAAACAGATCATAATAAAACACATAATACAAATTCACGCTTAGTACTATTAAAATCTTTCAGAGATACTGTAAAATACCTAAAAGGAATATGCTGGTCCCCACGCTTCCTGGTCCCCTTATTCTTAAGCTGCAGAGCTTATTAATGAGGCAGCCCGCTGCTGAGCAGCCCTGACCCCATCCAAGGCCGATCAGCCTCTGGAGGTGAAACACCGCTGAGTTCGTCGCACCCATCTCTAACCCCAAGCCACTCACATCGCAGCTCAGGACCTTTCTGACGCAAGAAGGTAGTCATTTCTGTACTTTAAGTGGGAACATGTTAATGACAAATTGCTAGATCAGTTAGTGGATTATTTGTTTATAATATTCTGAAAATATTAACAATTTAACTGAATTTATTAACAAGTAAAAATAAACAAATAAATAATAACAACCACACATTAACGAAACATAATCGAACATCACTAGGCTGAAGGACAGAATTACTACAAAAATTACCAATTAAAAGAACTACTATCACACTCCCAAAACCCTGTTCAATTCAATTATCATTTGACAAATTGTATTAATATTACAAATGAAAAATAATTTGCCAATCAACACAAAAACGTAACTTATAGAGGTGTAATTTAATTAGCAAATAGGATACTAATACCACTTAATAATTAAATACACAACACAGGAAAGATACGATGAATTTCTTCCCAGAAAACGATAGGTACACTTATAACATGCTTCCCAATATTGATCACTCATACTGCAATTATTTTCCTTCCACTTCCTGTATTTCTATTACTTTACATTAATAAATGCATTTTAATAATAATAATAATAATAATATAATGATAATAATAATTGTAATAATATATTTATATAATTTAACCAATATCAGTTGGATTCATGTGACCATACCGCCGTTTTTAAATAATTGTTTTCAAAGTGAAAATAACTTCCTTCTGGAACTCAACTGCGATCGGTCAGTTTCTGAACTGTGCATTACATCATGTATTCTTGCATATTAATTACCCGAATGCCTTATTACATTTTATATTGTATAATTGTTAAGACAATAAGGTTGTGTCAACTATTGTAAAGATTAATTAGCTTCTGGGTTATGATCCGCGTCTAGATAAGGAATATTTTTCTTGGTCCATTGAACAGATGCTGAGAGGGTTCCCTATTTTTTATATATTTTTAAGGTCGCGTTTTTCACAACTTTTTGGGCATTGTGAGTGTTTTAACTGTAGGAAGAACATATAACGACAAAACGAACATACACAAACATCTATGCCCGAGGCGGGATTCGAACCTTCGAGCCGAGACAGATACAGCCCTTTCGCTTTAGCGACTTCTGCTATTCAGGCCGGCGGTCCTCTATTTTGCTTCTCCAAACTAAATAAATATGCTCAGACATGACATGTCGTTTTAATGCTTTTGTCTTTTAATACTTTACACTGCATGGGCAAACTTTGTAAAATTGCTAAGCATTTATTAACTGCCGAAAGACTTATAGTCATGCGATTCAATTGGACAGGCTATTAAATAGATTTCGAGATTATACAGGTTTCTGGCTACCTGTGTAACTAGAAGGGGTATCCAGAACCCCCAAAAATTAAGTAGAAGGTCCTGAAAGGTCTCAATTTGCAGTTTATGTACTAAGAAACGTAACTCTGGTCCCTATTTCAGCGCGGAAACAGAGTTTTGAAGGACTCGCACCATTTTCGAGTTATGCAGGATAGTAGTGTGTGTTGCTGTTTGCAGATGCGTTTTCTTGTAGATTACGCTGGATTATCTTCTTCCTTTGCAAATTATGTTGCAGCATAATCTGCGAAAACCTACCTTACTCTTCTGAAATCTCTGGGAAATAATTCCATATTATGCTGAAGAACAATTACGGATTTTGGGGATGGAGTCTTTTTAATCATACAAAACCTTTATCTTTCCGTAGCGTATTACGTTCAGGTAAACAATGCTCCTTAGTTATTAGTTTCACCTGGTTTAATCAACTGCTGACATCTGTTTCCATCATCTCTTACTATGTCGTAATCCAAAATTCCTGATAATTCATCCTATCTCATTGTAGGGAAAACAGTTCTCGTGGTTTTTGAGAAAAACGTGTTTTAAGCACCTAATTGCGATTTGAGGGCCTTCAGAGGTAATCAATAACTCATTCGATTCCTCTCAACAAGATGAATTGATAGACACTACTCTTAGCCGAATCCCTCTAAAATATTTTGGAATAATTCTGTAAAAATCGTGGTATTTATGGATTTAATACATTTACATTGGTGAAACTCAAAGAATCATTATAATGTATTTCTGACATAACATGAATCGCTACCACTTGATTCATCAGATTGATGTTAAGTAAATCCAATTTTAATGACATAAAAATTAAACTGCAATCGACACACTGCTAATGTTTCAACTGTCTATTGTGTAGCAAATGTATTATATTGTACATTTCTTTTGCTATTAGGAACTTGTGTAGTATAACAAAGTAATTGTCAATAAGAAAATGCCCTGCAAAGAGGGCATAATAAGCTAGTTTCTTTGTATTTACCTTTTAAATTTATTACAAATGTAAGCTAATGAATCTTTCTAAATTCTGTTATAACTATTGTTATTCGGATATAATTTAATATTTTTCTTTACTATAATGCGTAATGGAACTTGCGTGACGATGATTTCCATTGGAATTATTTTCTAATTTTCATTACCCCTGTTACATAATCTAACAACATTCTGACAATGATATGTTTAAACAAACACCAAAATAGTGCAGAAACATAAATACTTAATTTTCTTTAGAAAATACACATAAACATTTTTGGAAAATGCTGCAAATAAACATAATGAATTTTGAGGTTGGTTCTTCCTTATGATTTCTTGAACCGTCTCAAACTCTGCAACGCCGCCTTCAGGCGTAGGGTTTACAATACGCGGACGTTATGTGGTTATGTGGTGCTGCCTCGCTATGATTGCGATCTCTTTTCCAAACGGATTTTCTTCATTTTGATTTCATCCAGGCAACATTGAAAGTTATTTACGAAACACTTTTTCAAAATCCAAGTTGTAAACTTTTACTCACAATTGTTGAATTTCTTAGATCCACAGATCAAACTAATCATTTTCAATTTAATTTGTTTTCAATAACATGTCTAGATACCACTTTAAGTTCAGAATTCGAAAATCCAGTTCCTCGCTATAGTATAATTTGCCTGTAACTCAGAACGAAACTACTCTCTACTCCCACTTAAAAACAAATACAAAATACCTGCTTGCTTATTAATATGATGTCTTTTGCAATTTGCCTACTTCCTTACAAGAATTTTCGTAATTAATAATTGATATAAATTATTACTTGTAACTATAGATTTTTAGAACGTCGGAAAGTCTGTTTCATTTATTTTCTATCTTTGAGGATTTAAAAAGCACCTTCTAGTCCCTTGGCAGTAACCTTGCTAGAAACTTCGCCGATTTTGAGCAGCTTTGGATTATTACTGTTGATTTCTAACATAAATAAAATCTCCCTTGATAATTCATGCAGGATTGTGGAAATATATCTAATTACGTGATTTTCAACAGTCACAGAGAGCTAAAATTGTGAAAAAACAAAAAATCTAATGTACAATTTATTCAACGTGAAATTAGATAAGCCAAACTGGTATAACATTTTGTGTATTATTTTCCATGAAACAGGGAAAATTTGTACAGGGAAACGAAAAGGAGAAATTCCTCTCTAACTTTTGTAGCCGGAGGTGCACGATGGTGGTGACCAACGTGCCCACAAAAATGTGAGAGTCGCTCGTTATTGTTATCCGGGACTATTCATAGCGCCTCTTTGTCTCTTTGTCCCGGTGCCTGCTCCAGCGCGTGTCGGCGTTGTATCTGACAGTTGTGAGCAGTTTGTGTCGGGACAGCTTCAGAGGTTACAGATGTGAAATTCACTTCAGGTCTGTGAACCACCAACATTGAAACTCTGCAGTCTTAAATAGAAAATTATATTAGAATACCAATATTTCTTGATCATTGAATTTTCAAGTACTAAAATATCTAATTTTCAAGGCAAAAGGCACAAATTAAAAAATAAAAGAACATTTAATTTTCAGCTGTTTAAAATTCACATTCTTCACTATATTTCAGATTGTAATCTGATGACTTCCATAAGGATAAATAGCTTAAATTTACACGATCATTTTCCCTCTCCATATGACCAGCACTATAAGGGAGAAACGGATCTATCGTAGCCTACTCATTTAATATTATTCGAATCACTTATTGTCAAAGTTAAAGAAATTTTCTGGAATAATTAAATTCAAATCGTTAAAAATGATGGTATTACTATTTAATAAATAATTATGAATAGCCACCACTAATAGCACAACCGGTAGCAGTTCTCGGCAACGTTTATGGTTGAGAATACCGCAAAGTCATGAATGGTTTCACTTGGTGATTATGTCGTGAGGAGTAAAGGGTAGCCATTGATCCCATTACATAATCTAAATTATTATTTCATAGTTGTCTAATAGTCACATGTTTACTCTCTGACAATTTATTACCCATGAACCATGAGGGATGAGACACTACAAGAACAGATATCAAGTTGAAATTCTTCGTAAAGTTAATTCGTAAAGCATAGCAAATACGCCAATCTAATTTACGAAAAGTTTGTTTAAAACGGCAGTGGAAAAATCTCTTCCTCGCCATTCATAGGCGTGGTACTGCACTGATTGGTTACATGAGCAAGAAGACGGTACCCGGTCATGGTTTTGTAACACTGTAAACCCTATCGTTCATGGTCACCGGAATTATGGACTTGTTGGGAGTGTAGTGACGAAGACAATAGAGATTGGAGGGAAATTATGCAATGGTGATTAGGGAGTTGGCAGAAAGCTGTTATTGTGCTTATTTTCTGGAAAGGATACTCAAAAGGAATGTTACAAGAAGGATAGAAAATAGTGTCGAAGATTTCAGACAATAGCAGACAGTATTCCCCTTGCGAGAAAACAGGGTTTAGGAAAGAGGCAATACATTTACAATCATCGAAAAATTTAAAGAATTAAGCAAAGATCATATTTATCGATTTCATCTATGCTTTCGGTAATGACAAAAGAGATAAATTATGAAAAGTAAGTGGTAATTAACAAAAATAATTAGAAATATGCACGAATATTATAAAATATAATAGAAAACAAAGGTGAAATCGTCAAATGCAACAATAAATTTCTATGTAAGAGAAGACTGCAGTATACCGTCTGTTTATTTATTTATATTTGCATCTCGTAGAAGCTATATGGCAGAGGAAATGACTAAGTCAGTTTAATATTTTGTTACAGTTTCGTTACAGTATAATGCAGTTAGTAAGATATGCGTAATGTTGCAGTTTAAAAGATCCTAGTAAATGAAGACGATCATTACAAAAGATGACGATGGATTGGAAAATAGGTTTCATGAACTGTGCAAGATAACCGAAGATTTTAATCCGATAATTTCTAAAGAGGAACGAAACTCATATTTTGTGGAAATGCGGCCTGTAAGATTTGATTGTAATGGAAAAAGGAATCAGAGAGGAATTTCCTTCTTTAAACTTCCTGGGCTGGCAAATTTCATAAACGGACAGCTCAGTATTGACAGGGAAACAGAAAGGTTTAATTTCATGTGTGTAATTATGTAAAACTATGATAATAACAGCATATTACAGGAAGGAAATACTATGATCGCAGAAAATAGAAGTAGAATACAAGCAGCTGAAATAAATTTTCTGAGAGAAGTTGTTCACATTTTCAAACTAGATTATATAAAAAAGGGAGATATAAGAACTCTTCAGGTTTGCAGCGCTCTCGTTTATATTGAGAAATATCGAAACAAGTGGCTAAGATGGTGCGAAGAATGGGTGACGGCAAAATAAAAATTAAAAATTAAAAAATTAGCACAATAGGCGTTCACAGACTTCTAGGCTCAAAGCATGAAAGCTTGTAGAATATGATGTTGAGTAGGATGATGATAAGTTGAAGAGCGGGTTAATGAGAGAAGTTTATGACAACCTGCCGCGAACGCAATTGGTAACGTCTTGCGGTCACGTTTCTGGCAGAGTTCACCCCAGTAGTCGGAGGCGATAGGTTGAACGCGCTGGCAGCTAACTCGCGGGGTCACCCGCGAACAATGAGTCATTATGCAAACAGAGCAAGTGGTAGAATGGAGGCGGAGAAAACCGGGATAGCGCGTGAAAACCGGTTAAATCGTGTTTTCTTTACCACACAAGTTTCTCAAGAAGGGACATCGGTGGGGAGGGGGGGGACATCCGGTAGCGCAAGGCGGAAGGCTACCGCGGCGCGTGGACGCGGGCGAATCGTTTTCCTTCGCGACACCTCTGTGCCGTGCCGCACCCGCGCGCTGCGGGGACGTGCAGGTCGGGGGAGGGGAGGGGGAAGGGGGAGGGGGAGGGGGTCCGGCCTCGCACTGGGACTGTGCATTCTTGCGCCTCCGGAGGGCGGTCGCGAAAGCGGCGGCGGAAGACGTGGCAAGTGGGCTCCTCGACCTGTTCCAGCGCCGCTTCCGCCTGCCCTCCCCTCCCCTCCCCTACCACCATCTCCTTTCCTCCCCTTCCCCCGCCCCTTCATCGTCACGGCATCGTCAGGCAACCGATGACCAACGTTTCAAGTTTTTTTAGGAGCGGAACCCTATCAGCATCTCCAATTATGCAACTCAATGGACCACAAATAGGGTTACGGGATCCGGAATTTATTAGTTGCATGGTAATTAAGCCCAAAATGTCGGACCGGCGTTAGTTCATCATATATTTAAATTTCTGGTTTTCGATGTTAGAATTCTATTTCATTTTATGAAGGAATAAAGAGAAATAATGGATTTTTGATAAACACATAAATCGACATAAGTATTTGCAGTTGAAAGTGACAATACATTTTTGTTTTATAAAATATGTAATCCGTTTTCGTTATATTACCTAAGCTTGCGTGTTTCTCTCTTTCAATATCAATAGAGTCTTACCACACTGCTTCAAATATTTTTTCCTCTCTCCGGGTTTTTCCTGTTGCTATTGTGTTGCGTGACAATGTAACTCTGTCATGCCTCGAATGAACGAACACGAATTCAGAAGCGCAATTTTAACTATGTTCACTTTACAACTTGCAAAAACTTTCTGAATACACACACACACACACACACACATACCACACACACAACACCACACACACACACACACACAACACACACACACACACACACATATTATATATATATATAATATATTATATATATATATATATAGTTGTGTGTGTGTGTGTGTGTGTGTGTGTAAGTATATGTATATATTTATATTGTATATAATAGTGTGTGTGATAAAATAATATTAATGACAAAAATAATATTTCAAAAATCAGAGATTTTAATGTAAACTGCTCATTTGCAAAGTTTTATAAGCTCTTCATTCTCTAACAGAGCAAAAAAAGAAAACATGTTTAAGCTGTTTTTTGACACAATTTTGAAAATTTTAAATGCGACACGTATAATTCCTTTCAATATTGAAAGATCTGTTGCAAATTCATAGAATGCCAGGGATCTTGAGCCAGGGCGCAAAAAAATTTCAAATTTTGACAGTCCTCTGTGTAAAGTTTAGTTTGTAGTCTTAATAAGTGATTATTCGGGCCTGGCAACAATTTCTGATCATTAATCCCGTGAGTGTAGTGCATTGTGGATAAGGGATGTGGCGATTTTCCTCTACCGATGGGATTTTAGATCTGGCGCCTGGCTAGACGTTGGATTATGGTGTATTGATTCCCTCTCCAGCGGGGTACAGATCCAGCCAGGATTACCTTTCAGTTCCCGACTGTTCTTTCGATATATGACGTAGTGTAGTTTTTGAAAGTGTAAATGCGTACTAACGAGCGTGGAGGAGACAAAGAGGAAGAAAGAAAGACTGCGTGCGGTCCATTGGCCATCTGCATCGGCTTTCGCCAGGTAGTAATAAAAAAACTCAAAAAACTACCTCTTAAAAGAATGGCCGCTGGAATTTTCCTTCAGACAGTAGCTGAATTCTTTGTAGTTATAAATCTAATGCAGAGACTTTGCCACCTTGGGGACTCGCACCCTAGCACCTCCGGGTCAGAGACACTGCAGTGACATCTGTTGATCTGATCTATCTTGGTTTGTGGCATTAGTGTTATTTACACGGTTAAAGTTATTTCATTGGTATCCCATGATTTTCATCATCTCTCTTAATCTCATTATCAGAATATCATCAAATTGCCGTGGATCCGCTGGGAGATTGTATACCTTAACGCAACGGAAATGTAAAATTTGAGATCCGGGAATATTTGCGGAAGTTACGTCTGAACCAACATATAACAATACATGGCGCATTGTATTAATTCTTGCTTTCCAATTGGTTTAAAAAGATTGAGAACGAATAATTTAAAACTTTTTGATTGATCCCCAATAGAAGAAAGCATAGGTAAACGTATTGTCGTCTAGAGCTTTTTACTTTCTCTCCTTACTGCGTAAGAAAGGTGGATAACTCTTCTTGTATATGTAGTCAGTTACTTCCTTTAACACGTTGTGAAATCTAAATACATATTTCGTGGGTCCTTAATACACTAGTCTGAAACAATTGTCTTGACAGAACGTGTATGTGCCCGTCTGTCGTTTTGTCCGTCCGTCTGTCCCTCCGTCCGTTCGTCCATCAGTCTATCTATCCGTCTGACTGTTGTCAACGCTAGCACCCAAAAAAAAGTTAACGCACGTGGTCAACGCTACGCAATTTTTTCCAAAACTGAAATTCCTCGATCGATTCAAATGAAATTGCGCCCCCTAGTTTGAAATGGATATTTTGATTTTGGGGGTTCTTTACATTAATCCCAAACAACACTTTAATTTTTTTTCTAAAAAATGGCCCTAAAATTTTTTCACCAAAGTTTATTCCCCCGGATAGAGCTAAGCACGCTCAAGAGAATGGCACAGATTTAATTTTCATTGAAATCCCTGATTTTTCGAAAATTGCAAAAGGTTACATTGTTTGGCGGTTCCTACAACTACAATATTGAAGATCTGTTCTTTGAAGACAGGTCTTGGAATAAGATCATGTTCAATTTTTCAGAAATATGAGTAGTTTTTGCGTAACTTTGTGTGAACTGTAGGGAATTCTTAAGCATTTTTTTCAAACACCGTGGCATATATTTCTTTAAATTTTCTCCTCGTTCGGGGCTGTAAAGAATAAGAGTAAGTCGCAATTCAGATAAATTCTGTATTTTCGAAAATTGCAAAAAGTTAACATTTCGAGCAACAAAATAAAGATATTTGTGTTTTAAACAAAATATTTCCTTTTAGTCAGATCTTTAAGAAAGGTCACGTACATTTAAAAAAACAGTATTTTTTCGTAATTTCAATTTGAAATTAATGCAATTAATGTGAATGATTTTAAAACTTTCATGAGTTTAGGTAATCTGATAAAGATTGTACCGGTGTAGCACCACTATTTCTTTTTAAATGCTTCAGTTTGCAACATGTGTGGCATTGATTCACTGAGTGTATGTCAAGAAGTCTCCTTTGAAATTTGACTACACTCAGCTGACATACCCTCTACCAAACAAATCCCACACTCTAAAGCCTAAATGTATTTATTGATAGTTTCTCTAGTTACCGAGGAGAAATTTGGTATCATGCAAACTTCCACATGTGTATGTCAACGTTGTCTAAGAAAGGCTGTCAAGGAAATCGCTTCCGGATTCCCTTTCACTTCTGCAAAGCACTAAAATGATGAATCGTTTTCCTTATTATCGTAATTCTTACCTTTATTTTTAATTACATGTTCCATTCTCAGTGCATTTCTTTCCGTTTCTTCCTTTTCGTTTTAATATTTAAAAAAAACACGACAAGTTAAATATTGTAAAGAAATACTTCATCGTCATCGATCCGGGAGAGGTGTCTTAGGGCATCAACGGATGTCACTACAGTCCCTCTGTCCGGGAAGTCCTAGGTTTGAGTCCCGTCGATAGCAGCATCTCCTGCTCTAGCTAGGTCGAGTTATGTCGCGGTCAGGAGTCGAACTCTAGAAGAAACCGGAAGTTCTGATCGTTTTTTTCATGGTGTCTCCGAACGACACCAGTCGAATGGTGGAGCTGCACCCTAACAAATGGGCCGCGGACCGCGCGCGATCTTTCCTTTCTATCCCTTATCCTAACCTACCCTTTAATTACACTAACATGCTCTCGGCACTACCACACATTACGGGAGACCGGTCGGGAGATTAGAGCTTGTCCCGGCTGGGGCGGTGCCCCGCTGGTGAGAAATTCCTGATTGTGGAAACTCCCGCTTGCCCACTGTAGATTGGCGCCGGATATTACCATCCAGCGGGGGAAGATCACTGCCACCTCCATGCATTACACTCACGGTAATAATGACCTTAGCAGTTGACGCCCCCGAAATCACTAATCAATCGAAAAAATCATCATCGACTACATGGTCTGATGGCCTTTTCAGTTATCGTCAAACAATCTCATCTTCTTCTGGGCCTCCCGTTTGGTCTTCTTCCAGTAGTCTCATATTCTAGTTTGTGGATATTGAACAGAAACAATCCTTTTGATACTTTAGAGCCAATGTATCTTTCCCTAATCTAAAGGTTCCTTGAGTTTTAATATGCTTATTTGCTTCCTAATTGTTGTGCTCTTCTTTTGATCTTACGAGATGTAACCAACATTCGCTCTCAGAAATTTCATTACTACTTATTCAGTTTTAGATCAGTACGGTCTCTTGATAGCTTAATTCTCCATTCCACATAGAACCACAACTGCATAAAATTTTTAAATTATTATTTCCTTCATTTATGTCTCTCATTTCTACGTATATAGTGCCACACACTTTATAAAATGTTAATTGTTCAATTTATGATTACCTTACGTCAGAACCATTTCAACCAAGATGGTTTATTTTTTTAAAATATTATTTGCAAATAGTTTAGAACGTATTCTAGATTCTTTCCTATTTAGCCGTACTCTTAATTTTATTTGATGTTATCTGTATACTTTTCATAAGCATTGCCTAGTTTTACAAAAGTATTTGTTGTTCATCTTCAGAGTGTGCATGCATCCTTTCTTCGTTAACATAAGCAAATATGCCCAACGTCTGAAAAATCATCTCGCAACCGAATTCTCGAGTCATGTAGAAAAATGAACGCAACCTGTCATTATGGTTGGTTTACAGAGTAGTTTCAGTGAAATCTAAGTGATATTAATTTTCATACTTCGTACTATTTCGACATTGCGTGAGAACTACATTGGCATTCCATGCTAACTGCAACCTAAAATTATCAATACAAATTGTGAACAAGATGTAAGCAAGCTGATGGCGCAAATGTGAATTTAACCCATCTCGAAATAGTTTCAACAAAATATACCTTTCAAAAATGTCAAGAATATTGTCAAAACAATTTCATCACGAAGAAAATTATTATAAATTATATCTTTAATCTTATTCCATATAATTGCAGTTATTTTATTCAATTCATTCGTTATCATGACTTCACCTACTTGTTTCATGCACCATATTCTGTAATTTTATTAGGAAAAGTGATATTCTACTTTAAATGTATGTCTCATAGTTCAAATTATTTGTTTCGTAAATAATATGATGTATAAATTGAAAGTACCGAGAAATGCTCCAGCCTAGGTGCTGAACAATTTGTATCAGCTGAAAATAAGTTTAAATAAATAAGCGCAAACATGCCCGCCCTTAAGATTGAATGCAAATTGTGGAGTCTGTTTGCTCGGAGGCCCCTGGGGTACACCTTCCTGCCTCCTGCTCGCAGATCTTCCACTTCGTCCAGGGGCGCTCTCGCGACGCATGCGATGCTCCGTGCCTTCGAATCGAGGGCTTCGTGTCAATTCAGGGAAAGCGTGCGAACGGCGAAAAACGAAATAATCGTCTTCAATCCCAAGGGGCGCGTTTACGCTCATTAATAACAGAGCGCAGCGCAGTCGCAGACGACACCGAAACGTCACGTGACAGTTTCCAAGAAACGTGCAAGAGGCATCCTTCATCAATTTAATGACCTTCCTCTGACAAGTCGAGTTTCCTTGGCACTCATTCACTTGGCGTTTTTATTTGTTAAACGTGTGACGAAATATAGAACGTGTTTCTCATTTTCTGTTATTAACTTTACCCCCATGAGTTCAACCACCTAAGACAGTGATGTAATTTTTTCGTGAGACTGGAAGTATGAGTGAAATTGCGTGATTGTATACAGAAGAATATATTTGAAAGTAAATAATTTATACACGTATGACTATTACCGAATTCAATTAGTATCCAGAAGATTTTATTTAAAAACTCAAACGCTAATATCAAACACCTTCACAAAACATATTGATAGAGAATCCATGCACTTATTCCCCCTCCCTTCTCTCTCTTTCTCTCTCTCTCTTTCTCTCTCTCTCTTTCTCTCTCCCTTTCTCTCTCTCTTTTTCTCTCTCTCTTTCTTTCTCTCTTTCTTTCTCTCTCTCTTTCTCTCACTCTTTCTCTCTCTTTCTCTCTCTCTCTTTCTCTCACCATCATATTTTGAATTTTACATATAAAATGTAAATGAAGTTTAACCTTTACTAAATAATATTGCAGTGATCATTATCTTCATTCATATTTCTTAGACATTTTTTATGAAGGGAAAGAATATTTTCGTTCTTTCTTATGAAATACTCGCGACAATAACCTAACCAATTATTCTCAATTAGTCATGATTACACATAGCAAAAACAGAGGCATTGTCTTCTCTAATGAAAATATTTTTTTATTGGATCGTGGATCTGAAAATAAGAGATTTTGTGAAATTTTTGTTCATTACAATGGAGCCGATATATTTTCAATGAGCGGTTGCAAATATCAGATGATTTTATACACTTGGTGATTGTCGGACACGTTTAACTCCAGGAAACAATTCATTTGTCACCACGTGTCATGAGACTTTCGAGAAACCACCACTACAATTTATCACTTTTCTTGCCTCTTACGCTTTCATCGAATGTTTCTAAGAAAAGCCATCTTGCAACGTACGTACCAATTACAACTTATTTAGTTCTTCCGGAAGTGAAATGAAGTTCCTTTTCCTCTCTTCTTCTTCTTCTTTGTCGCATTAAGAAAAGATAACGCATTTATAGTATTTATAAGACATCAACAACCCAAAACACAATTAGTGTGCCACTAGTTGGAATTATGGGTGCATCAAACAATTTAAGACGAATATTGTAGAATTTTGTAGATTATGCCCTGAAGAAATCTTAAAATTATTTTTGTGTATTCAATAAGTTTCGTCTCTTTGTTCGTAATTTTCAAAATGATACTTTTTGAAATATTACATTTTTATAGCTTTAACTCTTCTAGGTACCTCTGACTTCTTTGAACAGGCAGCCAGAATATCAAATTAAATGTAATATTAAGTTAAAATAATTTGCAATTGAGATCAATTTAAAGGCACGTTTCAAAATTTTTCTAATTGTTAATAGGCTTAGCAATATTTGAATTAAAAAAATAAAATATTAAAATGGTTCCTTTCCTCCTCGTACCGAGCAAATTTATTTATTTTTCGTAGTTCTGTACTGTAATATCCGCTTGTTGCAACCAAAGGAACGAAAATCTACTCTTAACGACCAATATTTTTTAAGTATTTAACAGTCTACCGTCCGATAAGAAGAATCGAAACAAATTAGTTGCAGCTAAAGATGGCGTGCGACTTCTTCTATTCGAAGACAAAAAATTGTACTCTAAGAAAAGTTCCCCAAAAATCAAAATATCCGTTTAAAGCTCGGAGTTGGGGTTGAATCTCTGGGGTGACCACAGACGTCTTGCCGTCAAATAGATTTTTCGGTTTCAAGGAACCACAATACATGGATTCTAGCTACATCACGAGTTAGTTAGTAATTTGCTATAGCAACAGGATTTATCCAGATTTTCGTTACCAGAGCCCGGCAATAAGATTTTTTTCTCGCGAAAATTTGCCGTTTTACAGGTCACGTTTACAATACTTACTCTTCTTAAGGGCTAAGTAAGGGCGATAAAGTAAACCGACCAAAAATTGGAGTAAAAAAATTATAAAGGAATAGCTTTGACTTTATCTACAGTACGACTGCATAGGCGAATACAGAAAAGGAACAAATTTTTTTGCAGCTGTTAGAAGGTGTATCGATAATATCTTTACAATGAAGCACGAGCTGTAAATGAGTTTAGAAAAAATAAAGATACTAATCTTGTATTTATCGACTTAGGATAAGCTTATAGGTAAATACAGTTAAACATTGGTACATGTATCAAGAAACATGAATAAAAGTGGATAATGAAGTTTCGCAGTCATTTGGACAAACATATTTTGAGACAAAGATGTTCTAGGAATTCTAAAATAATGGCAAAATATACGTCAAAGTATAAGAATATAAATTGATGATGACTGTCTTCATTCATGATTACTCCCTTTATTATTCCCTATGAATTTGACATGCATTACATTGAGGAAATAAACAAAAAATAGGATTAAAAATCAATTTCAGAAAAACAAAATATATGGTAGTGGGAGAGAAGTGAAATCATCATAAACCAATAAATGGAGATCAGATAGAAGTAGGTCGTGAATTTAAATATTAGGGAGGATTTACAAGCGGAGAAGGAGATTCCAGAAAAATATATTAGATCGAAGATTAGTCGACACAAGGACGACAAGCCATTAGAAAGTTAAACTCGTTTCTCTGGGCAAAAGAAATATCCAGGTCTACTAAAAACAACTTTTTGACATTATCATATAAATTATTGCACTTTATGGATCATGGGAATGGGGATTGGGAATTAAGGAAAAGAGAAAGATAAATTAATTAGTCTGCAATGACATTTTTGAAGAAATTGTGGGGTATCTACAGTAGAACTCAATTATTCAATCAATCTCAATTATCAATTATAGTTGAAATGGATGGATGAACGTTGAAATGATTTGGTAGCCTGAACAGGTTTGATTTTGGGAGATGACCCAAAAAGGTGTGTGAGTGGTTTCCAATAGAAGAAAAAGAGGTAGACCCAGAGAGGAATAGTAGAATCAGGGTTTTAAAGAGATGCAAAGAAGAGGTGTAGAAGAGAATGACTGGAATGATAGAGGGATATGGATATTGAGATGGGATAGGTGGCCGCAAGATCTGTAAACTATTCGGGAGAAGAAGTTATGTTCATATTTCTATGCGTGGTTGTCTCGTAAATTTTACTTGAGGTAAAGGCAATTTTAAAAAACCTGTGTTTTATCAGAAATGTTTTCAAAATCTTTAATGTGTTTGAAATGAAATAAAAGTGATGAAAGGAAATAGTTCGCTTACAAAATGACGCAGCTTCCTTTTTTTATGAATGTACTGCATTTTGGAATGTAACTAAGAACCAATGCCCTCCTGAATAGCCAGGGGGCTACGACTGTAGGACCGTAGTTGCTTCGGCTCGAAGGGTCGTGAGTTCAAATCCCGCCTCGAGCATGAATGTTTGTTTTGTGCTCGTGTTGTCCTTATTGGTCGTGTTTCCCCTACAGTTACCCTAAAAGTGGTCGCTGTATGACCTAGTAATTAAAAAATGCCCTAAGACAATTAAAAAAGAGTTAATATCTCAAAACAAGGACATTGATTCTGGTGATGTTTTCCTTAATGAAATCTAATCTTTAAAACCAGATCTTGAAATGTCAATGGAAATCTATGAATTTTTGAAAATTGCTAATGCAATTGTTTACCTTTATTTTAAAGTGTTGGGAAGGTTGAGTTTAGCTCTGTGACTTGAGGTGTAGAAATAAGGTCAATAGCATGCTAAACCTAAAACTCTGAGTTCGAATCTAAGCCTGGAAAACAAATGATCTTTGAAAACATTCTCTAAGTTTAACGTTGTCTTAGAATATTGCATACCCGTTACAAATAATGCAAGAACGTATGTGCTGTTGTGTCACCACTAGTTGAGTGTTTAAACAACCTCTCTGATCTTTGGACATTACCATGTGCCTTCGCAGCGTACGTGAGAATTAGTTTTACGACAGCCTTGTATTTACTCACTTTCGTGTCAGTTCCCATGAAATTCTTACCCCATGTTACGTCAATGGTGTTCTTTACACCTATTCTGCTTTTTATAACACAATTGTTACTTCACAGTTCCAGTGTCATCATACAATAAGCAAACATTTTTGAGAATTTAATTGTAAGGCATATTTCAATTACATTGTGGTATATTTTAATGTTGTTTGTAAAACCTGAAACATTGATATATTTTTCTCGTTTTGTGCAATGTTTATAGATATGAACCATTTGATACTACAACAAACTTGAGAAAAGCAAAGTTCATGTTGAAAAATAAGGATTAACACATTATACCCTTATTTAAAGAAAAGTTAGACATTTTTCTCTTTTGATTGCAAAATACTTCCTATAAACTGTTAATTATAAATTGAGTAAATAATCTGAAGTTTCTAAAAAAACAGGAGGGTGTAGGTATTTTCAAAGTCAGACGTCACTGAATTTTGACGAGGACCGCAGTATTACTGTTCATTATAAATCGCAATGAAGTTATTTTAATACTTCCCATAAATTGAGGTTGTGGATAGTAAAAGTTCATCTTCATTTTTTCGTAAAGGAATTTCTTCAAGAAAGAACCCTAGAAGTAATATCTCTTGTAAATTCTTGAATCCGAAAAGCATGGTTGACTCATCTGACCAACCTACGGTTTCCCAGTGGTCTAGGGTCCAATCGATATGGTCACAAGCCCAGAAGAGGCGCAACAGGCGATGTCGTGCTGTTAGCAAAGGCACTCGAGTCGCTCTTCTGCTGCCATAGCCCATTTAAGCCAAATTACACCGCACTCTCCTAGCGGATACGTTCGTCGTACGCTTCACATTGATTTCTGCAGGCGTTTCACGGAAGAGTTGCTTGTCTGTTAGTACTGACAACTCTATGCAAATGCCGCTGCTCTCGGTCATTAAGTGAAAGCCATCAAATATTGCATTGTTCGTGGTGATGCGTTATGCCTGAAATTAGGTATTCTCGGCACACTCTTGATTTTGGAATATTAGATTCCCTAACGATTTCCGAAATGTAATGTCCCATACGTCTAGCTGCAATTACCATTCCGCTTTCAAAGTTTGTCAATTCCCATCGAACGGTCATAACGTCAGAAACCTTTTCACCCGAATCACTTGGGTACAAATGAAAGCTCTGCCAATGTACTGCCCTTTTGAACGTGAAACTACTGCCATATGTATATTTGCATATTTCTATACTATGGATTTTTTCACCTCAGTGTATAAAGCTGAAAGTTTCTGAAATGTGACATCCTTTAGTAGAATGAACGAAATTTCATGCATGCACACAGGCATGCCTGTAATTACGTAATTCATATTATACGATTTAGGGAATTTCGTAATTAATATAGTACTAGCGTTCCCGTGCGAGAACTCTCCGATGTTAATCCCCACCCTTTTTGTGTCCTTTCCTTTAAGGAGGAAAGTTGTTAATGACAAGTGTTTATTTGTTAAAAAATATGTAAATGTTACTTCGCACTTACACAATATCAAACAAAAATATAACCAATGCAATTGACGTTGGAAACAAATTTTCAATAAAGGTTTATTCAGTAATATAGAGGTATGTCTTTCGAACAATTCATACTTCCTTAAAAACATTTGATGTTCCTTGAGAATTAGCTTTTTGCTTTCCTTGACAGTCGCAAAAATATTAGAAAAGGTTTTTATTCTTGAAAAAGCCAAGTAACGTTTTCAATGCAAAATTACAGGATCGAGCGAGTTCAACCCTACTCTTTGCAATATTATGTAACTTTCCTGGATTTATCAGGAATAGAAAGGGTTTTGGAAGGGCAAGGCGTCAGCTTGCGGGGGTGCGAAAATTGAAAAATTATTTGTGTACTAAACATATTAGATTATTTTCTGCGTTTTTACGTACCTCACGAGCCACAAAGCAATTCCGAGCCAAAAAATAATAAAACTAATATTTTCGTATTTGAGTAATAAATACCATTTGTTACCATTAGAAACAATTCTGTACGCTTAGACTTCAGTTCGGTACATAGGAATGTTGTTCAAACGATGTTTACTTATTGAATATCTTAGCGAACCAATATCTTTAATTATATTTCAAACGATTTATCACTTATGATATATGAGTTTACAACTGGGTATTGATGTACCGCCAACATTTAACTTGTACGTCTGGGTTGTGATCGTTGGCAGTTGTTAAGTTACTTGCGTTGTTTTTGCCATAATTTTAAATTCGGTTGCTTTTTTTAACTAATTCATGTAGTAAGCGCGTTTTGATTTTTGTTGTTCAATGTTTTGTAACTTGTTATTTCAAGTTCTTTTACTTTAGTTAATTTTAAGTTTGTTCTTTGTGTTGTGCCATAGCACAAGTTTTCTCCTTCTACCTCCACGTACACACTGTTACTTATTCTCTATTTCCATTCTAAGACATAAAGTTGTTAACGAAACGTATTTTTCTAAAAATGTATAAAGGTAACTTGCATTGTACTATCGCAATATCAAATAAAAATAAAAAATAATGCAATTGATGCGGAAAAGAAATGTTCACATCAGTAATATCGAGATTTCTTCGGACAATTCACAACACTCCCTTAAAAATATTAGAAGTAATTATTCAATATTCGAGAGTTAATTTTCGCTGTTCGTGATAGTCACAAAAGTATTAAAACAATTTTTACTCATGAGAAAGCTACGTGACTGGACACGCTGACTTGAAAATTTCATCGATTCGTTGTTGATAACGAAAATACTGGTAAAGGTAAAACACAAACCGAACCTATGAAGACACGTCTTTACACTTCCCTGTTCATCCACATCCCTCCACATTTAGGTACATAGCACTTGTACACATCGGCAAAACGTCAAATGAAATTTTTCACTACACGCATAATAAACAATCTTCTTCGGTATCAAGCAACTATCTATCTTCTTCCATTTGCTCAGACTTTAAGTTAGAATCTTGGAGACGCAGCTCTAATTATGTTATAGATTCGATATTTCATAAAAATCAATTCAATTTAAGATCATTATTAATTTTGTAACACTAGTACGTAATCAGGAAACACTTCTAATTCTTTCATTATGATTTTCACAAATTATCAGTGTGACGAAATGAAACACACTCATATTACACCCCATTTCCTCAAACTAAAGATGACTAATGACTGACACGAGAAAAAGAGAATTAGAAAGAGAATAGCAATTAGAATAGGGCATAAAAAGAAGGAAAAGAAAAGAGGGGAAAAGAGAGAGATTGAATCAGTATGTGAGGGAGAGTTTCTTGTGTCATCGGATGAGAAAAGATGTGAACCAGCAAAGTGCCAGAAGATTTTAAGTGTGCCGCTGCGCTTTTTTCTTCCTAAAGGATAAAAGCACGCCTTTTTGCTGTGAACACGAGCTTCTAAGCTACATTTGAATGTCTTTCTCGTACAAATAAATTAATCAGTAGGAGACTCGTCAATGACTCTCGCTGTCTTTTTTTTAGGTTTTGCCGCGGTACTCGTACAATGGGCATTTTCATAGGAGGATTTTGATAAATATCCCATTGAGAACGTATTTAATTTGGATTACTACGATTTGTTTGTTTTTTGGTTTTTCAAAAATAGCTTATGTTGGGTAGCAAAATATGGGGTTGGCCAAAGATATTCCTGGGACAAGAAAAAATGCTGAGACCTGACGCGCTTTACCATTGTTCATTGAGCAATGATGATGAGCGCTTTCGTTGTCTTCTTAAATTCTTGTCATAGATGTGTGGTTAGTACTGAGGCATTACTAATATAAAAGGTGTTATATGTGTCATAAAAGGTGTTACCGTCTCAGGTGGCTCAGGTGTTACCGTTTCAGCTGGCAAACCCTGACCTGGAGGTCCTAGGATTTGAGACGGTACGGCGGCAGACTTTTTTACACTAGCTATATACGAGTAACTAGGCCGAGTTCAACCACTGTCTGGAGAAGAATGATAGTAATATTAATAAGAAGAAATAGCTGAGGTGTTAGTAGCCCAAAATTTGCAATATTTCAATATTACGTAACTTTTTTTAATAATACGAGAAAGTATGTGCTGTTTGAGCGCCACTACACTTTTATTGTATTGTGAGAGCAGCTTTCTCTGGATAGTGAAAATCCTGACTTCCAAACAGGAGATCCAATGATGTTGGCTAATACAATAAATAAAAATGTGGGTGACGGCAGCCCCCCGCGTTGGTTTCGTGTGCGGTGGCAGTGTGGTGACGAGCCGTGTGGTGGTCTGGTTGCAGGGAGGCGAGCGCCGCCGCCCGCGTCGCCGCCAGTCCGGCCCCGGGCGCCCTCGCCGGCCTCCAGCAGGCGGGCGGCGCCGCTGCAGCCCGCGCCCTGGCGCATGGCGCCCTGACTTAGCAGGTAGGGCCCGGCTCCCGCGCCCCGCACCTCCCTCTCCACCCTCTCCTCCCTCAGCCAGTCTCTGCACTCTCTCGCCAGCAATGTGTCTGGCCTGGCTAGCCGATATCAACGGGCTGTTCACTAAAAGGTCGACTATTCTTCGGGATTTAAAAGACGCTGTTTTTTCAAATCATTAGTTTCTATTATATAAATAACAATTTTCTCTGTTTTTTACGCAAATTACAGTTTTATCTCTTCTCCCAATCCTGAGATCCTTTCAAACCTTCCCTACTTTTCTTCCTTCTTCTTTTTCCCCTACTCACGTTTCACGATATTCTAATATCCTCTTCCTTATCTTCGCATCTTGTCACCACCCCCTGAACCCGGCACCAACATCCGGTACCAGAAAGTATTATATCTTATTTCTGTTAACCATAATTTGAGTATCTTTATTGATTATACGATTACGTATGGATTACACACATGACGATAGTAAACAATTTTAAAAAATAATAATTTTCGAGAAATATTTCCGTACTGAAAGCGATTGCATGTTATTAGTTGCTCCCAATAATGATCCTAATTAATTATAAACAATGGTAAGGACATCAATTCAATAAATAACTTTCACGTTTTCAGTAAATCAACCAATGCAAATACTTTAAAATATCGAGTTCTTTTGATGGATTTATGTCAACTCGTCCGGCAATACAGCATGATTTTCAATTTGAATTAAAATTCTTTATTACTGACCAAATGACGTGATTTATAACTTAAGAATTGTGATACTTTTGAGTACCAGGCTCGGTGATAGTAGGAGTGAAGTGAACAAACAGGATTAGCGGTAAATGTCGAAGGGATCTTCTTGATGCCTCTGCCTTTTAATTCAGCATTGCACCATCATAAGTCATCCTATTATCGTCATTGACTTCTACTCAACCACCCGTTATGTATTTATCCTAATTGTCGGCCCCATTCCATAGGATATCCTATTAAATAAAGAAAGAATAATATCCTAAGCAATACATCACAACATCACTTCCGAAGCAGTTGAAAGAAATCCAAGACAAAAAAGAATACAGCTAACTCCCGCCGCTTTGAAATAGCTACTTTGCAGTTGTGGGTCAGGTGTAGTTTTCGGAATCACATCTCCAGTAATTAGGAACAAGCGAAAAACGGCGCGGCACACCCGCCCCCCGCCCCGCCCCGCCCTCGCCCGCCCCCGACGCCACCGCCCCTGCTCCCGCCCCCGCCACCGCCATCCGCCCTGCCCCCGCCCCCTGCCCCGCCCCCTGCCCCGCCCCCTGCCCCGCCCCTAGCCCCGCCCCCTGCCCCGCGCGCCACCCACCCCTGCTCCCGCCCCTACCCCCGCCCCGCCCAGCACCCGCCCGTGCCCCTGGCCCTGCCCCCGCCCCCGCCCCAGCCCCCGCCCCGCCCACACCACCCGCCACCCGTCCCTGCCCCCCTCCTCCGCCCCCGCCCGCCGAGCTCCGCACCCTGCAGTCGCGTTTCCAAGCGCCGCGCGCCGCTTGTCTGGAAGGTGGGCAGGTTTCCGTTAGCCGCGGGGCGCAGCGAGGTGTTCGAGCGGGGAGTAGGGCGCGGGCCTCGTGTGTGAGCGCGCCGCGCGCCCGAGAACAATGGCCGGCCGCGCCCCCTCCCTCGCGAGCGTGGAAGGAATCTCAGCGCGACGCACGAGCGTGCGAGTCGCCTCTGGAGAAAGAGCTTCTGTCATACGAGTCTACATTCCACATGTCGAACAACATTAAAATAGTAACGTCTATACCGGCTGAGATAATTCCGCGGCGACACCATTGGCGGGAGGTACTACAGTTCGAGTCCCGACGGTGAAGGATTTTCCATCCTAGCTACTTTGCTGGAACGGCTGCTCTGATCGGTAGCTTTCTGTGGTTTCTCCGATCAACACGAGGTGCATGCCGGAGTAGTACCCTAACAAACGGGTTACAAACAGGGCGCGACCTTTCCTTCCTTGTCCTTCACGTCTTCAATCTCCATTCACACACTCACATTTACTACATTATCATGCATGAAATCTTGTGTCTGTTGCATCGGGGCCCCAATGGAGGATTTGCCTAGAAGAGGGGAAACTTCGTAAACTTCGCGAGCAGGTTGGCGGCGGATATTGCATTCTAGCGGGATAGCAACATGGGATTTTAAAAGCACAGCACTTACGGGGCTATTTTTTTAAAAATTGTTTTTAATTTCGCCATTTTACATTCAGCTTCTCAAAAAATTGATGAAGGAACTGAAACTTTAATAATGACTCCAAATAAAATTAAATTAATGTTTTACTGCGAATATGTGTGATTCAGAGGTCTGTGATTGCCAGAAGGTAGGACTCCACAAGCCAAGCCCAAAGACTTGAATGAGCGACTCCGTCCGGGAGGTCCGTGGGTTGTAGCCCTGACGATGGCGGAATTTTCGACACTAGCTCTGCATCTAGGTTGCCAGTGTGTGAAGGAAAGAATGACGGCCGGCTGTTCCGATCGGTAGCTTTCTGTGGTTTCTCCAGTCAATATCGGACGAATGTCGGAGGGGGCTGTACCTTCGTATTACAAAGGGCCACGCACCGCGCGCGACCTTTCCTTCCTTTTCCTTGCCGTATCCTCTCCCCTTGCACACACTACTTTTATTGGCACTGCACTACCACACATGTCGAAGATCAGTCGGGGGCTTAGAGTTTAAACCGGCTGGCGTTGTTTCCCCCCTGGGAGGAGATATCTGTGGAGAGAAATCTTCCACAAGCGGACTTGTAGGTGGGATATGCGTCTCACTATTCAGTGGAAAATACACCCGCTACCTTCCGGGTTAAATCATTCACTACATTAACGGGACTAATTTCCGTGGTTGTCGACGTGTTCTGAAACATCAATCAATAAATTGAAAGCGCTACGCCGCCTACAAGCTACTTGAAGTGAGTCTTGGAAATCAACTGCTAAGAACCTCATTTCCATGCACTGATCCTGAGGTACTGAGATTGCTATGACTAGAGACCGGAAGTGTAGGCATTTATTTTACCTAAAACAGCCAGGCAGAAAGGCATTTATTTTTTGTAAGTCGTTTTGTTCACTTTACTTTTAACTTCGAATACACGAAAAATCTCGTGAGTACTGTTTGAAAATATTTTCTTGGTGTATTTTGACACTTTAAAACAAAAAAGTCCTTGTTTTCGACAAGCTAGAATGCGACAAATATTTTCTCTTCGAATTTGTTTTCCCAATCGCCTCCTCGGGCTGGCAAATACCATTTCACGCTACATTAAAAGGAAAGCTCTATCATATCAAAAGTTCAATTTTTTCTGTCACTGTTCTTTGCTCCATACCTTTTGCAACTTGCAACTAGCAAGCGTATTTTGTCCACTTCATTTAACAATCATAGTTATTTAATTTTTGTCCTTTTACCTCTGTCCTTTGAGCATTTTTTCTTCATTGCTCTCTCACGATGTTTTAATATGCTCTCTATTTTGTCAGTTGTATTGTTTTTTACAAAATACTGTTCTCAACGTATTTAACAGAAAGAAAACCTTGCCCATGTAATATTTCCGCCAACATCTGAAATATGCTCTTCTTAATGTAAGCACTGTACCAAATAGGTAATTTAAAAAAGTGTCCCATGTTCTAAATCAGTATTCAATTCGAGTAGAGAACTAATTAATAGGGTTCTTAAATGAGTTTTCTATCTGTTTTTGTGTACTTTGATAATGTTCCGTGTAATGTGATTCGTCTTCCGTTTTCCTTGTATGTCTTCTCCATTCTCATGAGTACAATGGGAGATCAGGATATCTTGCAAGTAGGTAGTAAAATTGCAATATACAGTCCATTAATCATCTAATATTATGGAGGCACCGTTCCTGGAAGTACATGCCATGCCAAATGTTTCCAAGGAGTCTCTGGACTTAAGACTCCAAAAAATATGACACTGCGACGCACAGAAATATCTTTGAAAGATACCAAGGTATTATGTTATTTCTTTAAGATATGAACATTATAAAAGGTTGATTCCTGCAACAAACATGCGATGGCAGTTAAAAACCTATTAAATAAGCTTTCAAGCAGGACAACAACATTGTTCTCAATCAAAGCTACAGGCGGGAAATGTACTAGCTGCCGCACGGTAATACTGAATAAATAAATCTTGAATACTTACTAATAATTCGTAAAGTAGTTTCTTCTGTATTTTGTGTGTGAGTAATAAGTTCCCTTTTGATAAATCTGCATTTTTGCATTTAATAATCTCTCTAGTATCTAAGTATGTATGAATTTCATTTCAGTTTCTACGTTGAACTACGGCTCATTATAATTTAGATAAATGTAGATATTTCTTGCGTAAAAGTTCAGAATAAATATTGCTATGTATTCAAAAGTGTAGTAATCTACACAATCATACCCGGCCATTGAGACAAAATTTCAGAATAAATATAGAAAAAAATTAAGAAAAGAGAATTTGAATATGAGAATAATGTGAGAAATATAAAAGTAGAAGTATTTCTAGAGAGATGATGAGAGGTTCAACATCAAACGTAATCTGTGAAACGAGTGATGAATTCCATGTCTCCTGCTACCGCAAGAGCAGATTACACGGAGACGGAGCGCTTTCCCGCGGTTCCCACGCGCGCCTAACGCCCGCGCCCGGCTGTGTGTTGCGTGCAGGGAGGGGCTGCCGCCCGCCATGCGAGCTCGCCCGCGGCGGCGCCCGCCCCCGCGCGCCGCCGCCNGTAGTAGTAGTAGTAGTAGTAGTAGTAGTAGTAGTAGTAGTAGTAGTAGTAGTAGTAGTAGTAGTGACTGAGCCGCGCCGCCTCGCGCTGGCGCAACGGCCACGAAGAGAGAGGCGCGTTCCTTTCGCGCCGCAGATTTCATCCTGCTGTCAACGGAGGCCGAACTGTGCCGGGTTTCGGGTGTGTTCAGAATTACTAATCCGCCCAAAACCAGTATTAATATACAGAAGCGTGGCTGGATTCTCGAGGACACGATTCCGAATGAGACCCAATGTCAATGACATCCATCTTTTCGGGGGTCGACGGTGGCTGCGGGCTCCTGATTTCAGAGCCCCGGTGTCGTGCACCGGTTACACCAGCCTAGTTATGTCCCAATGAATGAACTCGAAAACCTCCATAAACCTCCAGTTGTCGTTGCACCTCAATTCTGCCTGGAGGGGCTGTTGAGTAGAGGATATTGAATGGCGGCCGTTCAGATTGCGTTTCTCTCTGTATCTAGGGACTAGTCGCTTGTGGAGGGCGCCACGCAAAGCTAGTATACGTGTAACTCTTCATAATGCCTTAAAGTGCTATCATTTCGCAACTCCTAAAAGCTGTCTGGTGGGGCTATCGAGCGAGAGGATATGAGTATGGCCTTTCATGAAACGCTACTCTCAAGCCAGGGGCTCTAGCGGAAGGTGTCGCCCGCACTTTAGAAGCAGTGCTTGTCACGGCTGCGGGCGGCCTCCACCGTTAACGTTCTCTCGCACAACCCACAGGGCGCTCGTTTATTCTCTGCTGCAAGTCACGGATGCACGTGTGAAGAAGGAGTAGGTGCTGAAGTTATTTTTACTCATTACAAAGGGGTCCAATTGTCCCAATAATGTTTCTGTCCACTTTACAGCTACCAGCTGACAGGGGAGAGGGGGTTTCGTTATCCAATAAACGCTTCAAATTCGGAGGAGGCACTACAGATGCTTATTAGGAAAATATACACCCTACAGTAGGGATGCGACATCGATGTCGATATTTCTAAAACATCGATATTTTTGTAGAAACATCGATGTTTTAAACATCGATATATTAACGCTGATGTTTTTCAATATCGATGTTTTCTTCTTTTCCGATGTTTTGTTTCCAAATGAAAAATTCCCATGATCACAATACTTCTAAAGGTAAAATATGAAATAATAATTGATAGTTACATAGTAGTTCATGTGTTAGACCCAAAGAAACGCTGTATGTACTATCTTAATCGACCAAACCCAGTTGCGCTTGTATTTCCTCTTTCTTCATATACATTTTTGAGATGTGGGGAACAAATACGCTGTAGACGTAGGGTTTGCCCCTTCTTCTTGTACCCATACTTTGCGAATTGATAAACACGATAACTGAAATTAAATTATAACGCACACGAATTTAATGTTAGAGGTTACTAAAGCGATCTAAAAACATCGATGTTGAAAAACATCGATGGTTTTCAGTCGATGTATTCTTTAACATCGATGTTTTCATTTTGAACTTCAATGTTTGCTAACATTGATGTTTTGTTATCGATATCGCATATCTACCTTACGGCGCGATGTAACTGAAAATTGAAGAATGTCTTTTGTCGACATTATTTATTTGGTTATGCGTCGTGTATGTGATTCTGTATCGTCTACTGTTGTGTGCGCTCATTGCGATTTATTTATTCCTTATGCTGCTGTTGTTGTGATCTGATGCAAGAACGACCACAGGACCACATATCTGCCGCCTGAGTTTTGTGGCAGCATCTGTCTACCCAAACTCAAACTGTCAATCTGATAGAATATTATTCGGACAATACTTCGTTTTTTTAGTTTTGAACGTTGTGTTTGTAATTTCAGCGTTGCAGGAAAATAGTGTAGTAAAATATTTCGGGGAATGTGGTTTTTATGCAAAATAATCTTGACTAATTTTCTGGTATTCAACTTTAACGAGTGATTATGAATTACGAACTGAAGAATTTAAGCGTCCGTAGTTTCTCTCGGCACGAAGAAATACTTCGTTCCACCACGAGCAACATTGCCGCCCACCAACTTGTGCTATGTCACGAACTTGGCTTGGTGGAAAGAGCTCAGAGACAACACCATTGCCTCTGCAGCATCGTTGACCGGGAGGCCCTATGGTTTGAGTCGCGACGGTAGCAGGATTTTCGTCGCTAGCTACGTCAAAGTCGTAGCGGCTGTCTGCAAGAGAATTCTAGGGGTCGACTGCTCTCTTGAGTAATTTTTCGAGGCTTCTTTGATCAATACAAACGGGGAGAGGTGATTCAGGGCATCAACTGATGTCGCTGCAGTGCCTCAGACTGAAAAGTCCTAGGTTGGAGTTCTGACGATGACTGGATTTTCGACACTAGCTTGTAAGCTATGTCGAATTCAGTCGCTGTCTGAGAATTCTAGCAACCGGCTGCTCTGATCGGTAGGTTTTCGTGATTTCTTCGATTAACACCAGACGAATGATGGAGCAGTACCCTTTCAAACGGGCCCCGGACCGCGCGATATCTCACCTTCCTCTTCATTGTCCTATCCTCACCGCCAACACACACATAGTTACAATAGCGTGCAGTAAACAAGCACACATGTCGGGAGACCGGTTGGGAGCTTAGAGCTTGTCTCGGCTGGGGCAGTACCACGCAGGTGGAGATACCTGGTTAGGAAAACCCCACAAGCCGACGCTAGGTCGGCGCAGGATCTCGCCACCCAGTGGAGAAAGAACACCGCCACCTACCGAGGGGAAAACATACACTGCATTTACGGGCATATCGACCTTACCAGATGAAATTACCAAAATGCCTGAAATTAATGACAATCAATCAATAGATCGATCGATCGATCAATACAAAACGACTGCAGGAACTGTGCCACAAACAAGCCACAAACCGCGCTGACTTTCCTTCATCATCTTCATCCTTTTCGCACTCCTTACACCTACACACTTACACTTACATGCACTACAGGACCATACATGTCGGGACACCAGTCGGCTGCTTAAATCTTGCCCCGGATGGGGTGATACTCCACAGGGGGAGATACCTGAAGAAGGAAACGCCGCAAGCCGAGAGTAGGTGAGCGTCGAATTTCACGTTGTAGCGTGGGCGAAACACTGCTGCTCCCTGAAGTATAAGATGCAGCCCTAAGTAGATGACGTCCCCGGAATCGATAAATACTGACCCATTTACTATCCGCGTATTCTTTGACGCAAGAGGTAATTTCATTTTCTTCGTACTTCCAAGTTGAACGGCCTCTCTCAGAATTGGTGCACCAGATGAGTCTGGGAACCCAGTCTCACGAATTCCTCCTCGGTTATTATTCCTCCTCCGTTGTTATGCAATACGAACCTCCTTCCTTGCTTTGTACTTTTCTTTCAACGGTGTCAGTGACACATTTGAAGATTCTTATCGATGCCACTGCTTTTATCCTAAAGTAATACGTTTTTAATTACTCAGAGTTATGGATTGTTACCAACATATAATTACATAGTTGCAAAAGTGATGCATTCATGAAATGACAAAATATTTATGAAATACCATTGAATCCAGTAAACTCTCCATGATCAATACGAATCATTTTATTACTGTTTTGTTCCACCCTTCAAAACTGTTAATTCATCATTTTATGTGGCTATTGAAAGAAATAAACTGACTATTTTTAATAAATATCATTTACCTTAAAAATGCAAATAATTACTAAACGACTAACAAATTAAGATTATATTTAAAGTCTGAAGACGTTTTGTAATCCATTTCTCAGTCAGGTGAATGCATTTATTACACAAATTTTTTTTTCACAATGCACTTTTCATGTTTAGAAAAAGAATATCCATTAGCATAAATAAGAAAAATGTTAACTCGTATAAAGAGTGAGGTTTAAATAACAGCATCCAGTTACCATTTACAGTTAAATACCAAACATTTGTAGTTGCAAGTCATGTAACTTTCAAAGTTAAAATTAAATGCCACACTTCATCCGCACCACGTTTTTTATTCATGGATTCCCAGACCAGCGTGTTAAAAGTCTCTGGCAATCTAAAGCTGCTCGATGACTACTCTTCATATTATCTGAGAAGAATGTGGTGGATGTTTCTGAAGCAGCTTGCCTTTTAGAACAGCATAGTCGGGTGGCCACTGACCCTCGGAAACAAAAACCAACTACTTAGACGGAGACGAAGAAAACTAAAGAACGTGGCTTCATGTTTCTTTGATATAAATTTACCGTATCAACTTACGTAAATATTCTTAAATGCCAGGCGCACTTCACTGTATACTTGTAGTCGCATGACACGGCTCTCTGATGGCCTCATTCAACTTTTTTTACAGACTTTCGCAGATGGAAGAGCTCAGTAATACGAGAGGAAAGCTAATACTTAAGTGACGTCCAAACATATTTAATTAATCGTGGGAATAAATGAGGCAAGTTTTCAACATAATGTGGAGTCGGAAATTGAAATTAGCTGGGAGATCAGTATTGTAAAATTGCAACTGTCTACGTATTTTGTGGAATAATGGATATCAAACAAATATCAATAAATTCATAAAATAGTGAAATGTTTTGATTCTGGAGAAAAATATTCTTGTTCTTTTTTAATATCACGTAAAAAATAATATATGTCATAAATTTTTTTGTGATTCAGATCCGTAGTAACATGAGCAAATAAATTTCAGACTGTTAAAGTAAACAAGTTACAAAATTTCTGTCAAAATATGTAATAGTTGTGCTGTGTTTCGTCTTTTTTTAATAAAAATAAAATCTCTGTCAAATAAAATACGTTGTTTGGAAGGAAATGGATATCAGTTGTTCATGATCACGTCCAAATTGGGCCTCCTCCCTCATTTGACAGTTGCTTTACATCAGGTCATTGCCCTTCCTTATTCCTTTTGACCTTGCAACTGGACTACGTCGAACTTTCACGAAAGTTGGCTTCCTCCGATCGGGGAGAAGACGATCCTCAAGCATTCGCTTCGGGAGAGTGAAACGGTGTAAATTCATTGTAGACTCTTGCTCATAGAGAGTGTAGTTTCCTGGATTTCTGTTTTTCTCCTGGCCATGTTTTCAATTGTATTGCATGTGAAGATGAATAAAATATTGAACGCGTCTATAAGTCAATAATGAATTCTTTATTCCAAAAATTCTTAAAAATAAAATCAAAATTTCTTGAAATATTTTAAAATCATGGAACATACTTTCGTGCCAGACGTACCACTAAACGCGTGGCAGAGTTTCCTGCATGACTCAAAGGATTTCTTTGCAATGTGAATACTCAGCGCCAATCTGTGTCACCAGGGTGTTCGTGTGTGTACAGTGGGTATGCACGTTGCGTTCTTGTTATAATTGGTCATCAGTTTTAGTGCGGATATTGTGTACGTGCGCTAAATATTTTTCACTTCGGCATTTCATTTATTTAACAAAAAATTTTTGTGAATTTAGGTTGAATAAGTCAAATATACATTCCAAAGTGATACAGTACACCGGTCTAATGTGAACCATTGACATTGATACAGTGGTGAGATTTCGTGAAATGCAGGTCAATCATTCCATCCTCTTCAATCAGGAAACACTATATCCTCCACAAGGGACAGGGCATACATTCTCACAACCGGCTTCAGCAAGTATATGTAATTTTTTGAAGTTAACATCTGAGTCGCGCTTAGAGACAACCTTCCAAAGACTACTTGGAACACTTACTTACAACTGGCCGCAACTAATAAAAAGGCACACTTAATAAGCAGAAGAAATCCAAAGAAGTCAATATTATCGGCTCAACTAAACTATTATTGTCTAAATAATTTTATTCAGCATTACGACGAAACTATGTTAATAAATTCATAGAAAAATACGATGCAATTATGAGTAGAAGTCATTGTGAAAAATGAAAGTGTGTTTTGACAAACATTCAAGATTTGGGTGCTGTTATTGAGGTAATATAAAAATCTCCCATTAAAAATAATAGGCATTTTTAAAGTGATAGTAGCTCACTCATTTATACGCAGGAAATTGTGTCCTTATGGGAAAATTCTAACCCGATCTATATCAGTATCAATTTTAACTACGAAAAATCGCAAACTCGAGACAAAATCTGAGTGTGTGATTCAATAATAGTTTGTAGTTTTTAATTTGTTAATCCTTTAATTCGAACAAGGATTAATTTATTTGAAAAAAATTATCATATAGATGTTGATTTTCGCTGTTTACATAATTACGTTATATAATAAATAAATAAATTGTATAATTGCCTGTGAAAGTTTCTTAGTATTTTTGGGCAGACGCACGTGCATATTGGTTTTAACGTGAAACATTTTATGTCTGCCATTCTTCTTTAATGTACACTTTATTTTGATTTTAGGTTTATGTCTTAACGAGACGAAATTATATATTTTTCATGTAAAGAATTGTTCTTGAATGTTGATGATCATTTCATTGTTTATACCAATGATATTATTGAACTTAGATGATAATATTTCGAAAAGATGAGTGTAACAGTGAAATGTATTGTCTAAATTATTAATTTATTAATTTAATATACGAAATGTATGTTCATCAATCACTTTGGTTTTAAACTACGAACTTTTTTTTAGTGTATGCTACTTTCAGTTTCGTTTCATTGTAAACGTTTAAAGAAAATTCAAACATTAAAATCATAATATTATAAAATAAAAACTCGTGAAACACGTGTAAGCGATGACACCTCATATTGTCAATAATTTGTTTATTTTTCCATTTGAATTAGCATGCGTATTCGGTTTGCGCCTAGCTTGAGACCTTTCAGTACTCAGTACACAAAGAAGGCGAAAAAGTTTTACAAATATGGTTCAGTGGGAAACATGGAAATTCTTTTTTTTTTAAATTTTCATGTAAATTAATCCCTCTCAGTTAATTAATGAATCTGTCACTTGGAAATTTGCCTTGGAATTTTAAATACAACAACTATTTTTTTTAAATATCCTTAATATTTTTGCGTTATATTGTATTCTCGTCTCTATGTTACATACTCGTCTCTGCGATGAAGTAAATGTGAACCACTAATAACTTTCAAATTTATTGCAGTAACCTAAACGAAACTTAAATAAAGTGTTTACAACCAAAACGAGTGGAAATGCGCAGCACACATACAAGTTTCCTTCTCTTAGTGCCGTAAGTTCTTCAACATTCGCTTATTACTTTTAAGTGTATGGCATATTTTAAAGACGTAAATCGAGGACAAAATTGCATTGTGAAATATATAATTGATAGAGAAACTTTGCATTATACCATTTTTTCAAATGCACACTCTTCTATTCCAGTATTTCATTCTAATATCTAAAGAAACAATTGCAAATGTTTTTCAGAATTTGTTGATAATGGAACAGGAAATTGATGTAAATAATCCCCCAAAATAAAAATATCTTAAAGTTTATTAATGCTGTTATAAAGATGGTTAAAATTGGTGCCAGAGAAAGCAAAGATACTTGCAATTATGTACCCGAAAATCAGATTATCTCTGCGGTATGTGGTGAATGGGTGTAAGTATAGGTCATACATAACTCATTAGAATATTTTAGTTTAAAACGTCGTAAATACGTCAGAAGTAAGATTTGTTTGCATCGTTCCGGAGATTAATCATGGCATGTGTGCGAAGTTATACCTCAAAAGAACTTTAGATGCTGGTTTTACGACTAATACATTCATGATTACTATAATGGCTTTGGGAGAAAAAGTAACAAGGTAGTCATCTGTTGAAACTTCAATGACATTCCATATCAATAGCTTACGAGTTTTGACCAATTCGTGACACCTTTTGCAATCCAAATTGTAATTTTTTTTAATATCAAATTTTCCCAATTTCATTTCAGGTCTGCGTTCTGCGCTTACATTACTCATTTACATGTACTCCAATTACCTCTTCTAATTTATTCGTAAAGTCTCACGTAAACAGAAACAAAATTTTCGGTCGCATCGTTTGAAATATAAAGAGAGATGAAAGGCGCAGAGGAGGCGCGGGTGGCTGGCGAGGCGCGGCGGCAGCGGCTGATCCCAGCGCGCGCCTGATAGCGGCGGCGGCGGCGGAGGAGGAGGAGAGCGGCCGGGGCCGCGCGAGGCGGGAGAACGAAAGCACGTCGTCTCGGCCGGTGCGCGCGCTTTCCCACCGCCGCCGCCTACGCCCCCTCCCCTTACTCCTCCTCTCCCCGCTCACTCCCCCCCGCCCCCGCATCCTCCGCTTTCTTTGCGGCGCCGCGCCGCGCCGCGCCCCGCTGGTGCGGGCGCGCGTGCACGCAGTGGGCCGAAATCGCAAACATTGCGGAACGTACAAGGGACATAAACAAAAAAACGCGTGAAACCATGTCTAAAGTGAAAATCATTTTAATATATATATAATATATATTATATATAATATATATATATAATATATTATATATATATATATTAACTTCACAATGTTTGTCATCACTTTAAACTACGAATCTACTCGTGAGACCATTGAGCATTTCCGAATTTCAGTTGTAACTTTATTCCCAATTTTTGCAGAAATTAAGCAGGGGCCGGTCTAGAGGGTATTTGGAAGGGGAAGCAATTTCAGTTCAAACTCTCCTCCTGTAAATACTTCTAAATATTTTACTTATTGTTTACCTTGTATAAAAACGTGTATTTGTAGGGATATACTCCTATCAAAGCGATTCGAGATGTAGTAAGGTTTTCAATAAATAGAATAAAAGTACAAAAAAATGTTAGATTTAAGGGTGGAAGCATGACCTTCAGATCTCCATGAAACTAACACTAAAATATGGAACATTATAAATGAAATGAAAACATTGGAAATTTTAAATCCTATATCTTGTTTTCGGAGCGACTTCTTTCACAAAGTTGCATGTGTCACAAGCACGCAGTGACGGACTGAATATGAAAATGACAATGTTCACAAAGTATCATCGTTTCATGTCTGCAAAAGATAGCACTTAAATATTACCCCATTCTAACATATTTAAGCAGCATAATGTTGAATTAAAGTACTAATAACCTCTCACTTTGGGAAATGTTACGCATTATGAAGTAACAGGTTTTACCTGCTTTCGTGGTGCCATAAGGACCTTTTGCGTCCACCCACCCAACGAGTTCAACGATGGCAGATACGAGCACTCCGCGGCACTTCTGCCATCTCTCTGCCTCGAGCTGTCGTTTTTTCTTTCCGGTTGGCGCTCCGGTTCAACGACGGTTGGAAAAAATTCGGTTCCGTTTTTCGCACCAGCGTCGAGATCTACCAGTGTACCTGATGGAACTCGTTCTCGTACCCTCGGTCTTCTAAATCCGGTTGACGCGACGGTGACAGTCGAAAGTAGCCATTCGGCGCAGGCAAGAACAGCTGCATTCTCGCTCCCACTGCTGGACCTCCGCTCCTCCACTCACGCAACATTGCGCTCCGAGCTTATATGTTTTGCTGCCACCTGCAGCAGCAAAATTCCTGCTGAATACAACCACACAAAATAGTTATACAAATAGTATCATGCACTCTCCTCACGGTCAACAAATAAAATACTCTCGTGTAACACTGCAACGAATTAAGTATTTTTACAAAAACAGTTTTCACGAATATTGCATATATACCATATGCAGTACATTTCTTTAGTTATTTACTTACCTCTATTATTAAAAAAGTTTCTGTTCCATAAGGCTCCATATTAATGTATAAAGTAGGTGGCCTTCTCCTTTGCGTCTTGCTGCCGCATCACGTCAGCTGTGTTCTAAGCAGTGACGGACTGAATATGAAAATTCCAGTTGGTAGTGCAGTAAGACAAAAGGTAGAAAAATATATACAAATATTTCCCTTTTTCAATAAAAAAGAATCTATTTCATTGTAGTTGGATTTTTCAAGTTCTAAGTACGTAACCCCATTCACATGGTGCCTCTTTCTGCGCGAGTTGAATTTTAATATCACGATACTGAGTTTAATATCATCGTCGAAAACGAGCATGGGTCATATAATAGGAACTGCATCGTCTCTGTGCCGACTTTGCTTTTGGATGTTAATGTTGGTAATAGAACACGTGTGTACGTTACCAAATAGAAATCTCTAGGCGCCAGAGTTACTCTTCCGCGTGCCGCAATTCACTTGAAGGAACACCTGTAAATCTCGACCGTCAAACAGCTTGTTCCACCTTTTGTTTTCTTCGCCCTTTGAACCGAGTTATGCAACACCATTCACCGTTTCCGGGTCGCCCACCTGCACACCCGAATTCCTGTTCCGAGGGAAAGGCGGTGAATGAACCTATTCCTGAGAGTGGAACATACTGTTAGTTATGTAATATTTAGTTTGTAAAAAGTTAGTAATTATTTCAAAATACGTGAAGGGCTTGGTAGTAGTCACAAGAGTAGAAGGGGTAGTAAAGAGTAACAAGATCCACAACTGGCCCCGCTCCCAGCCTCCCGCTTTTTGTAAATATTAATATTTCGATTTTGGTGAAAGTGTGGTTTATTTAGTTATTGCCCCCAAGTACTTCATGTAAATATTCCTCAGTCACACAGTGGAACTAATAAAAATCTAACGATTTAATTTTTGAATAATATATCAATTTTGCTCAAATAACAAGATGCAAAAATGTTTGATCCTTTTTAAAAAGGATTGTTAACCAAGATTAGAGTGAGAGATGGAGAAAGATGGAGAAAAGTATGTAACTGAAGTTAATAGCTTAGCAAAAGAATGACTAAATCGTGTTTAGAACGTATCTTCAAATACGAGAAACTAAGAGTTTTCTTTTGTACTATTACTGGAAATCCTGCATATATTTTTTTTATTTCGTGGTTAATAGATGAAAATGTCAATATTATAGATCACAACTGTACTAAAACGTTTCTACGACAATTCATGTGATCTTTCGGTTAAATTAAAGATGGCTGTGCAAGGACCCCAAGCATACTCATGTACGAGAGGAAGTAGTTAGTTTTGATTGTAGAATGCTATCGTTAATTGAATCATAAGTTTAAAAGATAAATAATTGCTAACCCACCTTTATGCAGTGGAAAGCTTTACTCTCAACTACATAAGCCCCATTCTCCCATTGATCTAAAAAGATATCCGGCAAGCAACGGAGATAAACAATGCAACCAGAAGCTGTACAATCACGGAGTATTAAAATGTTTGTTTCCTGATGGGTTACTCAAAATCAAGATGAAAAAAGTCGGAATCTGCCACTACGTTTTGAGTATTTTAGGGGGATTAATACATTTCATTGATAAAATAACAGCCTGAATGATCTCGCCTGTTAAAAATTAATGTTTTCAGGATATCCGTTAGTAGTATTGTGTTGATAGCGGCCTCTGACGACCTCAGGGGTCTCCGTGTTTATCGTGTGGCTGGGTCAATGCCCAGAGGGTGCGTTGGGAGCAGGTGCAAGGTCGTCCCGCCGCCCCAGAGGGCGCGGGGGAGGGGGCGAAGGACGCCGGCCGATGAGGCGGGTCGTCGGCCGTTCGCCCTTCGCTTCACCTCCTCCAGAGGGCGAAGGGTCGTGCTCAGGCCGACGGCCGACAGCGGCCCAGCGAGGAAGCAGAGGGCGGGCCCTTCGGAGGTTAGCTGGAGTGGCCGCCTTCCTTTGCCGGCTTGCCGAAGCGAAACTGCTCTTTCCACCTCAAGTCAAAAGCGAATGGATGAATAATGCCAACTGTCTACATTAAATAGACATAGACGTAGTGCTTGATTTGTAAAATTTTTGGTCGTGGAAAGCGCACCAATTTAATTATAAGTTTAATACATATACTTATATATTTATAATATAATATAATAATTGTTTGTGAGGTACAGGAACGCAATTACATGAAGTTCCACCAAAAATCAAGCCCTGAACATAAAGATATAAAGTTTTGAGTAATGGTAACGGAAGTATGAAATAAATAAATCCTAGGTCAATTAACATTCACGAGTCATTCCTGGAATCAAACATTCTGAATTGGTTCAAATGTTTACGATGTAATGTTCAAAACGCCAAAAAAATTAGTGAAAATGTTCGTTAAAGAAACCGGTTCTAACGAGTGGAATATTTTTTTCTGCGACTTTTACTATATAACAGAAAGGGAAGTATAATAAAGTATTGAATTTAAACTTCATATCGTGCTTTGCTCAGGCGAGCAGCGATAACAGATATTGAGAGATTGTAAAAATAGGTTCTTTTCGTTCCTATTTAAATGTAATGTTACAAGTTCAAACATAGAAAATGTGATGTTATTCCTACATTCGAATCTCACTCTCTCAGAAACGGCTAATAAATGATATGTGAAGAAAATTAAGATGTTACATATTGTTGGTTGTTAATAATTCTTAACGTTGTCCATTGTTTAATTATGACAAATCTCTTATACTTCCCAGCGTTTTCTGTTCTGTAGATAGGTAAAAAAAGGATTTTTTAAATTTCATGTAGGTTTACATAACTGAAATGTTCACTTCTTTAAGCTGTATGGAGCGGTTTTACGCAAAACATTTTGATAGAAATCGGAATGTTCCATAGCGTTTTCTCACGTAAAGATCAAACTTCTGCCTCTTTCCCTCCTTTTTTCCTTACTCTCTCTCTCTCTCTATACCTCTCGCACTTCCTCTCCCTCCCTTTTCCCATCTTCCCTCACTGCATTCCCTCTCACGCTCTCTTTCCCTCTTTTCACGACCTCTCCCTTCTGTCCCTCTGTCCCTCTCTTCCCTCTGTATCCTCTTCTTCCTCTCCCCTCTCTCCATCTCTCCCCCCTCTCTCCCTCTCTCCCCCTCTCTCACTCTCTCTCACTCCCTCTCACTTCCTCTCGCTCCCACTCCCTCTCGCACTACCTCCCTCGCGCACTCTCTCTCCCCTCTCAGTCACTCTCTCTCCCCTCTTAGTCACTCCCTCTCCTCTCTCCCTTCTCCCTGCCTTACAAGCTTTATTCCCCTTCCAATCTCTCTCAAATTTGTTTGCACTCTAGCAAACGTTATACCTCGCGATGAATAGAAGGGTGAAAAGAGCCGTTGGGTGATGAGATCGATAGCTTTCCCTTTACGTTCAGAAATGCATAACAATTGATGCCATATGTGCAATAACATTTTTCATTTCGAAGAACATCTAATCAGGAGATAAATACTTAACATAACTCTGATTATTAAGAACGATTGTCGGGTTTTGTTCAAAAAGATCTTCAAAATGATTGTATTGTCAAAATAAGATATTGTAATTTAGAAGAAGTGCACATGTGAGAAATTAATAAGAAAATTTAATTTGGGGAAATCTACTTTCTGTCGTGGAAGAAATTCTGGTCCTTGTCTTTCTTACTTTTGGACAGAAGACAAAAAATGGAGACTAAGAAAGAAATAATGGACAGATGTGTGCTGCCTGTAATGCTGTATGGAGCATGAACCTGGAAACGTATGGAAAAACGAGCTGTGACTCAAAGGAGAATGGAGAGGAAAATACTCAACAATTCTATACAAGACAAAATAAATAACGATAATATCAGAAGAACTACCCAAATAGCAGATGCCCTGAAACAGCCAAGAAATTGAAATGGAAGTGAGGAGGCCATGTTGCCAGAATGAATCCGGAAAAGTGGGCGTATGCAGCCACTATGTCGGACCCGAGAGTTAGAAGAAAAAACGGAGGAAGACAGAAGATTAGATGTTGCTGCGAACTACAGATGGTAGTAGGAGCAGTGAACACGGGTAGAAAGTGTAAAGTGAAGTGTAAAGTGTAAAGGAGAAAGTGTAAAGTGTAGAGTGTACTCTGAAGCAGGGAAATAGTGCTCAACAACCATCAAAAGTAGCTCATGTGATGTATAGCAAGAGCTAAACACGTTTAGATACAGGAGGCTTTTGCCAGAACGGAGTTAGTACAGGCTTGTTTATTTATTTTTTTATTTATTTATTTCTGGAGAATTTACAAGGTATTATAACTCTCACAAAATTTGGTATTTTTATGACAAATATACGAATTCCGAGACCATACTTGTTCTGGGAGTAAATGAAGCTCCATGATCAGACAACATGAAGTCTCAGAAATAATTGTAGCCAGCATAGTGCCCAGTAAGATAAATATTCGTGTCGTTTTTGTTAGGGCATTTGGCACTTTTCTCATTTAACATCTAATTTTATATCCAATAATTTTAAAATTACTTATGTATAATTTGCTTTTCCTTCAAACACTGACCTTTTCATCGGCTGCATTCCCCAGCAGCCATACCAGTTTCCAATCGTGCTATATAAAGGAAGAGTGTGCCAAGGTGGACGTGCCGGCCAAAGGTTCCCAATATACTACTCAACGTGAATTATGAATAGGTTGTTATGACGGGTAAAGAATACCTCTGTCGTTAATAGCTGCGTCGTTATGAAAAGATGTCAGTTTGCAAACACATGTTACTACATCGGTCGTTGTCGAACTGGAGCGCTACATTTTAATCATAACAATAGAAGTAGGTAGCAGCCATAATTTTACAGACATCGTTGAAAGGTACAGAGATGCAGAATCATCTAATTGACTCAAACTTTGTGAATGAGTAAGAGAATGTTTCATCATTTGCCGAGTGACTTTTCTCCACATAATGTGTTTCTCTTGTAATACGTTCATTGAAGAGTGTAAATGTCAGCAAGTCTAAACAACTCAAAAGGATGAATGTTCTTACATTATGAAACATCCAGTGCGTCAGATTTCTGCCATTGCTTGACGTCGTTTTCATATACCCATCAGAAATATGTTTTTAAATATTTATATGTATTTATTTATGATATTATATTATTTATTATAAACTTTACATCTAAAGTACACGAGTCATAACTTCATTAGTAATATGTGGAAGTTCGAGGTAATGAAGGACCTCTGATGAGCTTTATCAATCAGTCAATCACCTGAAAAATATACTCCAAACTTGATTATGAAACAGCTTCTGTAATAAAGAATAATCTTCCAATCGTATAAAAATGATCTTGCATTGCAGCTATTCAAAATGCGTTGTTGTTTAATTCAATGGAATATTTTGCAAGTATTAAGTAATTTCAGGATTTTAAATACAGCAGAATGTGTGTAATTTTTTAAATTTATCATTTAATATAAAAGCTTACACATTTTCTTTTACATAGTAATAGTACACCCGTACACTGGTTAGCATATCTGGCTGTTTCTCAAGTTCGCGGGTTCAAACCCGATCGAATTTGGGGGGGGGATCCTTTGCTCCCTTCCTTCGGCGGGGAAGTAAAGCCGGCTGTCCCATGTTAGTATATTTACTGTGTGTAAACAATCCTCAAGCCTAAATGAAACCTCTGAGCTAAATTAAAAAACAGCAGAAAATTTGCTAACGGCTAAAATGTTTAAAAAATCGCTTGTTTCGTCGCCCAAGAAATACTTTCTATCTCTGTTAATTGATTAAAGGAGCGTAACGAAATACGGTAAATTAAAGATGTAGTCTTATATAAAAATAGATATTGCTAAAGATATTTTTGATCCCGTAGCGATCATCCTCACAGTTTGCAGCTTCCGGGCCGAAAACAAAGTTCTGGGAACTTCTGTTCAAAGTTCGGGGAAAGAAATTTGCGTTCGTCCCGGAATCTGCAAACTCTGAGGATGATCGCTACGGGGTCGAAAAGATCTTTAGCAATATATGTTTTTTATACCAGACTACACCTTTAATTTACCGTATTTAATTATTAAAAAGTATCTACTTCACTAGTGATTTAATTAATAAAGAGAGTAACGAAATTTGCGTGGTCAGATGGAAGAGCAGACCCCCATGGCCTGAGTCTAGCCATTTAAAAAGGCATCAATTCAATTCATTAAAGTACTTAGTAACAAGTATCAATTATCGACGAGAAAATCATATGATTCGACACACAACGACGAGAATAATCAACAAAAATAATGTAACTAAACTACTTTCAACTAAAATACATTAGTACCTCCAGTTGTCCTGATTATAAAATGTTTGTAAAGTGACGCTCTATTTCCTTCTCGTTGAAAGGAACAACCTGAGATCCGGCACGTGTCGCTCAGGAAAAACGGATTGAAAGGAAAGTCGTTCGGCTCAAGTTACCCGAGAAGTTTCACATTTCTCCCCCTGAATTTGATAACCCGTAGTCACAGTTCTTCAATTTCCAATTCAAAGGGGAGAGATGCATGTTCGCATGGTTATATGGTCTGGGGAGATGTAGTTCGAAAATTAAACTACCACATAGTGTTAGTTTTTAGAGGGATCCAGTTATACAAAGCTAGATGTTGGGAGATCAGTGTCTTTTCGTGATGCATTGTAGTAATATTAGATAGAGACCTTTAATGGTGACTGAGCAAAATGTTCAAGAAACATATTGTTTCAGATAACCACAGAAGTAGTTAACAGGAAACAGTAGTTTGCTAAATGGATAAAATTTAAAAAAAAATACTTTGGGCGACGATAGATGGCAGCTGGTCAGAATATGTGGCAAGTTCGAGTAGCTAGTCGAGACCAGAGAAAATAGAAAAATTAAAACGGAAAAGTCTGTGTCATTCAGAAGCACTACTAGTTCTTTTATTCTTGCGAAATAGTATATTTTCTTTTTAACAAAATTGTGACGGAGATACGACCCCCAGCCACTCCCTTGATTCTCCTATGCTCTGATCTCTCGCCTTCAACTTTGAGGTACCTGATTGCAAGCCAGTTACACCATATGGAATTTGTGGTGAACAAAAAGGACTCTCGGTTGGGTGCTTCGGTGGAGAACGGTACTTCAGCCGCGAACCCGTTTTGTCCACCTCAAATTCCAATGGTGTGACTCTGTCTGAAGCTCGTTGCGAGGGGCTGAAGAGCCCTCCCGACATTAGTGTCATTTCTCTATTTCATCCGTTTCACCCATTTCACCCGACATTTTCCTTTGTTTTCATACCCACTGGTTCTTCATCTTTCTATTAAGTTCTTCTTCCTTCCTTCCTTCCTCTTTCCTTCCTTCCTTCCTTCCTCTATTACTCTTCATAGTTGTCATTAATTGTTTAATAATAATTATTATTATTATTGTTATTGTCGTATAGGCTATTACTGACAACGCTACACGATTAACGACTGTAATTTTCCAGGATCAGCAGATTTTCCGCTGCATTCCTCATTACGACAAGATTTTGACACCTTGAAGTGTGAATTATGAGATGATAGGATGATGATGATGATGATGATGATGATGATGGTTGAAGGGACAATCACAAATACGACCATGTCTACGCAGGACTCGAACCTGCAGCCTCCTCGGCACAGA
>BOPP01000005.1:5513757-5558717 GCA_017312745.1 Gryllus bimaculatus | reverse complement strand
TTTTCCAGATCTTTCCATTAATCTTTTGCCCATTAGTACTCATATTTATGTAAATGTAACGCATACCCCACATGTATACTCTCTTAATTGATTTAAGTATTTTCGAGTTGGAAGTAATTGTGTTCTAAAAAGTCTAGCCAATCAGTGTGTTACAAGCGCTCGTCGATGTCAGTTGATATTGTGTGACGGAATGTAATATTTCTTACGTGAGATTTAAATACCTAGTATATATTTCTGCGCCTAATAAACTAACAAATTGCATAAGTTTCCAAATAAATCAGATGTGTAGTTGTTTTATTTTCCACAGTAACTTTAAGAATAGTTTCAAAATCTCAATTGTTTTTGAATTAGTGCTCAGCTATTGATAGAAAGTGAAAACCATTGATCTAACTTTTGATGGGACCTAAACGTAAAGCTAGAGGAAGATGTTTATTGTTCCGGGCTCTTTCAGTGTTTTTTGTATGTGTATGTTTGGTTTTAATTTACTAATGATTACTAGAAGGATCAGGAATGTTATTTTTTATTTACTTGAGGAATCATCAGAAATATTACCCCAGTATTTACACTCAAGAAAGTGTTTGAAGATCTAATATACCGAGGAAAATAATCATGTTGTTTCCAATAATATTTATAAAAAGAAACGTTCTGAAGGCGTACTGCAGCGGAAGGGCTCTATGTCTCGGACATAACCGTGGCCATTGGTAGAATTTTGGCGTGAGAGGCACAGGAGCTAGAGGACAACAGGTTTTAACAATATTTACCACAGAAACTAAAGAAAGTTTGTATATTTCTAATCTTTACAATACAAATCTAAAACCTTTTTGGTCAACATTTGAATTACTTTATAAATATTTCTCTTTATCTTTCATCCTTTATGTTTCTTACCCAATTTCGAAGAGGGAGAATAAGTACCCTGACTGCGCTCTTGATTATAGTCAACATGTATTATTAAACTGCATAACTGTCCGTGTCGTGTTTATTCGTTTAATGACTTCCACGTTACATTAAAAATGCTTAACTCCAGCAGCGCAAAATGAAACCAGTGATGTCACACCTGCACGTTACTTTCTCGAGTAATCTGTACCGGCTTTATAATATTATGATACCACTTGAACATTACATTTTTATAACTTTTGAAAAACTAAAAGTTTACGTCAAAATGTTTGTCTTGTCATTTGGTGCACGAGTTTTTTCTACCCAAGAAAAAATTAACAACAAATTTCCAGCATTTTAAAAAAATAAGTTGAAATTGTGAATTTTGTCAAGTACCCCTCATAATAAAAATATGTTTCCAATTCAAGAAGCTGTAACATCACCCGCATCGATTGAGAATTATCAATTTTGGTGAAAATCCTTTCTAGGGTTTAGCTTCCAGCTGTGTTCACAGACGGACAAACAAGTAGATGGAGTGATGTTTTGCCATAAACCAATATTTCGGTATCAAGATCCCACAAACCGTGGGTATTTGAGTACTTACCGTGTTACAGGAAGTTATTTACTGCACAAATAGGGACAAGAATAATGCGCTTTTTCCTTATCAAGCTCCCACAGATTTTTTGTTCAGAAAATTGCAACATTCCGTAAGTAGTAAACCAGAAAGTAAAAACTACACAGGGAACCGTCATTTCTCCCTCCCCCCATGGCAAGCGACTGTTAAGACCTCAACAGAAGGCTAGGCGAGGCTAGAAAATGATTTGGGCATTGCTCGTGTCGATTTTGAAGTAATAAGTAAAGATATATGAGACAAAAACCTTTATAGTAGTAAAGTGAAAAGTTGTGCGGGATGAAAATTTGAAAAAAGGTATAAAAATTCCCATTTCAGGTAATTCTGCCACAGCACTTTGGAAAGAAGAAACAAGAGCGGTGGGCACTGGTGGCAGACCTTTGGTCGCGGCGTCTAGTTGCGACACGGGCGACTGAAATCTAATACATAAAAATCAATGTTTGTTTGTATTTTATTTACTGCCGTACCGTTCATCCCATTGCGATGGATTAATTGTTGCTGGGGTTTTAGTAGCGCACAAAATCTAATACTTCAATATTACGTAGCTGTTTCCAGTAACGCGAGAAAGTATATGCTGTTGCAGCACCACTAGTTTCAAATATTTTGGTTTCGAACACGTTCAAGGAGTAGAATGTTGTTTGGCCAATATTAAGTGCAATCTAAGCATTAACAAATTTTGTCCATTGACCACTACTGGAACAAATTCAGGGTTTGGAAATAAATTAATTTAAATATAACAAATTAAAACTTCGTCATTTGTAGGCAATTTATACATTCATTAGAAGTATGCTAATCAACCATTGATTGTCACATAATGCATTCGGTTCTGAAGCCCGTGATTTTGAGAAAAGTACATTTTTTATAATTGTTGCTACTTTCATGGTTTTCGCGCTATTCTTTTATTTTTACAACAATATTTATAACATACATTTGTCTACTTATAACACGTAGCGTTACATCTAGTACTGTGTAACTATGTGGCTATGAGCCCTCTCTCATCCCATCAAAGCGGCTGGCCGACTTGCATGCAGTTTCGAGTGCGGTTTCCCTCAGTCTCGCAGGTAACCGCCGAGCAGTTGGCCTAATTAGGGTGGTGGAAACCGGTGCCTCGATCAAAGCCGAGTGGAAACCTCTCCCCACCGGATCCGCGCTCCCCCACGTGGGGGAACGGCTCTTTTTCAGACAGGACTGTCCATCAGACCTGGAGTTATTTTCACGACGAATTAGAGTGGATTTTGGCATACAATGCACGGTCGAAGCCCGGAGGAAAATTGTTCTGGCTGGCTGCTGTAGTTGGTAGTTTCCCGTGGTTTTTGCGACCAGGCAAATTCTACAGCAGTACCCCAACAAATGGGTCAGAATCGCGCCCGATCTTTCTTTTCTCATTCTTATCCTCATCCTCCTTATGTTCTCTCCTTACACCCTCACACACATGCATACACTTAAACGCACTACACTCCTACATTTCGGGAAACCAATCAACAGCTTGGAGATCGTCTCAGTTGGGGCGGAGCTCTCTGGTGGTGATACAGGGAGAGGAAAATCTCCACAAACCGCGCCGAAGATTGCCGATAGAACTCGCACAGGGGAGAAACACTGCAACCTTTTTGTTTCTTCCTGGTTTTTTTTTCTGCTTCAGGAGTTACCATTTTCGGCAATGAGCCCCGGGTAAATACCATGTCTCACTAGGTGCCCACTAACATATATTACCCTTTACACTAGATACACACATGCTTCGGTCTGTGGTAAATAGACTCACAAGGGCTTCCGCGTCAACACACATACATGAAAGACAAGGGAAAAACAACTATGGCCACGACGGGGCTCGACCCCGCGACCCTTCGGACCGAGGCGATGTGTGGGCACACGCTCTACCATCCTCAGATATCCAGGTCGGCAGGACACAGCTACCTTCCTTGGAAAAATTTGCAATACGCTTACAAGACTAGTGACCCCGGTATTTGACGCACCCGGTATCGAAACTCGCTCACACCATATTGTGAACCACGCGGGTATATCATGATGTGGCGACCAACGCGGTTGCCATTTAGCTCAGAATACCGGTTTCTAAAACCCACACAGCACATGGAATTCGTGTTGAACAAAGCGAAATGAGGGTAGACTTTCACTTGATACTTCCTCATCCCACTCACACCATTTGCATATTCATTTTCTATTCCACTACGTCGCCTAGTTTTTGCCATTTCTTACTATGTTTCAAACGTTAAAGTGTGTCTGATGAAACACTGTTGAAAGCAGTTGGGGATGATTTGCAGCCCTCAAAATATATCAAGTTGTCAAGGGAAAAAACGATCTTGATATGTAAATGACTCTGCACTCCATGAATGACTGTGAATTCATTGTTGGTATCAATTGGGGCAAATGATAACTACCACAAAAGGCATAGAAATGTTTTTCTTTAGGGTCAGGATAATGCGGACTAGGCATGCAATTTATGAATGAAGAGTTGGAAACTCCCTGCCATCCTCTGAAGTGTTAAGTATGAACTTTAAACGTGAACATCTGTGAGTAAGAGAGACATGCCATCATTATTAGCGATCTCGTACATACCAAGCAAATATATTTTTTTATGTGGTGTAATTACTTGTCGTTTTATGTGGTGTATTTACTTGTCTCTCGTCGCAATATATTGATATAATAATTTGCAAATCACATATTCAAAAGCGGGTGCATAGATTTGAAATTACTTGGAAGTCGTTTCTCAAAAAATGCATCACACGCAGCCAATGATGTGGATGGCACCAAATATTCTCATCCTTCATATTTTCAACCTTTCAGAAGAAAATCTTCTGTTCTCCCATTTCATTGCGAGGGCAATGTCTTCAGACGTCCAAAAGTGGACCCAACTCAGAAAGCCGATCGATCATCTAGTTTAATCACTCGCACTAGAGATCACGTTTGTTCGCGAACGCGTACCAAGAGCGATTTAAATGTTGTAATTAGAGAGAAAATTGAAACGAACAATTTCGTTTTTGTGCTACTTCTTATTTTTCCCAGCTGTAATATCTAAGCGGGAACATCCTTATCGCTGTAGCATCACTCACCCGGAGATGGTAGGGTTCGAGTAGTTATTTACCTAGTAATTGTTGTCCTTAATTTTTTGGGTGATTTACCGATGATTGTCAGGCGAATGCCGGAGCAGTGTCCTCACAAACAGGCCACGGACTACGTGCGATCTATCCTTTCTCTTCCTTTTCCTACCATTCCCCCTTTACACAATCTCTTACAATCACACTAACAAACCTGTTGGTAGATCAGTCAGAAGCTTAAAGCTTGCCCTGCCTGGAGCTGTGCCCCACTGTTGGAGATACTTGTATGAGGGAAACCCAGCAACCCAACGAGTACGAGTAGGTCTACGCTGAATATCACATTCCACGTGGGAGGAACCCTGCTATCTCCCCAATAAAACATTCATTACACTTAAAGAGATAATAAGTTAAGTAGTTCACACGCTCGGATTCAATACTCGTAGACTCTTTTCTATTTTTTTCTTTTCCTTAATTCCTCTGCAGATATCAGTGTGGTTCAAATTTTATACTATGACACTAAGTTTAAAAGGAAAAATATGACCTGATTTTCGCGGTAACCCTCGAATATAGCTTATTATTGAAGTTGAAGTTAAAAACGCTTTCAAAGTTATGTTAGTTGCTCTTACGTCCTTGTACGTAATTGAATAGCATTGAGATCAATTCTCATTAGACGCACATTTAATGACTTACTTTATGTTCATTTACTGGTGCCATGAGAGAGTAAGTTGAAAATACTCATGACGAGAGGTGTATTGAACTAGTTATTTACATGAGCATGATGTCATAACAAATTTAATAATGTCAATTCACTGGCATGTTTCAATCCGAATTTCTACATAGGAAAAGCTTTCGGCAATTATTGCTCATTTGGTCGAGACAATTTCCATAAATTAGAGAAATATTTAGTGTAAATGTCAGCGCCCTACATTTTACTTGATCATGGTCATTGGTCGAAATACTATTTGAATGTGAATTGGACAACCAGGTTCATACTCTTTCTTTTCCTCTTGTATGGTATGCGTCAAGTAAATCGAACGTGTAAATATCACTGTATAGTATGTACTCCCGTAAATGTTACATCTCTTAATGTATAACATTCACTAAATTTGTTCGAAAATGCCATAAGGTCATAATATCAATGTACCTTTAATTACCAACAATAATTTTTCAATATGCACTATTAAAAATCAGTTCCAATAAGAGATTTAAAAATATTCTAACAAAAGGAATTGTATTAAAATAAAGAATAGAGTTTGAGGAAAGAAGAAAGCAAAAGAATATAATCACTTTTATCACTTCTGATTTTCAGAGAATACATATGTACTTATTGACGTCATTAGGCCGTTAAACTGCAAATAACATGCGGTTGGAGTTTGAAATCAATGTCCGAGTCATAGTCGAGGTTGTTTGTGTTGCCGACCGTGGATCGTTCACTGCCAGTCTATACTTGGCGCGGCTGCACGCGAACGGGCCAGGGCCTACCACCAGCGTCCCGTGCTCACGGCCATGGGTTAAGGGGTACGTGTTAGCATGAAGGCATCTACACGCCGTATTCTCAAGCTGAAAAGTGAGTTTCCTCATCGTCACACAGCATCTTGAACGACTGGGAATCGAACTCGGGGCCGCATCATGGAAAGCGAACACGCTGACCAACGAGCAAGACCGCAAAGGCGACTCGTTTACTATTTTTTCCAATACCATTTTCTTATAAAAAACATAAACAAGAAATACCACTTCTTGGTATAAATGTACTCATGCTCTATCTTTAGACACAACTCCTTTATTTTAATTGTTCTAAAAAGGGTGTTGAATCGTTAACGGATGCCGGCTGTTATAAGTGGCTTTTCATTCCTATTTCTGGTTGCTCTTAGTCGACTTCCCCAACCTGGATGGCTGATTTGGCTAAGAGCGTGTACCAACGCAGGGGTACGGTTCAAAGGGTCGAAGGTCCGAGTCCTGCCTGGGACAGTTGTTAGTCCCTTGTCTCTCGTGTATGTGTTGTTGCGGAGGGCCTCGTGTTCTGCTGACCCCAGATCAGAGGAGCCTGCAAGTGTGTTGGTGTTTAGTGTATGGTCGAAAACGTCACCCATCGGGATGGAAAGGGCAACCGGCCATCGACAGGATATAACCCTAGAAAAAAGTATATTTAAAAAAAAAAACAGCATTAGGACACGAAAGCATCACATGTATTTTTTGTTATTTAAGGTCGCATCAACTTCGAGGGCATTAGCGACCACTATTGCGAGTAACGGCCTCGTAACTATGATGGCGGCCTTATATGATGATGATAGGGGGTGAAAGAACGAATACAATACAGCCATGCCCGAGGTGGAACTCGAACCCGCGATACGTAGGTCCGAGATCGCTACGACATTACTGCCTTAGCGATCTCTGCCTTCCGGACCGGCACGTGTCGTACTGTGACGATGATGAGATTCCATTTCCACCGTTCTGTTCTGAACTACTTTAGATCGTCTCTTGTGAATGCATTGCCCGTGCATCTGATATGTCGCCCAGTGCCGCAACCCGATTGAGAAGCCAATGAATCGCGGCTACGCTGGCTCGCCTTGAGCGCGCGCCTCGTGACTGGGCGACGGTGCGTGCGGCCGTCTTCCCTCCCCCGCGCGCGCTGACACGGCCGCGACAGGGCGCCCGCCCCGGCACGCGCGCTCTGTCACGCCAGCGCCACCGACAGGACCCCAACGTCCTCCGCTTTGTTCGCGGCCGCACGCGCGGATTCGGGGAAAAAAGAGAACAGCGCCCAGCGGCGGAAGACTCCGCTGCACGAGAGGATCTTCCCGGATGACATTTGCGTTTTCTGTTACGTGCGGCGAAGCGTAAGTTTCAAATGGGTTATTTCGATGTACTTTACGCCTAATGTGCCAGTCAAAATAAAATAGTAGCCCTTGCTATTCAATATTTGTTTTGTATAGTTTGTATCTTTTTTTTTTCATTTTTCAAAATGATTTTTTTTCACTTTTTTTTCTGATTCACGACGCATTTCGATAAACGGTTACTTTAATGCAAGCTGTGAAAGATCTCGCTGTCACTCCTTGTCTCTTTTCACACACTTCTTGGGGAGTTGGGGATTGTTATAAAAATGTACATAACGAACTTAGCCTTACAACTGATTGCTATTGTGACGTCGTGGGGTGTGAGTAAAACACAGACGAGGAGTTGTTCTGTACATATTAATTGACAAAATATTTATCAAGTTTTTTCTATACAATATTTACACTCCTGGGAAACTAGTGTTGCACTCCTAGCACTGCACATCTGTGAGGCATACCGGCCTCAGCCTGACGCAGACCCCAGTGCTACTCCTGGTCTCTCCTCCCGTGGCAACCGCCACACCTCGCAGCCGAAGCTCGCGATAACCCCTGGCGGGTGACAAGTGCCTTCCGCACTGCGATTCCGTTTGACAACGAATGACCACGGCTGGTTACCCTCCAGCCGCCTCGCGAAGGGTCACGTGGCAGACCTCCCATGCCGGTCATCTCATTCCGAAACGTGGGCCTGGTTGCAATGTGGAGCCCAGCTGCCCCTCAGATGGTCTCACCATCATCTCCCTCTGCGCCAGTTGACACCTGCGTTCCGAGACCCGCCCACCCCAGCCCTTGAGGAGGGCCCGCCTCTGGTGGCCTTCCTCTTGCCGCCAAAGGACTGCCTCGTCCCCTCGCTGGCCTGCCGACATGTGTGGTCCTTCAGGCCCATTGGCACGACGTTACACTATTCAGCCACTTAAACCATTACAGTATTCACCATTTTGGAGTTCCCCCGTTAAGTTATCTTTTCAATACGTTTAATTTTTCTGAATATTTCTGTGTAAAGGCGCTGGTCAGAAGTTCAGGATGTTCAAAAATGTGCAATTATTTCTTGGAAAAGTTATGCATTCTACACCTATGGCACATTCAGTATAGTTTTCACAAATTCAAAAAAATCAAGGAAGACAGAAGGATTTTAACATTCGGCCATCCCTTTTGATGCGAAACTTCATCATTTCTGTCTGTACTGAAATACTCGTAAAGCTATATCATCTATCCATGCTCACGTTTCTCGTAAGTACTTTTATAAAACCAGCTTCTTTGAATATCTGCATCAAAACCGAATATGGAATATATTCAATCAAGTTGTTGAAAAGAAGTTAATCGTTAATAAAATTTATTTCATAATCTTGAAATTTACCAAATGTTCTTTTCATCTTGTCATATTATGCGTTTATTTTATATTTTGTTTTTGTAACAGTGTATCGGTTATCCTTCCTTGTCTTTGGCAATCACCCCCGAACCGTTGGCAAACATTCTTTTTTATTCCTTCATTTTTATAGCAGAATGTCAACAATATTCAAGGTAAATTTAAAATTTATTAACGTTACTAAACCAACAGCAAACTATCTCCCTTTTGCAGTTGCTTAATTTGCCTTATTAATGCTAATCTCTAAAGGTACCTTGAAGATATAAACCGGTGCGAGGTCTATTGACATTCCAGACAATTTATTAAAAGCATTTATTTTTTAAATAATATAGTTATCCTTGTTCGATAATAATTATCTTGAAAGAGATTCAAGTAAATACAATAACAATAATATACAATAAATATTTACAATAAATACAATAAAATTTTAGGAGAACTAAGTATTGTTTCATTAAAAACAGTTAGATTTCTAGCATGAATGAAGTAACCTAGGTTTTTAAATTGTATGTAACAAAGATATTATATAATGAAAACAGACAATAATCACTATAACTTTGATGCTTACTAATGTACATAAATAAAACAAAAAGATCGAGGAGGCTGTATTGTGAACGAAGCCGCAGTCGAGAACGTGAAACATTTTATGTGTACTGCAGAACGTGTATTGATATTAGGATATAGAAATGATGTTTAAAATGCTTTTAAAACATTTTTCACGCAATCAAAACATGCTAAACATTATAAAGCTAGTGAGCAGCAATTATCGTGTATTGTATTATTTTACCAATAGTGGGTAAAGGGAGTAGAGATGGGACGGTATTGAAAACTCAGCCAGCAGGTTTTGTTCCCTCTTTGCCTCGTCTTTACTCGCACTGGGTGGACTGGGTGGACGAAGCGTGACAATAACGCCAACTCCAATTATAGAACACGCGTGGACGAGTAACTGCTTCTTTTCTTTATACAGTGGTATCAAAGTATGGTTCGCAGGTAGTACGGTACAACGTTATAACTGGTATCTACAAATAATCGTATGTTTTGATAAATGCGAGTACATGCTACTTCAGTAAACAATCCCCCTGTAGATAAAAATGATTAATTACCACATAAAAGACGATGGTCGAGTTTTAGAATTCTTCTTTCTTTATCTTTTTGTGGCTGAGGGCACAACGTTGAATGTAACACAGGAGTAGAATCTTTACCTTTTACAAAAATAATTGCACACTTTTAACACCCTGAACTCTTGCTCATTGCCGTTCTCAGTTCGATGAACTGGGATCATGGCTCGTAACAGGATCAATCTGTCGCTGGGAACCAATTATTTCTGTCATGATGATGTTGTATGCTGTATATTATAGAAAAGACTGATGGTGTCCGATGAAGCAAACTGTTCTTCGATGGAAGAGGTCGATGGAAGAAAAGGGTTGGGAATCTCTAATTTGTACCCACTATTAAACGCTCTGCCCAACTCGGCTTTTTGAAGTTCTCGCGAAACTAAATTTATCTTCAATTACGACATGTTTGCAGCGCTAACGGCAGCTTCTACGCTCGCGATAATGCGTAATCGAGTAATGGCTTATTTCATTTATAAAATGACGCCACAATATGGTCCGCAGGTAATACGGTGGCAATGACGTAAGCAGTAAAACATATTTTCAAGGAGTTTTAAAAAATTACCGTCACCCGTTAACCGATTTTAAAGGCGCTTTGTCTGAAAAATCTGCTTTGCAGACTATTGTCTTTTGCAGTGCCTCGTCATTCGCCTGGATGTGCTTTCGAATCACGGCGTCTCACAATGTCACTTTTGCCTCCTTCGCCTTCAACTAGGCTGCGTCGTTTGTGTTTAGCCGGCCGTGTCCAAGAGTTCGCCGTTTCCGGTTTCGGTTAACGGTTGGGTTCCGGTTCGATGGCGTGTCGCCTCGGCAGAGCAGCGGACACCGCTCGTGCCCTCACCTCCGCCTGCTCTTGCGGCCTGCACCGCCGCACACACAAGCGCCACGCCGCGCCACACACCACGCCGCGCCACGCCGCGGCCACGCCGCGCCACGCCGCACCGCACCGCGCCGGCCGATCGCGTCCCGCTACTCGCGGCCCGATCGGCGGCGGCGACGGCGGCGACGGCGGCGACGCGGCGGCGCGCGGCGGCGGCGGCGGCGGTGGGGCGGCGGCGGCGGCGGGCGACCTTATTCGCCGCTACCTCTGGTGACCGCCTCTCGCGCCAAGACTCCACCGCCGCCGCCGCCGCCCGACCGTCTCTCAGGAAACCCGTTGCGGATACGAGTGCGGGAAGAGCAAACACGGCTGGGAAAGGAGAACCGCTTACTCGCCCGCACTCGCACTGTATGCTTTTCAATTCCAGAAGTCTCGATACCAAGGGTGCCCCAAATTGTCGAAAAGGGGTAGCAAGGGAATCGATCATCGGCGTCAGATCTGGTGGCTGGTATTTCAAGGGGGAGCTTGAAAATTTGATTGACTTCTTGGAAATATTCGAAGAAGAATGGTACAATTGATCGTGTTTTATGTCCATACGTCGCTATGATAATCATGCTGACTCGCTTACACTGCCCTCTCGTGAGGAGGTTAGAGAGGAAAGAATTGTCTTCTTGAAGATTTGTTTCAGTGTGATACCAGTAGAAAATCGAAGACTGGCAATAAAAATTACACACATCTTTTTTCAAATACTACAACTAATTTAATAATGGTTATTGAAAAAACCATCGATGACAAATTTGAATACATAGAAGAAATTGTATGTAACTTCGTGTGGGTTATTAGAACTTACACATCAGAACTACATTTTCTCCTGGAACGTTTGCGGTATCAAGAATTAGTGCTTGATAGATAGCATTAGAAAAAGTGCGTTGTATTGATGAAGGACATACGAAGGAGAAAGGATAACAAACTATTCCAACCTTGAAAGTAAGTCAGGAGTATGAAGAATGCACCTACTGCCATTCTCCCTGCATAAGAAATGCAAAAACACGTGCAGCAACAAGGGCAGTCCCGCGTTATATTTATATTAATAGTTAATATTAATTCATTGTTATTACCAATAATAATATTAATTACAATTTTTTGAAATGGCGAAAACGCAACCGAAACGATTTATTGGAAAATGTCACTATACTCGCCTAATATATTCCGTGATCTTTCAAACAGCTGTTGCAACTCGTTGGCCGTTTTCTCGCCGTCCTCGTGGCGGTGTAGCCTTGCTGTCATGACGTCACGAACATCAGAAATGCCTCTGGTTACGAAATTTCTTATGAGGTTCTCATGTTAATTGTGTCACCACTTTCTTAGAGGACATGCATGCAGAGGTAGGCATTATTGAATCGTACACGTATGCCACCAAGTTCTAATGATAAGAATCTTCACTACTTTGTTTCTTAAGTGTGAGAAAACAGAAAACACGCAATCAAAATTACGTGTAGCACGAATGCAATGACAGATGGACTTGTACAAGAAATTAATTGCAAAACTGATTCTTAAATGCATTTTTTGGAACTAATAAATAAAATGGGATTTTATATATATATTATTTCAAAATTATATTCTTTATTATACATATCCGACCACGTTCATAAATTTAATTGTGTATAAGATAAGTTCAGAATAATTACGAACATTATGTCATGAGAGCTAATCGATCAAGAACCGTTACCTTACCCAATAGAGCAGTCAAGTCAATCTATCTTCATCTCAGTTTTCAACTCTCTTCAACTCACTTCGCTCCACCTTACATCATCTCACCTTTCCTCATTTCTCCTGACCTCTCCTCTGTCATATTATTGAAACAGCAATGCACTGCCTCCATAGGATTAGATGCCCTTCTGTGGAGGGTAAAGGCAGAAAATGATCCATCTTGAATCGCAAGAGCGTGATCCACACACATGTCATTTACGAACTGAAAATATTATTACATCATAAGAGTGTCATTATTCTGTGATGAAATGAAGCAAAAATAATTATTTCTCCGCACACTTAGACCAATTGACATAGACGTGCATAGCCTAAAGTAGGAGGGGGTTCAACTTCACTACTGGGATCCTCTTGATCCCTTTCCATTAAAAATTTTTATTCGTATATATAACATAGGTAATTTTCTAGAAAATAAACAAAATATGAAGATTAAATCATACGTTGAATGGAAAAAATACAATGGATTTTATGAAGAACCATTTGCATGGTTGACAGATGGTTAGAGTGTTTCTTTCTCAAATGTCTTTATCAATTCCCCCTATGAATAATAAGAAAAAAGAGGAAAATCATGAAATTATCATATTTATGAAATATTGTTTACTACATACGTCTATGGGGCCCTTTTGGAATTTTCAGAGGTTCCTCGGACCTGTGCCTCCCCTGCTATGCCTATAGTAATAGATATTTGTTTGAAGTAATATGATTTTCAAGCTGACATCTCATGAACTGGGGGAAGTTGTCAGATTTAAATATTTTGTTTGGACTTTTGTTACTGAACCGTTTTTTCCTCTACACCCAGGTTTTCCAATGTTTTGGTTCACGTCATACCTTTTCATCATGGGGTACTCTGCGGCTCATCCGTGGAATACAATCAACCTGTTGACACTAGGATATCAAAAGCAACTTCACAAGTTTTAGGACACTGTTTGAATTGATCGGTTGATAGTCAATCATGAAGTCTGCAGACTCGACGAATAACATCATTAAAACATTTAATAAATACACTATGACTTTCTTGTGTTCAGATTTTCCCTATTTCATCAGACGTTCGCGGAACACTACGTACTTTCGCTAAACCCCCCTATTCCATGGCACACACACCGAGAAGCGCTAAGCGTCGGTGTCAGAGGAACGAATCCTTTCGTGACACAACTGACACGAACAATAACTAAAGGATAACTTTTTCAGAATGACACTAAGTTATTAAATTTCTTAGTTAATTTTCTTTCTTATGTCAAAATAATTACACGCATATAACTCTCAAGTATCATTGTTCTGCTCTTAAATACAAAATTGCGTAATAAACATTCCGATCATATGCATTGCTGTCGTAATTTTAAGGTTTCTAACCTTTATTGTTTGGAAGGGGGCGTAGGCACACGAGTTTCTACAGAGCAATAAGAAATTCCAGGAAGTACTTATGAAAATGCCTGAAGCACCTTTTGCTTCGTTATTAGTTAGGGAGCCCCGGAGGGAACCGGCAGGAAACCGCGGTGGCTTCGTTGATGAAGGTCCCGCAGTGCGCGAAGCGGTCGCTTGTAAATCAAGGGACCGCCGCCTCTTCCCTGCCCACCGCCGCCACCGCCACTACCACCACCACCACCACCACAGCCACCGCCATCGCCATCGCCCCTACCCACCGTCTCCACCGCTGCTGCCACTTCCCACCGCCACCGCTACCGCCGTTCTTGTCCACCGCCGCCGTCGTTCCTGCCCACCGCCGCCGCCGACACCGCCCCTGCCCACCGCCACCACTGCCCACCGTCGCCGCTGCCGCCGCCGCCGCCGCCTCTGCCCACCGCCGCCGTGGCCGTCGCCGTCGCCACCGGCGTCGCCGCGGGCTGCGGGGTCGCGGGGTCGCGGAGAGGGCAGTGGCGGCGGCGGTGTTAGTGGTGCTCGCCTCGCTCGCGTGTTCAGTGGCAGTCGCGGCCAAAGGGCGTCTGGCGGCGGCGGCGCAGGTAGTCGCACTCCGTGGCAGAAGGTGGCTGTTGCTGTTGTTACCTAATGCCTGGGGAGGGGGGGTCATTCACTAACTTTGATTCCCAGCTTTACTTAGTTCATTATCCACGTAAATATTGTGCATGTTATATGACAGAATGAGGCTGTCTTCCTCCACTGTCGGAACGTCGGACGATATCTGGCGCCGACTTCCACGTTGGTCTACAGGATTTCCTCCTCTTGATTTCTCCCCCAGACAAGTATTGCTCGAGACGGAATAAGTTCTAAGCCTTTGACTGGTCTCCCACATGTGTGGAATAGTGTGCGTGGGAGAGTGTATGTTCGCCTGTGTAAAAGGGGAAATGAAGAAGATGAGGAAAGAAATATCGCGCATGGTCCGTGGCATTTTGGTTAAGGTAATGCTCTTGTGTATGCCTGATATTTATTGGATCAACCAGAGAAAACTACCTATCAGAACCGCCAGAATTATTTTCCATATATTGGTTGAATTGAACAGCTAAATACCTAGTCCTCAAAATATGCTCTTCAGGATTCAAACCCTGAACTTCTGGTCAATGATTATAGAGCCAAAGTTCTAATACTCAGGTTCTAAAAATTTATCCACTGACCATCGTCGACACGGGCTACATTGTTGGGTCTTTGCAGGTTTGTCACCTCATGAGTACGCAAAATTATGAACTGTTTCTTGTTGTCCGTGTTCTCCACCGGAACCTCTTGTTGTCCGAGGACCGATGCATCGACGGTCTTAGTGATATTTATCTGTTACTAGTGCCGTATCGTGGCTGAGCGCATTAGACGCGGTTAGATTTAATTTTGCTGCGCTATAAATAAGCGTGGTTTTATATGCCACAACCATGATACGGTACCTTGACGATTTTATGCGTCAATTCAAGGGGAATGGTATAAAACTGCGAATCTAACAGTAGCGTAGCCAAAAGGTGCTCAGGACGCAAGGGGGGGTGAGAGGTAATTTATAAAGTACTCACGCAGGGTATTCTATTATGATTCATTAGTTCTAACAATGAAGTAAAATTCTCCAATACTTCGTTTTAATAAGTTGATAATGGGTTTAATTAAAATGTTCCAGGTATATTCGATTATATTTTCCATTTCTTGATTCTCTTTCATTCATCGCAACACGTTCGTCTCAATGAACCATTTTACTGACATAGTCTAGCACATGTTTAGACCCACGCCAAATGTTGTTCATCGCACACGCAGGGGCCAAAACACTCAGAGCGGCTGCAGCTGAAACTCTTAGATCAAAACGTCCTAGACTGGCCACTCGATGTCATGCATACGCATGACAGGCCGCGACTGCCACAGCTATGGTTGCTATAACTTACATATGTGCACATTTTTCTTGACTATCTTACATAGCTTTCAAGGTTTTTAAATATTTAACAGTAGGGATGGGATTCTTATGTAATTGCAAATATATGTCTTTCTGTCTTCAGTTCTCAGAATTGTTCTCCTAACGGATCAGAGAAATCCTAATAGAATTGCCATTTTTCTTTACATATTTTTACATATAGTGTACCGTGTTACAGATTTTACATATTTCGCATATACAAATATTTTTACACTGCATGTTTGTGGTGTGTGAACGTTGAGGCACATTACCTCTAGGTGTGTAATGTATCAGCGGTATGTTTCATTACTGAAACCAATTTACGAGAGATATTGGTTGTTGCAGTCGTAAAACATTACGATGATAATGCTATAGTGATTGTTTGCCGGTCACTGAGTTACTATGCTTGTAAAATGGCTGAGTTAAGCTTTAAAAATCAATACTCTCGAACATAAAATTGATGTATTAAATATTTTGTTAATGTAACTTCAAATTGTGTAAATTTATTTTGTTTCGTCAAAAATCTTTCATAAATAAGAGTTTATTTCCATATCACAAATTATTTCCCTTTTAGTATATTTGCTACATATTATCATTTTCATATATATTTATGTACGTACTTTGCCGTTTCATTCCACATATTTTTCCGGACTCTATTTACGAGCATAGTAGAGAATGCATGGCCGCTAGCACAGTCGTTAGCGAGCGTGAGAAAGAAGTCTGAAGAACACCATGGCGTACATCGATCTGAAGAGATGTACCTCAAAGTACTACTTGTTTTGTTCCGTATTTCCGAGTACAGGGAATAAATAGGAAATCCTCGAATTAGGATAACTTGAATTCTAACGTTTGAGTTATACATATTTTTGTATAATTTCTACCAAAAAGTTCCATTAAGATTATTTGAGTTGAAGTGTATGAATAACAAAACTTCAGAGGGTGCAATGCTGCTTTTTTGGGAAACAGACAAATTTTGATGTATTGTATTTAATTTTGTACATTATTTATTATTATTTATTTCTACTAATTTCAATTGTGTAAATTTCATGATTTAACTATGTAAATATATTTATTTTTATTGTTTTTTGAGGTAAGAATAGTTTGCTCGAGATAAGATTTATAAAAGTCGCGTGGAAATAATACATTAAAAAAATAATTAAGATCTGAACGATGTTGTATTCACTGTATCGAAAAATGTAGGAAAATAACGAAAGAAAAACTCATGAATATGAATTTACATCGCCTCGAGTTTTCATGACAAAACAACATTCAAATGCTCAGTTCCCATTAAACTGAGTATTGTTCCTCCCCGATATATATTATTATAGCAAATGTTCAATTAGATATATTATTTAGTTTAAACTCTAAAATACATGTTTTTACCTTCTCATCTGTAATATTTTACTTAAAAAAGTCACAATTAGGATAAGGATCTAGTACTATCTAGTATGTATCTGGCTCATATCTAACCTAACTTGTAAACAGGGATGGCGAAAGCATGTAAGTCATGAAATTTCTCAAATATGGAAGGTTACAATTTATATTTTCTGTTTTAAAGTTGTAACTTTATTATCCGATCTCTATGGGAAGTTATTGTCCGGGCAAGCGCTTTCTTTTTCATTTTCTTACAATTTTATGGTGAGATCGTTCACTTCGTTTACGAGTGTCTCCCCAAGTTTCTAGTTGGGACCTGATCACACTTATAGGGGGAGAGGATATTGCCCCCCACCCCGCACCCCACCCTCAGCCAATTACTTCCTACTTCCTGTTTGTGCTTGTGAAAACGTCCACCAGGGGGCACCGCCCCAGCTGTGGATAAACTCTTATCTCCTAACTGATCTCTCGATATGTGGGGTTATATAGTGCCTTGTATGCGTACGTGTGTGTAATTAAGGGGTGACTAGGAAAAGAAAGGAGAAGGAAAGATCGCGAGGCGGTCCGTGACCCCTTTGTGAGGGTACTGCTCCGGCATTCGCCTGTTGTTGATCGGAAAAATCAGAGCAGCCAGTCGCTAGAATTCTCCCCATACAGGAGCTGGATTCGACATAACTATCTGGCTCGCCGCGGAAATCCTGCCTCCGTTGGGACTTGAACCGTAGGCCATCCCGGTCTGCAGTGACATCAGTTACTGCCCCGGGCCACCCAAACCGGTTGCGCTCTCGAGGCGCTGACGACAAGAGTACCGCTGAGAAGAGATAGCATTTAGTTATCTTTATTATTCAGTCGTAGAAGTAAATTGGTTATTAGTTACACTAAAACCACGCTAGCACGTACTCCCTGAACACGAAATTCGCCGTTTACGAGCAGTATGCGAATCCTGGAAAGGAAACATAGTTTTACAAATATACAATAATGGAAGTTGTGTTAACGAGAATTTTCTGCACTTATTTCCAAGAGGGTAAAAGAGAACATTATGTGCAAGTCAGTTAATTTATTCTTGCACGCGGTAGCGCGATGGTATTATATTTAATTTGGCTTAACGCTTATTACTTCAGATATAATAATGATACATTTTATCTACTCTGAACATGATCGCCGTAAGGGCAAGGCCGATTGGTAAGATGAAAATATTAATTTTCGAGATACTACTAAGCCGGCGATATGTTAAGCCTTGCAGACCTCGCGAAAAGAATATATTGAAAGGAGTTAATTAACAATGAAACGATGTTATATTAAGTGTAGGTAATAACCCTTTGTAACGGCAAGTTTGCTCCGACAAAATCGAAGAAAATTAATTCTTAGTGTGATGAGGTTCTATCTTACTTCTGCTACAAAACGAACTCATGCTGCAATCTCGGAAAAAGAGCTAGATATTGTAAAAATCAATAATTTGGATGAGGACAGATGAAACGTTGCCACCAATTTTTGCAGAATGACTGAAATATTAGTTGGAACGTAGTCATTCCAATGGGCCACAACGTGAAATCGTGTAGTGTGTTCAAAGTAAGGGAAATATATTGTCCTTCCTCGCAGACCTGTACTTCCTGCGAGAAATGATTTCCGCGTGTATTGTACTGTAAGTTATATAAAAATCATTACTGTAGATGGGGAGATATCTGAACAGTTGGAGAGAGCATATTTTGCCATAAATTTACTCGAAACGACTGAAATGTTAGTGGAAACCTTGTCATTCTAAAGGGTCGCATTGAAGGTTGGTTAGTGGGTTGGTTGTGAAGGATTGATTGATTGTTAGTGATTCCGGGCACGTCAACTACTGAGATATTATTATTATTATTATTATTATTATTATTATTATTATTATTATTATTATTGATTAGTTGCTCCCGTAAGTGTAGTGCGTGTTTTTTTCTTCGGAAGGTGGCGGTGATGTTCCCCCGCTAGATGGCGAGATCAGGCGCCGACCTATCGTCGGCTAGCGGGGTTTCCGCAACCATGTATCTCCCATCAGCGTGGCACCGTCCCAGCCAGGAGAAGCTCCAAGCTTCCGACCGGTCTCCCGACGTGTGTGGTAGTGTCGTGCATGTTAGTGTGTGTGTGAAAGGGGGTGAGAAAAGGCAGTTGGACAAAAGAAAGGAAATATCGCGTGCGGTCCGTGACCCGCTTCTTAGGGTACTGCTCCGGCATTCGCCTGGAGCTGATCGGAGAAGCAACGGAACGACCAATTAGAGCAGCCGGCCTCTAGAATTCTCTTCCAAATAGAATTCGTCCTAGCTGAATTCGTCCTACGATTCTCCTAGCTGAATTCGTCCTAGTTGGATTCGTCCTAGCTGAATTCGGCCTAGCTGGATTCGTCCTAGCTGATTCGTCCTAGCTGAATTCGTCCTACCTGTGAATTCGTACCTAAGCTGAATTCGTCCTAGCTGAATTCGTCCTAGCTGGATTCGCGCCTAGCTGGATTCGTCCTAGCTGAATTCGTCCTAGCTGGATTCGTCCGAGCTGAATTCGTCCTAGCTGGATCGCCCTAGCTGGATTCGTCCTAGCTGGATTCGTCCTAGCTGGATTCGTCCTAGCTGGATTCGTCCTAGCTGGATTCGTCCTGGCTGAATTCGTCCTAGCTGAATACTTGTCCTAGCTGGGATTCGTCCTAGCTGGATTCGTCCTGGCTGAATTCGTCCTAGCTGAATTCGTCCTAGCTGGATTCGTCCTAGCTGAATTCGTCCTAGCTGATTCGTCCTAGCTGAATTCGTCCTAGCTGATTCGTCCTAGCTAGATCGTCCTAGCTGGATTCGTCCTAGCTGGACTTCGTTCCTAGCTGGATTCGTTCCTAGCCTGAATTCGTCCTAGCTGAATTCGGCCTGTCTAGTTAGAGTCAAAACTCTGGCCACCAGCGGGACCTAGGACCCGCTGGCAGCCGTCAGAGGCACTGCCGTGCCATCGTTTGATGCGCCTGTCCCGGCGCTGACGAGTTCGCTTGCGTGCGTGTGCGCAGGGGCAGCGCGCGGCGCGGGGGCGTGGCGCTGGGCGACGCCGGCGCAGGAGGCCGAGGACGAGCGCCGCGACGCAGAGATCCTGCGCGCCGTCGTGCGCTCCATGGACGAGTGGGGACGGCGCGCCGCCGCGCGCCGCGCCGCCGCCGGCGCCAACGCCAACGCCACCGCCAACGCCACCCACGCGCCCCTCAGGTGAGTGCCGGAAGAAACGCTTTCCTCGAAAGTGCTTCTCCGCGTCTGGAAGGCGTTGGCTACTTCTTTGAAGCAGACGATGGTAATTAACCTAGCATTACTTTTTTGGATGCAGATTCTCATTTGCGTGTGTAAAATCCTGGATATTGCATTTTAAAGAACACACTTCCTTTCTTTACATTTAGCGATGTAGTAATGAGAATGAAAATCATATTTGTAAAAATTACTTTCAGTTAAAAGGTAATAATTACCCTAGATTACACATTAAATGTTGTACTATTATTTTTGCTTCAGAGCTTAGGTTTCAAGTTCACTATATTGAATTGTATGACACAATCTGCGAAGGCCATCGCGCAGCAAAAGAGTAAAATCGATTTTCTTGCAATATTAGATATCATCAGTCTTTTATTCTTAGAAAATTATATATAGTCATATACATTAATGTGTTGGTGTCTACATACAGCTGTTAATGGTCTTAGAACAAAACAAAAGGAAAATAAAAATGTTTAAAAATTATTTTATTTGACTCTGAATTTAACTGAGCTTTCTTTCATTTGAAATAATTACGTCCTTTGGAATATTGTGCTCGGGACCTAGCTTTTCTCGCTGAAGCTCTATTTAATTTCCTTGTTATGAATAAATATTTCCGGTATTACAGAACTGAACCTTTCAATAAAACCGATGGTAAATAAATGAAACGTATTGAAAATTACTTATTTAAAAAAAATCATATTATATTATCTCTGTCTGAAGTGATAAAGCATCGCGTTAGAGCTCGAAAGCTGCTGTGAAATCCAGGTAAAAGCGTGTGTTTTCTCCACCTTCGTTAATGTTAGAAATTATTTCCAGGTGCGTTCAACCTGTCAGAATTATCTACCAATTAATACGGTCGGGTGATCGTCTTAGCTGTCACTACCTCTCCACGTCTATTAAATGTCGTAATGACTCGTCAAAAATCATGAACATTTTCGAGGCCTGTTATCTTGCTGCAGGTTTGGAAAATGTCTCGCTTTAAATTACGTAATTCATAAAGCATTATCCTTACAAGTTTTAACGGACATACAAGTAATTTATAATATACTCGAAAACTCAACTTTTTATTTCATATTCTTATCACATTTTACAAGTAAGAGAATGTCTTTGTGCAACTTCTGTAACAGAAAGCCTGTTGAAAAATGTTTTGACAGCAATTACTGTTTTTACTTTTTCACATACTGCACACGTAATCTCGAGAAAAAATTGTATTGATGCAGAGAAAAGGGCGATTATTTAGTTATTTCAACGCAACTGTTGCTTGAAGCAACGGTCGTGAGTGAAGATCAAAGAAACAAACAATAAACCTTCTCAAATGTCCAATACCGTTTTAGCATTCAATAATGGACCGACATTACGGGCTTCAGAAAGTGCTCCAGAATATTCTTGCCTCACGATATGCTTTAGAATATGTTCGATGCTGCGTCGGTCTTGAGGGCTGAGAACAATATGACTCCTGTTGTGGAAGTCTGTTTCACTGATTCAGGTCATAATATTTTTTATTTGTTCCGCATAAAAATGTCCAGATGAAAACTCTCAGACACTTTTAGATCAACCTATCACACTGATTATTCTTGAGATTCCGTAGCTTCATGAGACAGACGATCCTCTTTAATCATCATCACTATTATCAACATGAAAGTAATGATATGGTTGAGATAGATCTGGGCTTCAGAAGCAGCAACTTGAACTACATTAGTTTTCTAATTGCGGTTCTTTCTTAATTAAATCAGGAACCAAAGAGACTGTCGGCATATTTCCACATGAATGACGCGGTTCTAGATTCATTCTTCATTTTTAAACCTTTTAAAAAATTATGAATAAATTATATAAAATTTCTCTTAAGTAAAAAAAGCAAAAACCATCTGCAATGTATATATTAAATATTTTTTGTACATTTTCATGCCATATTTCAGACATAAATTGATCAAACGAACGAAAATAAGTGTTCATATAAGAAAGTTTTACAGCGATTTCATTACATCCTTAGCTTTCTTTTCGAAGGCTAGTAATACTTTTACTATTATTGCTCATTCAAAAGAATTGCTTTAAAAAATCCACTATAAAAGTAAAAAAACATTCAAGAATAAAGTGTCAGTAAAGAAAATATTGGCATACCAGTAACCGAGGAGATCATTATCATAGGTAATACCCGGTGCTTCGGAAATAGTCGATAAATTCCCAACTCGCGAAGAGAGGAGAGGATTTATCTGAGAATTTTCAAAGCATGAGTGGTATTTAATAGAACTATTCCATGTGTGAAATTATGTCCAACAGAGTTCCAAAATGCACCAAATATTGAAAATAACAAAGTGTATGTTAAAATCAGAGGTTATGTTATAGTACATACGCCGTTTTATTGGAAATCGACATAGCAAGCAAAGAATACCACCCCCTAATTTAGATGAGTCACAGTTTATGATTGGCTAGTGGGTAATGCGGTAAAAAAACCGATAGATAAAGCGATAAATTTATTGAGATACACCGCCCTGATTGGGACATTTTGTACGTATAGTTAAACATTATTGATTTTAATTTCTCGAGTGCAATAGACCGCTAATGTTCTACGACAGTAATAATAAAAATCTAATAACCACATCTAATGAACTCATGATTGTTGCCACGGCTCTGCGTGGTAGGTTTGTGCCAATGTACGCCTCATAATCCATCCCGAAACGTTGGGAGATACCGAAAGCGGTGAACTCCCATTCTCCTCATTGCCTATTCGATTTTAAGGTTCAGAAAATCAGAATATCTGTGATTTCTGACGTGAACGTTTGCCTCATATTTAAACGAGCAGTTTTTCTAAATGTGATTATTTGTTGTAAAATACAACTCGTAGGGTTTCGTTGAAATTCAAATATTAAAAAGAACACTTTACCAAAACACAACACTTTCTTCAAAAGTGAAACTAGAAATAATCTAAGAAAAGTATTCGAATTTTGTAAGAATCATTTTTAAAGTAGTATAATTTTCTCTAAATTGCGAGAAACGCTGTTATTACAAAATGTCGAACACATTTTCTACTGAAGATACTATACGATGACAGTTTATTCCGTCTGTCAAAAATACACTATGTTTGGCCAAGTTTAAAAACGAATGCAAAGAGAGACCATTAATAAAATATGATTTATTTCATTTAAGCACAGCTTAAAAAAGCGTTGTCTTCACTCAGAATGCACTTGATTGCAGCCTTAGATCCGTGACTCCAATGGCCCTCAATCCGAACGATGTCGTGACTGAGATAGACCTACCGGCCTGAATTCGAAGTGTCACATTTGGCATGCAAACATTGTTCACGACGCACTTCAAACATTATCTCAGCATACACAGCACCATTTAGCGCGTTGTAGTATCATACTGTAAATGAAATAAATTATTCAATGTAGGTTTGATGTGCAGTTTCAGTCGTATTTGTTGACATGTTTTTCCCGCGAAAAAACTCCTACCGAAATATATGCTTTTCATGTCCACTCTGCATCTGTTCTGCAATTCGACATCGTAAAGCCATGCAGTGCCTGTTACACCAACAATGCGCAAAATCGATTTAGCGAACTACTATCCACTATTTCACTGTATTCACAAAGAATTGAATATCAACTAATCGAGGTTTTTCAAAATGTTTAACTCTGAAAAATAAGGCCTTTTTTTACGAAATATTTTGATGATGAACTGCTTATCATACGGTTGTTTTTATTACAATAATGTGGATACATTCTCTCGCTTTGAAATTAGACGTTGTAGTAATATCGTTATTGCATTTCTCCTCCAAAATCCTATATATAATGTGTAGAGGTACGAATCGAGAACACCTACAAATATGTCTGGTTGTGTCAGGTATCATTTTGAGTGATCAAACCATGAGAAAATAATTTAAAATTGTCTTGATCAAAGAGGTAACATTGGAAGTGTGTATTCTGTGAGTGACGAATACTGTTTATTTGATCTGCGGGCCGGGAATTGTTTCAAATACTGCCTACATCGCTGTACACATCTATTTTTGAAACTATTAGGGAAGTGTTTAGAATTTTGAGCTTAGAAGCCTGCTTTAAGGTGGCACTTGCATTAAATATTAAAATTACAACTTTCATTGTGTAATTCTTTTATCAGATGTTTGGAGCTCGTTGCTTAATGATATAATTATGATGCAGATTTATCATAGTACACGTGTTTGATAAATTACAGAAACGTTTACAAACCAAACATTGAGAGGTAATTAACTAATCATTCATTGGTCGTTTTAGTTGACGTTCGTCATCGTTTCAATCATCGTTTTAGTCATGCTGTTCGTCCGTAGCTACCCATGGTGAGGTTAGCTGTATTCTGCATGCCGGCTGCCGTAATGATTCAATGTAAAAGGTTTAACTACTAATGATTTTTGTTAACCGTACAACTCTGTACGAAACTCGATCTAATACGCATGAATACAGTTGTATAAATTTTACGACATGCACGATTGCATTCGAGTCGGAGCTCGGCATACACTACACATAACATTCCTGGAAAGAGAGGAGCACGGTTACGAGGAAAACAGGAAAACAGTTGAATGGTGCTACATTTTGTCTTATAAAGGGAATTTTGAGAGGGGAGAGGGGACTATGAAAAGGAAGTATGAGAAGGAAATATAAAAACACAAACCGAGTCAAGTTAACATCTAGTTAATTAGTAAATAAATCAATCTGAATAATTAAAATTAGGACAAAAACAAAATCTTATATGTACCATGGGTGCTATGTACTCTGGTTCTAATGATCGGGCGGCCCGAGATCATTAGAGCCCCCTTATAACTTCCTTTGGGCATAAATAATTGTTTCCATCACTAGGATGTGCAATTAGGAGCGCTAACTGTTAATGTATCAAAAATCACTTCTGTGCGTTTAGTTAGAGGTTAGAGATAGTTTTCACGAGAGATATACATTTTTCTGATATCGTTACCAGTGGTAATGTATACATCTTAGGCATTGCAAAGGTTCTAAAGATCCAGTAGCGACAAAAAAGCCAGAGGGTTTTTTATCGCCCGAAATTATTAGAACCTGTTAACGACCATGGTACATTTATTATTTTATTTTTACCTAATTTTATTGATTAAGGTTTACTTATTTATTAATTAACTGGATGTTAACTTGACTCGGTTTGTCTTTTCACATTTCTCTCCCAAAATTACCTCTCATAATTCCCTCCATAAGAAAACATGAAGCATCATTCAAACTGCAAAATTTCCTTAGTAACCACGAGCCTCTCGATCCAGTTAAGCAGTATATATCGAGCTTCGAATCGAAATCAATATGCAAGCAATAACATCTCCGTAAAAAATAAAAAAATTACATTCTAAGAATTGAAACAAATCATGCCAAAAAGAAGACAAGAATACCAAGATATGAATTGAGTCATCAAAATTATATAAAAAGGGGGGCGAAAAATACCCAATTTCAAAGAGCGCGTTGTTAACTTTCAGTGGATTTAATTTAACTCGGAATGGATTAAATTTTAATCCAAGAATTAGCATGTAAATAATACTTCTTAAAAAGGAAGTTTTGAAGTGTACTTTTCATGTATTATCCCTATATAAACTCATTAATTTCAAGCAATACTTCCCCATAATAATAATAATAATAATAATAATAATAATAATAATAATAATAATAATAAATATTAATAATAATTAATAATAATAGAGTTATTATATTTGTCAAAGGACAAATTAGCCAACGTTTGTGAAATGAGTGTGAATCATTTCTATGTGTTTTCCACCGATAACGCTCCCCAATTCACCTTGCATCCGTGAATGCCGAAGAGCCAATCGCGTGACTGAATTGTGCGCCTGGCGGTGCGGTGCTGCAGGCGGCGTGAACGCGCGGCGGGCGTGTGCTACCCGGAGGTGGGCTGCTTCAGCGACGCGGCGTCTTCGGCTACCTGGACATGCTGCCGTCGCCGCCCGAGGAGGTGGGCACGCGCGCTTCCAGGTGTTCGCCAGCGGCGGCGGCGGCGGCGCGGAGCGAGGGGAGGGCGAGGGCGCCGGCGCGGGCGCGGGCATCACAGCCCCGCTGGTGGACGTGGCGTTCGCCAACCGCAGCGCCGTGCTCGCCCTGCGCGGCGCCTTCGACCTCGCCAAGCCCACCAAGGTCATCGTGCACGGCTTCGGCTCCTCGTGCGCGCACGTCTGGGTCTACGAGATGCGCTCCGCGCTCATGGCGGTGGTAAGCACGCGCTCTCTCTCTTGAACCTCTTTCTCTTGAGCTTCTTCGTCTGCTCGGCCCCTCCTTTCCCTCTTTGCTTCCCTCTTCCTCCTTCTCCTCGCTCATCCTACTTCCCTACCCTTTCTATCTTCCTACTCCTCCTCCCTTTACTTCCTGCTACTCCTCCCCTTTTCTATCTTCCCTCTTGTCCCCTTTTCTCCCTCTCCACCTCTCCTACTTCTGTCTCTTGTCATGCATGTCCAAGCTGTTAATGCTCGTTTAAGACGTAAACAAAATTGAGCGTGTCACATTAAAGAAACGGCTGATGTAATAATAGCTTAAAGACTTCAGATTATTGAACTACCTTTTATTACCATTGTTGGGGTAGATTGAAACAGAGTATTTGGTAATATTAAAATAGATATTAATATCTTTACAAAAATTGTGCGTGATCTGGGCTATCCGGATGAAGCCGCGTCACCTGGACAGCCCAGATCACGCACCTGACTCTGGCCGCGGAAGCCTACGTTTTCATTTACAAAAATCGTGTGGAAACGCTTTCTACTGAAAGCAATTGTTCTATAAAAGTTACGAAGCTACTAAGGCGATGTCAATAATAAGAAGAAATACTCCCACATCTTCAAATTATAAAGAATTTTTGAACTATTCCATTAGCCACTCTTCAGATCTTTATAACTTTATTGAATTGTAAATTATCACATGTCTTGTGAGCCATCATGACAGCAATTGGGTCTCTGGAGCATTCCAAAAAAGACAGGAATTTTGGACGTCTAACTTTGGAGAATAGTAATGTTCTGACATATCACTCGGTAACTCCCAGTAGATTCATATCTGAAGATTAAGCGACACTAGAACCCCTTAAATAAATGTTACCATCAAATATCCCAGCTCTCTTCTTTTCTTCTCTCCTCCCTTTTTTCTCCCTCCTCCTATCATTATTAAATGGATTAAGAATAATTTTCTCCTTATTTTTTTAAATTTGTCAGCTGATGTTCAGAGTTGTGTTAAAAAGTATTTTATAATATTGATATTGTGATGAGTTTTCGTTCACATTTACAATGAAATAATTATGAGTTTGCATTGCCAACAATAATGTTTATTACAAAAGCCGCTTTCAATGACTTAGCCATCATAAGCTTTCTGCTGTATCGAAGCCACAAAACGATATCCTCATATTTTGGAAGCCTTGAATACTATTTGCATAAATAATGTTTTACCCTACATTACATCGCATTTTTTGTTAGTGCCTACTTGGATTTCCCATGCTTAAAAATGTTAATTTCGTTTCTCGGAAGTACTTGTTATTCGTAGACGAGATAACTCGTCTTCACAAAAATATATTCACAAACATTTGCTTGCAATATTTGCCAACAAGCAAAAAGGAATATACACAAACAAATGAGACCACACTAAATATTTGCCACAAAGAGGTTTGCTTTTCCCTCATTTGTCCTTCATTTTCCCGAAATATTATGATAATTCCATATTTATTGCGAAAATTGTTTTAAATACATATCTTTGTCAATTTGTCGATGTTTGTGACAAAAGTCGAATGTCAGTGTGACAGATCTTATGAATAAAGAGGAAGAAAAACTATTGAACTCCGCTTGGAAAACATCGTACATGCTAATACTCGGTATTCAGAACGTATTATCACAATATACTGATTTGTCTATGTGTAGGTCCAGTAAACACCCACTTTTTTCGGAGGCGAAAGATGCCATAGCAATCTCCCTTCTTTAAAACAGATTTAGAATCGAATACCGAAGCACTTTTCCGCATGTAAGAGCAGGAGGCAGATCTCTCACTCGTAAGAAAGAGAATTCGCCCGAAATGAATCCGTCCGAGACGCCCGTTTTAATGGGCGTGGAGCCAGAGAGAGAAGTGGTACTCTCTCCTCACGCGACCAAGAGGTTTCTACTTTTTCCAACCTGTTCGGGAGAAACGAATGTTGTCACCCATGCCTGCAATATAGTCGGATGATAATTTCGAGAGCAGTATTAGCAGATCGTTATCTCTCGTAATTTGAAACTCCCTTCACTTTTCGTGCAAACTACGGCTGCTTTAACTGTATTGTATTTACAACCATGGGAAATGAAGATACTTCATTTATAACATTATTCTTATTACACGCACTCCAGATGTGAATACAGATATAGCGCCCAACCTGAGAGATTACAAAAGAAGAACACAGTTTATGTTTTTCATCAATTTGGCATAAGAGCGTCCTTTTAATCATACATGTGTCTCATCTAAACAGGAAACGTATTAGTGAGTAATTGGAATAATTAATCCCCATTCTTCGTTAAATGTATAGTAATTTGCTCAAAAGGTCATGAGAAACAAACGGTTGCTTTCGCTAAAGGTAACCTTTTCAATGCCTCCCATTTCAACTACCAGTCACAGTAATAGACGGTCACACACTAGTAATATTTACAGACGTTCCCACTAAACACCAATACATTGAAATCTTGGAAGACTATTGGGGTGTAAAACGGACGTCATGATAATCTCGGAATGAAGTAAATAATTAATTATAGACGAACACTAATTAGCTTATTGGCAGATTCCTTTCGGCCATGTTCAATATCATATGAAGGTTTTCGGAAAGGCTAGCGGTGAGTTCGGTACATGTAGTGCAATCAACGATCTGACTGTGTAGTATTTTTCCTTTCACTGTATGTAGAGCAAAGCTGACCATAGTCTACAAACACGAGCTTCCATTACAAACATTGGACTAAATAAATTTCAAAATGCGTTCTCACACAGTTGAAGTGTTTTGTGAGAAGTATAGTAAAAACGAATTTTTTGTTCTGCTCTTATTTGAAGTTTTTTAACGATTTAAAAAACTATTTGATTGTGATTTTAAGTCCGACAAAATGTTTTGAAAATAAATCTCGGATAATAGTCGGACCCCAAGAAAATTCAGTGACTTGACCTCAATAATTGTGGGTCGACGTCATTAAGAGCGTACTGGTTTCTTGTTGACCGTGGAGGCATAAGCTTAAGCTGACCTATTGTCATTATGTTAAGAATTTGCGTGAAACTTTTACTCTGCAAAAGGGGATTAATAAAAAAAACAGATTGAAAAAAACATTTTTGGACGAATGAATTGAAGTAATATAATGTGACAAAATTGTAGGAGAGTGAAAATGTTAAGAATAATGTGACGCAAATAAATTATCGTAGAAAAAATGCATAAAATGTATTAGATGGAATAATGCAATGTTTCATGAAATATCATTTATTATTTACAAAACTGCGCAGAAAGCAGTGAGATTGCAACACAACAATGCAAAATATTTGCGCCATATAACTTTTTACTTCATTACATAAAAGTACCATATTGTGTCTTTATGACTTGATCTCAGAGCAATTACCTGTTGGCAATATCCAAGAATTTCACTCATAGTAAAAAGATGTGGTAATATCTGTTTTCTCTTTGTTGTGCATAGCGGTACGGTCACAGTCTAAAAGATATTCCTTAGTCATTTGCTTTCAAGCATATCAAACTTATCAAGAAAACAAATTTCATAAAAGATAAATAATTTTTAATAGTTTTATCCATGATCTACAGACGAGTATATAATTTCTTTTATATAAGAAATTCGTTCTCAAGGATATTTGTTACAAATGTAATTGAAGACAAATAAAATCAACAAATAAAATATTGCTTTTACCTGGGCGCAGGTAATTTTCTAACAGTATGCAAACAATGTTTCAAAAATGTCTAAAGATATTGAGTTGTTTATTCCAATATAGCAACACATTATCACAAAAACAAAATTAATTTCACTTTTTAGAAAATATATGAGTGTGGAACATGAATATGTAAAAAAGATTGTTCGTGGCTAACATATGTTTTCCTTTTTAATTTTGCTACGACACAGAAACAAGTAAATATTCCCCCGTTAACGCTTTTAAATCCATACAAAGAGAAATTTTATAATCATAAATGTAGATTTTCTGAAGGCGTCAAGCGTAGTTCCTTAGCTTCGTTTCAAGGCACACAGAGGCATCGGTCCGCACTGCCTTCAATCCAAGTACTGAAGGATATCCTATATTCCACAGTGTTAACTTTCACCTGATCAAGGCAGGATGACTTTACATCGACGACTTACAGTGGCGGATGATAAAAAAACGTACCAGTTTTACGGAGTTCTGTGAGTGAAAATCATTGAAATTTTGTGACCTCATATAATCAATAATGAATCCCCAATGAAAACTCATACTCCAAATATTGTCTACATTTAATGGTCCATTCATGTTAATATATTTTTGTTACAGTGAGAGTAATACATTTAAATTATCTTGCGCTTACGGCTCACGTGAGTTCTTAGTGTAACAAATGTCCAATCCGATTGTCTTCAGATTATTAAGAGGTATTTTAACTTATTGACAACTGGCTATGATATCATAGTTTGCCCCAGATAGTGATAATGATATACCAGAGATGTGTATATATCCTAATAAATTGAATGACTCGGAAATTCAAACTACAATTGAAACTATCTATTATGCGTACTTTACCTACAGCTCTTCTTCCCGAAAGTAGAATAAATGTAAGAAACTTCTGTGGCATGTAGAAGGCAAAGTTAATGACTTGCAAAAAAGGATTTCGCAGGAAATGTCATGTGACATTTGCCCCTGTCTGGTAAGCAACTCTTCCTGCTCCAGGTTTAAGAGGTTCACGTGTATCTGCGAAACACTAGTGCAGGATGAGTTGTCTACCAACCAGGGGCCAATGTCAGATGTGAAATAAGTTTCCCCCCCAAACGTGAGTGATAATCTTGAGTGTGAATGCAAAGGTGATCATCTTCTACGTGCCCTAGAAATGTATAACACTTCTCAGTAACCAACTAGTAAATGTGGATGTTCTCGTTGTGGAAAGGTCAAGAAATGCGTGTCTAATGAAATGAATGAGAGTTGGCGTGTGTGCGCAGGAGGAGTGCAACGTGATCTGCGTGGACTGGGAGGGCGGCGCGGCCGTGCCCAACTACGTGCGCGCCGCCGCCAACACGCGCCTGGTGGGCAAGCAGCTGGCCCTGCTGCTGCAGGCTTCGCCGCCCGCGGTCTGCACCCAGCAGCGCGTGCACACATGGCTTCAGCTCGGCGCGCACGTCGCCGGCTTCGCGGGCCGCGAGCTGCGCAACCTCAGCCAGCATCACAGGTGCGTAACACCCCCGCCTTGCCCCGCCCTTGCCCCCGCCTTGCCCTTGCCCTCGCTTGTCCCTGCCCTTCGCCCTTGCCCCCCCTTGCCCGCGCCTTGCCCCCGCCCTTGCCCCCCGCCCGCCCTTGCCCGCACGCCCGCCCTGCCCCCCCTTGCCCCCTGCCCCATTAGCTCCCCGCCCCTTGCCCCCGGCCCTTTGCTCTTGCCCTTGCCCTTGCACCTTGCCCCTTGCACTTGCACCTTGCACTTGCCCCCGCCCTTCGCTCTTTCCCCGCCCTTGTCCGCCTTTTTCTTGCCCTCGCCTTGCCACCCGCCCTTGCCCTGCACTTGCATTGCCCTTGTCCGTGCCGTGCCCTTGGCTTGCCCTTTTTCTTGCCTTTGCCCTTGCTCTTGTGCCCTAGTCCTTGTCCTTGCCTTTGTCCTTGCCCTTGCCCTGCCCTAGTCTTGCCCCTTGTCTTTGCCCTGCCTTTGTCCTTGCCCTTGCTCTTGCACTTGCCATTACCCTTGCTTTGCCCTTGCCCTTGCCACCGTCCTAGCCCTTGCCCTTGCCCTGGCCCCGCCTCTGCCGAGCAGCCGGTTGGTGGGGCGGTCGCCAGCCCAGCACACCCTAGATATTTGGAGGTAGTAATGGCCTTAATGTGATTCAGTGTAATGTAGTGGTAAATGTGTGATTCCCGATGAGCAGGTGTCTCAGAATAAATGTTACGATCTTCAAAGGTATGAAGAGGAGAGAACAAGGTTCTTTAAAAAAAATGATATTTCAAATAACGAAGTTCAGAAGACATTTGCCCCTGATTGGTAGGCAACTTCTCATGCAGCAGTGATTGGCAGATCACGTTTTAACCTTGTAAATGTGTCTGTTTACCTGCCCAATACTAGTGCATGGGGACGTACGAAGGCAACTGGCACATAAATAATTTTGTTTTATAACATTTCCCACCACATGTTTATTGGCAAAAAATTGTCTTCTTCGACTACTCTGCATGACCTAGAAGTTTGTAACATTTACCATGAGACATTCTGTATGAAATACGCCGTGAAGATATGACGGTTAACAACGGTTGTGTTCTTAAACCGCTGTTAAATGTGCTACTTCTGAATATGGAATTAATCCTCTGTTCTTAAATAAATAGATTTTAAGACGAAAAAATAGAAGTTCTCAGATTATGATTCAGGGAAAGAACACACAACGCACATACGCGCATATACAACACATGATTCGAGCACCATCTCGCATAACTTGAAAACTGTGAGTCCTAGGCCCTTAAAACTATGTTTTCGTGACCCCACTAGAAGACGTATTATTAACGTTTCTTAAGTTGTATTCTACAAAATTAAACCTTTTTGAATATTCCATTGATTTGAGAGTTAGCTCTTCTGGGTATCCCAGAAGTAAAGATGATCAGAATTGAGCAGACGTTCAAAATCTATTTAAAGTTATATCAAGGGAAAATAATTAGAAATAATCTTTTAATCTAAATAAATTAGTCCTTCTTACTTTTACAATTCATAAGAGCATTAAAAGAATAAATATATTAGGAATATACATGATGGTTAGGCAGGCGACCTTTCGAATTTGCGCGACGAATCTTTCTGTCTCAATTTGTTATTTTAACATTATTAAAAAATTTTCCTCACACGAAACATTCTTAAGAAAAATTGTTGCAGTAAAAAGGAAGTTTCTCTTGTGCCGTGAAAGAATGTGAGTGCACGACTGTAGGCGCGTTTGAGTTTCGCATGCTTGTAGGTATGTGCAAACGAATGCCTGTTTTAGCATATGTACTAAACATACATGTATTAGTCAATATCAGGGCACCACATATTTATTTCAAAAGTAGATAATAATCTATAAATAAATAATACAAGAAAGGTAATGCAATAACAAACATTATTATAGTTCAGACGACTTCCACGTGGATCGTACTCAAACGGCTCTCAGTAGTCGCTGTGTGATGTGGAACCACACTGGTGGGCTACTGCGTCGTTGTAGGTTACATCGCCGTACGTACACATCGCTAGTGATTGTGCACTTTTCTTGAAGAGTAACGGCTTTATTCCTGCCAATACGACTCTTACACGGCAGTTGTGAGTTCCGGAATCTTTTGAAGAGTTTAACGGTCTAACGGACGTGGCTTCACTTGCAAGGCTATACAATGTTTTCTTTAATTACCTCCTATTCTTCCGAACTTCTGTCAACACATTCGGAAACTTTTTGTTCTAAACTAACGTGTCTTTTCGTTCCAAGTATCAACAATACGCTAGTAATGGATTAAGTTTTTTAAAAATATTTTTTACTAATGAAATAGTTTTGCAAATATATTTTTTGTTGCATCTTAGATCTCATGCGAATATTATCGTTATTAATGATGACGAAAATGTACTCGTATATAAATTGACGCAACCGAGTTTAGCATTTCACAATTTGTCAGCTTTGGGTGATTTATATCAGTGACTAATTTATATCATTCGTGGGAAAGCATAAGAAGGAATGAAATCAAAAAAGATGGGAAAAATCAGAGACACATCTCCAGTGACTGCTCTCTTCTTCCTGCATCACGCTGTGAAATGCATGTGTGTTGGACTAGAGGTTGGAATGACGGGATATTGCGTTATGAAGGCATTAAAACGTTTGCATGAACAGCATGATATATGTAATGTTCTCTTCTTCCTGTTGCATATTCCCAAGGTGACCTTTGTACTTGTCTCTGAATGTTTACAGATACTGAGGATAACAGAATACTGTAGCTCTTTGCTCATGCATCGTTATGTGATCATTCACATCGTTGTATAATGCCTGTTGCACATGGTAATATTTTATGCATTTCCTTCTTTTTATAAAATGTTTCATTCAAACTTAAATTTTATAGAACGTAGCTTGCACACTGTAAAATTTAGTTTTATTTTTTAATATACAATTTTCATCAAAAAATACGCCAATTGTCATTCACTAAAGTCCAAGATACATGGGCTGCAGATGAGATACCCGTGACGTTCATATGACAACTCACTGCGCCTTTTAAAAAAACTTTCTGAAACTAACGTACATCGTTGAAAACTACAACGAAATCGGTTGGTTCTAGGTGGTCGGAGGAAACAGAAATAACACCACTTGATAAATGTATGGAGCATTCCCACTTCTTCACATAAAAGTAGCGGAAATGCGCGGTGTATACAATATTTTCATTCATAGTGTCACTAGTTATTACTCCAAATATTTTCATATTTTTGTGAAAAAAGGAAGAATATCATTTAAAGATCTAAAATTTTGGGATGAATTGCAATGAGAAATAAATCTCTTGCTGTAATATTGAAGATGTATGACAGATTTGAAAAATAAAATTGAACTTTGTAATTTTAAAAATTTCATAGGTTTTAATGAAAATGTAACTATTTAATTTTATACATGCCACCTATACATTCTATCAAAGAAAATCTATCAAATACAAAAAAATACATTGCAGCCATTTTTTCGAAATAAAATTGAAAATATCACGGCGGCTTCTAGTAAAGTCTCCCCAAATTAAAAATCTTTATTGTATTCAGAACGTCACAACTATACTTGCTACATACACATTTATCAGCTCAAAAGGTTCTAATAAGACATGCGTGAATAATTTCTAACACCCCTCCATCCAAATCGAATACAAACTTGCGAGTATCTCCTCGCCACCTGCACCAATCTTAACCATCTTTGGAACAGCGCTAATGGAACTTATTCCCAACGTGTCTGCGACGTTACTACCCAAAAGCACATTACGTGCATTTTATTTCCGAAAATTTGAGATCATATTGTTGAGGTGATTCCAATAGTTTTCCTCCATGTTCCACAGTATAGTGAGTAATAATAATAACACATCGATTATACTACAATATACATGTCAAGCGAGTCCAAAGTAGTATTAATTGCAAAAATTAATTGAAAAATTTTGCCCAATACAATTTAATACACAATCCCCATCATCATAATACCATATCCCCAATAGACCAAACAATCTTACGATAAATTGTTCCCAGACAACCTGTTCTACAAAACATGGATTTAGGTTTCGGAAAACTATTTCGATAAAAAAAATTGAATGTGAAACAGCAGTGGCGCACCCAAGGGGAGAGGTATCTAACGAGGCTTCAGCTTACTTCCCACAAAAGAATCCGATGACACATGTTCACAAATATAGTTTCAACTAACTTTCTACAGAAACGAAAGGCATCGATAGAATTAGATAGAATACGTTACAAATAATTACAAGACGAGAAATAAAAATAAATATTAAATTCAGCATAAGTGAAAAACTATTTATAAAATATCTTCAAGTCGGCTGACCACTACACCCGTGCCCGCCGCCCCCTCCCCCCGCTGGTCGTGCCACCGTGCAAGAGGCGCGTGCCCGCCGGGTGTCGTTGGCTGAGCGAGGTGTTGCGCGCAGGGCTCGACCCCGCGGGCCCGCTGTTCGAGGGCCAGGACCCGCGCGCGCGCCTCGACGAGTCCGACGCCGACTTCGTGGACGTCATCCACTCCAACGGCGAGAACCTCATCCTGGGCGGCCTGGGCTCCTGGCAGCCCATGGGCCACGTCGACTTCTACCCCAACGGCGGGCGCATGCAGAAGGGCTGCAGCAACCTCTTCGTGGGCGCCGTCTCCGACATCCTCTGGTGTAAGTACGCCTGCTCCGGCCTCCTCAATTGCTATTTTTAGATGCATAAAATGCGTTAAACGCAAGTAACTTTTTACTTTCCTGTATGTGATTCTCAGAATAAATGTTACAAACTTCTATGGCATTTAGAGGATTCGAATAACTTTTTGCCGATGAACATAAAGCCGAAAGTTTCATATAACTGAGTTACGCATACGAGATTTTCCTGTGACTTGTAGGCTACACCTTATGCTCACATGTTCGGCACGTCACGTTCTAGAGCAGTCAAGGTTTCTTGTACCTGCCGAACATCTAGGTATACGAGGTTGCCTACCAATCAGGGGCACATCGCCATGTTTATAAAAATTAGTTAATATAACTCTATTAAATGAGATTCCCCACTAACATTCAATGACTCTTTGTAATAATTTCCCACCTCTCGTATGGCCTAGAAGTTTGTCAGATTAATTCTGAGACTCTATGCACAGAAAGCTATATAATGTTGCATAAAATGAATTTCGAGACGGAAATATTGAGGCATCCTAAAACTGAAAATGTGTCTATTTTACAAAACAACTTTCCTTCCTATCTTTAGTCTGTCGACAACACTAGCGCATAAACTGCTCGTAGAATATTCACTAAAATGTATGTTCTATGTCTCTGCCGATCTTGAGACCTTGCAAATTTGAAAATGATCTAATTTTTGCGAGAGCTTCAAAGGAATTCTGTAAGTCAAATTCTAAATTTTCTTTCAAATTGATCTTTTTTTACAATAAAACCTTTAGAAGTTCATAAAAGAAGTTCAGTGTTTTCATTGTTAAGATAAATACTAGTAAATAACGCTCTAATCACAACTTGAATTTCAAGTTGTTCTATTTTTGCATGAACGATTTGGAATTGTCAAATATGCATTTTTATTTTTTCAGTTATCCTCATTTCAAAATGTTAAAAATGAGAGATACGATAACAAATACTCTACACAATTTATCATCAATTTCAATCTCTACACAATATATCATTTTCCAAGTACACATTTACTGACAATAACAGGGATGTATCGAAAAACGGAAGAACTAATATGCAAAACATTTTAATTATTGTCCAATACACGCCCGATTCCTTTACTACACTTTCGAGGTCATTCCGTCCTTTTCAAAAAAATGACTTTCACGGTCGTGAAGAGCGGAAAGCGTACTAGAAAAGGCATACAACAAAAGTGGTACACTTGAATGGATGCTGCAGACAATGAAATATTCCACTTCAATACAAAGTTCCGCATGTTTTTATATACGTTTTCATGAGTTGTATGAGAACAATTTATTTTTTTCTTGTTCCGCCTACATACCGCAATTACGACACAACTCGTCCTCCCGTTTTCACAAATTCCAGATCGGCCTATTGCGACTACTCCAGCGCCACCGGTTTCTCCGGTTCCTGTAGTCCACTGACTCTGTTACGATTAAATCCATTAGGGTGATTACTAATGTCCTTGGCACTATTACATATCTTGAGATACATTGCAGTTACTACTCAAAAAAACTTACATTCGAGAATACTCTCTGTAAGATAATCTTCGAGCTTATTTTTAAATGTGCGTATTGATTTTTGTCCACCACAAATTCAGTAAGTCGAATCTAATACGCGTTTCCATCAATATAAACTTTTGTATGCTGTTCAGTAGGTGAACGGGATGAGGGACAGTTGCATCAAGGTGCCCATACGGAGACAAGGTTGTGTATTTCAAATACATGAAATCATGCATTCAGTTGTTTTCGGAATGGATGCCCATTCCAGACCTTCATTTCATCACCTTCATTATTTCCATAACCAGTACCTAGAGCGCTATAGATAAATTTTGCACAGAGGAATTGCCTTCCTAAACCCCAGGAAGATACAGCAATCTAGATGGCGGTGAGATTAATGTAGATTTTTTAATTATGCGTTTTCTTAGGTAAAAATGTATTTTTATAATAATAATGAGTAATAATAATAATGATAAAAATAATAATAATAAGAAGAAGAGAAGAAGAATAAGAAGACAGAAGAGGAAGAAGAAGTAAACAACCGTCCATTTTCGACCTTTCTTACTGTTGAACTATAAAATAACGTAGCCATTTCCTTATCTTTTGTTGGCGAAAGAGCAGTCTCCTTTCCTGAAACTAGCACACGTTTCGAGAGAATGGACGTGGTCACGACCCGCGCATGAATGACGTAGCGTTCGGCAGTATCAATGGCGGAGGGTCCACTCAGGCGTAATGGGACAATGGCCGCTGTTGGCTCGCGTGCGCCGCAAGGAGAGCGATTTGTAATTGGCGGCGGCGTGGGCCGCCACTTGCCAGCTGCCGCCACTTGCCGCGCGCCCTTGCGCACGGTCACTGCACGCAGTGGGAAGTCGCTCTTCGAGACGACGCACCGTAAAGAGGTAAACGGTTTGATTGCGCCGACGGGATGAAGGACCCGAATACCCTTTCGTGCCGAGGGGAGCAAAGTAATGACGCCTGTTGTTGAAGCGAAAATCTGGGTGAACTGAACGTCTAAAACTCGCGAAAAGGTCACGATCTGGCATTTTCCCAAACGTCAGTAACAGGTATTTTGCAAAATCCATGAACTCGTTTAGTGTCGAAACGTCCACGATGAATTTTTCTCTCGAAACGCTGTTCCTGACGTACTGTAAAAACACTTCTTGCACATTTAATTGACTTATCCATTTCATTTATAATTTTTATGAATTTGATTAGGTACTTAAAAAATATAAAAATGTGTTGCAATGAAATACCTTTAATATTGAGGCAACTAATGATATAGGTATAGAGAAAAGCAAGAATTTTACATTACTTCTGTGTGTAGTCAGACTGTATTATGAGTTCAAGATACTGCGACTATGAACTCTTAGTAACTGTATCATGGATGTTTGAGTACTAATATTGAAGGTAGAAGTTTCGAGGAGTTAAGGAATGGAAAATTCTGCCTGTTCTTACCTAACGGACTACTTTGTTAATTTTATATATTTATTTTCAGTGTTGCTGTTGTGTTTGCTTTTTTTTAATTTATTCAAACGTTTATGCCATCAACTCGATAAACAACCCAATGAATGGCAACAGAGGATGTATTTCTGTTATCACATTTGTTAGTTTATTATCTAAGTTCATAATGATAAGTGAACTCTCGGAGAGGGTGAGTCTTCTTACGCTTAATAATAGTATATCCCGATTAAGTTAATTTTTAATTTTGAGGAAATGCGAAATTAATTTTGGGAAAAGGCGAAAACAAATTGTGTGTAAATCTTACTGGGTTTTATTGTTTTCTGTCTCTCATTGTATGTTTGATAAATGTAATTTCATGAATTGAAGTTTATTGAGAGGTTTTTCTACGTCCTTAAAGTCTAAGCTAAATAATATATCCAATCAAGTGCATTTCGTAATTTGCGAATCATTCTGATGCAAGTTTCACGTATTTTCATGGATGTTTGAGTGTTATTTTGTCCTTATATGTTTCCTTTGCCGTAACCCCAATATTAGACATCACAGTGGTATGAAGTCGTAGGCTTCACCAAGTATGAAGTCGTGGGTTTCCGCGGCCAGAGTCATGTGGGTGATCTGGGCTGTCCGGGTGAAGCCGCGTCGAAGGCCTGTGTTGCCGACGTTTGGACCATCCTGCCGTGGCGCTCATGGAGCATACCAGCCCTGAGGAAGACCACGACAGGATGGTCGAAACATCGGCAACACAGCCTTCGACGCGGCGTCACCCGGACAGCCCAGATCACCCGTATGACCAAGTAGTTCAAAATCCAACTTTAAAAAAAATGTTGTGCGCAGCGGCGTCGGACATCGAAGGCCGCAGCCTGTGCAACCACCGCCGCGCCTACAAGTTCTTCACGGACTCCGTGTCCCCGCGCTGCCACTTCCCCGCCTTCCCGTGCGCCAGCTACGACGACTTCCTGGCCGGCACCTGCTTCCCGTGCTCCGGGGCGCGCCGCTGCGGCAACATGGGCTACTACGCCGACCGCTCCTCCGGCCGCGGCGCGCTCTTCCTGGTGACGCGCGACGAAGAGCCCTTCTGCGGTGAGCCCTCTCGCCACTTCTCACGCACCACATCACATCTTTGGGAATAAAACTGTTGGAATTCAATTTAGGCTATGTGCACTCAATTGATCAACACGCCCGAACAATGCAATAGCTCTTTTTTCACCAAATAAACTAAACCATACTTACACGGTAATGAGTAGGCATTTGTTACCATTATAATATTATCCTCGCACGTTTTCTTGAGCCCTCATTCAGCTAGATGCAACAGGAGTGGTGTGATTGGTTATTTCGTCAAGAGAACTTATGTATCAAATCTGTAGCTCGTTTTACGATACAAAATAATTTCTATTACACGGGATCGAACATTTCTGGTAATCAGATTTTGTCCACAACGTTCGTTGCGATAATTTATTCTTAATGCAACTAATATTTGTAAAGGAGTGGGGGTAGGTGTTCCGAGGCTCAAGAAAACGTGCGCGTACAATGCAACAGTATTTATGCTGATACTTACTCTGTTTTTCACCAGAGGGCAGCCTAAAGAAAGCAATCCAATTTACAATTCATCATTTAATTCATGTGACCACATCTTTGCTGTTTAGTAATTTGGCAAGGTTGCCTCAATCACTGTTTTAATGATTAATAGATTCTTATTTTTTTAATTCATAAATTATGTTGTAATAAATAAAGGGTATTACAAAGATGTTCTTTATTATTGATACTGGAAATAGAAAAGAAAGATCTGTAATGTGGTAAATTAAATAGATGAGAAACCTCTCATTCTTCATTGGGTAAAACGTAACTTGTGTTTGAATTACTAACATATTTAATCATTTTATCTAATCAGCTGTGATGTATCAAATTGGGAAGTTTTTGATAATTGGTTTTCATACATAATTCTACAGAATAAAAAACATTTCTCAGTTTCATACAGTGGAAAAATATTTTGTTTGTATTATTAAATTTATTTTCGAGACAAGTCGAATGTAAGTACATCACATTAATGGCGCTTAAAAATCGTACACGTGAAAAGAGAGTGATCCAGTCACTTTTTTTCGTCCTCGGTGTAATAAATTAAATACCAGCGCATAATGAACGACTTTCTTCCTGCGCCGCCTCATTTAAGAGAGGAGGGCGCTAACGAGACGTTGCGTGTGCTGCAGCGCACCAATACAGCGTGCGGCTGGAGAGCGCGGCGGGGGAGGCCGGCGCTCCGTCCAGCTACGGCAGCCTGCACATCACGCTGGCGGGCGACGCGCCGGGGCTCAACGAGACTTTCCCGCTCACGCAGTGAGTGCCCGCACACGCACACGCCCCCTACCCCCTCCCACCAAGGCCCCACACACCAATGTCAAGGAGGTCCAACGCGCAACAAAAATTGAACGTTGCGCCGTCCGCCATGATGATGGCAAAAGCACCTGAGCTGAGCGTACAGATACGGCGTTTCGCAAATAAAAGCATGAATAAACATTCAGTTAGATGCATCAATAAAAAATATTCGGAATAAAACGTATTTTTTTCTCTTCGGATCAATGACATTCCTTCACAAAGTTTAGAGACACATTTTCTTGTTTCATACAGAACATTTTATGGCGAATCTCAACTGCAAAACTGCTTGTTATAAACAAATTATGTTGGGTTTTGTTTATACAAACGTTTACTGGCACATGAACAACCTTTCATAATGAAGTATGATGAACATGAAGACAATCTTTGTGTTTACAAATTTTCCTAAAACACATCAACTTGATTATAGACAAGATTTAGAAGGAAAATTGGACACTAATAAGTTTCAATTAACCTATTAGTATAACACTTCAGAACAAAATTGAAGAAATGAAGTCTTGAATATGAAAAGTAAATGATTACAAACATTCTAACCAATAATATTTAATAATTATAGAGAACTTTTTCTTTTGAAAGGATTTAGGGAAATTTGACAGGGATGTAATAAAACTGACTTTTTTGAGAAATAGAATTTTATTTATTGGTTCATGAAGGTGATTGACTTTTGTGCAATGCCTGTTTTAATTTTTTATGTTAATGACTATTGGTGGAAATTCTGCTAAGTGGTAAAGCTTGATTTTATAATCATACAACTTACGAATTTAGATTCGTACAACGAAAGCGCTGCACGCAAACTGACCATATGTTTTCAAGTCTAAAAACTTTATTATTAAATAAACCGCCTGCGTAATAACGCAACATAGGAGGCATTCGGCTATTCACTTCACACACTTGCCACAACATGGCGGACCGCGCAGTGTTCAATTTGCAGCGCTCCGAAAGGCAGGAGGGTAGGTCTAGTACTAAATTCCAAAGTCTTTGCCTCCCACTGCACTTCGGGCATCGCACGGCGGGAGCGGACGGGGGACTCTGCGATACAACTTAACAATCGATACCAACACAAGATGCTTTGAATGGAGGCTTTTTGCACAGCAATATTGACGTACCTTAGCGTAGCACTTTTGAGCCTCTGTGTTTCGGCCAATTCGATCTCGAAATCGAAATGGTAGTGGTGCCCGCTAATCCGCCGGATTTACTAGGCGACTTATATCGCATGCTGATCGATGACTGGGTCATTCTATTTCGAATTTATTGCCAACTGCCGCTACAGTGTGTACTGCTAACTAACATTAATCTTTATTCCTATGATGCAACGTATTGCAACCGTATATACAACATTAGTTATATTTATTTAATAATATAATGTTTATACTATATATGCTATAGATGAGCAGCTCTAGTCCAACAAATGCTCGGTATCGAGATTTCTGTCGATTGCTGTACGTTACGCTGTGCATAAAGTTCCTATTCTTTCAACATTGATTGGTATCGATGTACGTTAAAAAGTAATGGGAGAAGAAAAGATGTTAGTTTTGATCAAATAGTTGCACTTTACACTTGTTATTCACATGAAAACATTACAAACATATTTCTAAGATTTGTTTTATCATAGTGAACCCAACTGCAATGGTACGCAGAAGATAATTTGCACATGTATGGTGTACAAAATGGTCCTGCCAACGGTTCATGTGCGTTCTAGCTTCTAAGTCATGTTAGGCAAGTTTTTTGGGGAATACCGATGAGGAGGGAAAATTTTGTAAACTTGTTTGTAATGTTCTAATGTAAATAACATTTTTAAATATACAGCTACTTGTATACTTATGTTCTCCGTCGCCAATATGGATTTCTTCAATATTCGTGCGGTAAACGCCGATTTTATTCACCGTGATAGTTACGTTTTGCATATCACTGATATTTAATCATATCTCAAGGGATGTTTACTAAATTTAATTTTGTCATAATGCACATTCATTTTTACTACACATTTTGCACACCCTTAATTCAATTAAATACAATACAATAAATTAATCACAATGCAATAAATGTTAATACGAAGGGAAATTATTATTTAAGTAATTTAACTTTCTCGACACCGATACTGCCGTTTTAGTTAAGTCACCATAACGCTACCAATACTGGGAAATTCAAAAACAAAAGTATGAAGTGAAGTTATCGAAAGTATCGCTCGTTTCGTAATTCGGAGTAGAGGGAACGAATTCAAAGCCTCACAATCAAGTACATAGGGAGAAGGCTGAAGTTGCATCCAGATAATGCTTCTTTTTGACATAAAATTGAACGTGCGAAGTTGAAAGAAACACTGTTCTGCTGTTGAAAAGCAATGTTATGCCTGTCCACACCGTGTCTTATTGCCATTCAACTGAGGTGATTAACGCTTAAGATTTGTACTTCCTGTACTCGCAGTCAGACGCAAAAACCATAGTAGAAAAGCATTTATAAGAAGGAACATTTTGAGGAGTCTAAGCACACGGGAATAACAATTTACCTTGTAAATCTATATTAGATTCCCTATTATTATGTATTGTATTACATAATATACCCTATCATTGTTTTGAATGGTGCACAACGCTTGCTCTTTGGAAAAAACGCACGGTCGAGGCGCACGAAATTCCCACATCCTGCAAGACACCATACGCCTTTGCGAGCGTCCTTTCTTTCCGTAAAAAGGCCCATCCGCTACGTTCGCTATTACATATGATAGACGCGCGCGCAAAGTTGAAGGAAAGATGCATCGTGTGGATGCAGCTTCATGAGGATAATGCCCCTCCCAAAGTAAACATTAGACGTGTTAAGTACATTTCATTAAACTCATTTTATAAAAAATTGGATCTGTAACTTGGAGCGACCTCTCTGATAATATCTCTTAGAGTCGCCGCACGGTTATGTCGTTTGGAATGTGGGAATCCGAAATGAACTATTTTTAGTCCAAGCGGTAAGTAAGTAAATGTAGTACTTGTGCTGAGTTGTTGGCGTGTCGCGCAGGAAGGAGGACGAGCAGCTGAAGCCGGGCCAGTCGCTGACGCGGCTGCTGGTGCCGCACCCGGCGCTCGCCGCGCCCACCACCGCCACCCTCGTCTACACGGCCTACGCCGGCTGGTGGTCGTCCGGCCTGCCCGCCTGGCCCGTGCGCAAGCTCGCCATCGTCGACAGCTTCGGCAAGAGGTCAGCCCCTCTCTCTCTCTCTTTCTCTCTTTCTTTCTCTCTC
>BOPP01000005.1:5495354-5513107 GCA_017312745.1 Gryllus bimaculatus | reverse complement strand
CGAGGGGAGCGATAGAGAGACGGAGACGGGAAAGAGAGAGAGGGGAAAGAGAGAGGAGGAGGGAAAAACGCATGACGAGAGGAAAAAAGACGATGAGGGAAGAGAGAGAGGAGACGGAGACGAGCGGAGGAAAGAGAGACCCAGGGAAGACCCACGAGAGAGAAAGAGGCAGACACAGCAAAGAGAGAGAGGAAAGAAGAGGGGGAAAGAGCAGCACGAGGGAAAGCGAGAGGAAAAGCAGAGAGAGAGGGAAAGAAGGGAAAAGAGAGCAGAGAGGAAGAGAGGAGGAGGAAGAGGAAAAAGAGAGGAAAGGAAGACAGAGAGAGAGAAAGAGAGAGAGAGCCGGAAAAGAGAGGGGAAAGAAGAGGGAACGAGAGAGAGGGGAACGAAAGGGAAAGAGAGGGAAAGAGCAGAGGATGAGAGAGAGAGAGGGAAAGAGAGAGGAAAGAGAGAGGAAAGAAGAAGAGGTAAAGACGGAGAGAGGGAAGAAGAGGGAAAGAGAGAGAGAGGCCGAAAGAGAGAGAGAGGGAAAAGAGAGAGGAAAGAGAGAGGGAAAGAGAGAGAGGAAAGAGAAGAGGAAAGAGAGAGAGAAAGAGAAGAGAGGGAATGAGAGAGAAGATGAGAGAGGAAGGAAAGGAAAAGAGAGAGGAAAGAGAGAGGGAGAGAGAGAGGGGAAAGAGAGGGAAAGAGAGAGAGAGGAAAGAGTTCCCTCTCGAGAGCTAGGTCGAATTCAGTCGCTGTCTAGAGGATAATTCTAGCTCTAATCGATAGTTTCTCTGCGCTACGTCAGGCGAATGCCAAAGCAGAAACCTAACAAATGGACCACCTACCGCACGTTATCTTTCCTTCCTCTTCCTTGTCCTCCCCTCACCACATACTTTTACAACACTAACATGCACTACACTACACATACCTTTACGTTATTTAAGATATTAAAATTACTTTTCAAATGAAAGTTAGGATAGTTCTTTGCGCAGTATGAAGACTGTGCCTTACAGCGCAATTCTATTTGCGGCCATCTTACTTTGCAGGGTCATCAAGGTATTTCTGGGCACTTTTTTTCAATTATTCCCAGTGCGTTGACAACAATGTGAAGGACATGCGTGTTGATGTTCCACATTCTGGTGAATTCATTCTCCAAGTTCTTGTACACGTTCAATTTTTTACTGTAACTAATAAAGCAAAACAAATACTACTAACGCAAATTTTAAATAAATAAATCCATTTTAAGCATTTGAAACATATTGTCGCGAATGTCTGCTTAAAACAAATCACCGAACATGTGCTCCAGATTTTTTATGCATTTGTTTCATTTTCACTACCTCATTTGGTAGCGTAATAGTATTATACACTACAGTCTCCTTCAAAATAATGCTTTCCGGAAACTGCAAGAGAACAATAGTTTCTGTATTCATTTGTCGTTTCACCAAAGTCAAATTACGTTGGTATACATGAAGAGGTCAAATGAGCTGCAATTTTACATTAGTGCCATTAATCAGGGTATCTTCTGCATGAAATGTGATTATTTTACTTGTGTATGAGCCACAATGAAAATAAATGTCACAATTAGACTATTCAATTTTATTCAGGAGCGCTCTACAGTTCTTTGAGGTCGATAGGTTTCTAATAATTAGAAGAAACACTACAGACCTACTCATTTCTGAAACCATTATGATGCCCAACCTTAATATTAATAATAATAATAATAATAATAATAATAATAATAATAATAATAATAATAACAGCAACAACAATAATAATGAATACATTATTATTTACAATAATAAATTATTATTTACAACTACGTCAAAATTGTGAGCTAGCGTTGAGATTGCTTAATTCCTAATTTTGGAAAATAAACAAACCAACTTCGCAGTAGAAGAAACCTCAGTGAGGTGAAAGCTTCACAGCAAATATAGAATTGACGTTATTCCATTGAGCCTCACTTTCTTCAATTAACACTTGGAAGAGCACACATGATTATCTAAGATTCTAAACCGACCTAGAAATCTCGGTAGCAAAACATAAATATAGTATGGTAAAGGAAATAATCTCCACAAAAGGTTTAAACCTTTTGTGGAGATTATTTCCTTTACCATATTATGGATTACCACAAGTTATCTGCTTCCACCACGGAATTTACCTAAATATAGATTATTTCATCTTCTTATTCTCAAGCATGCATACAGTTAAAGTAATTCCAATTGCAGATGACAAAGTTTCTGTTTGTCGGTGTGCAGCATGTCGGTGTGCCGACGGGACCTGCTGCTTCTGCAGACGGGCGTGCCCACGACGCTGCAGCTGTTCCCGGGCGAGTGCCACCCGCCGGTGCCGCCGGCCGCCTCCGCGTCGGCGGCGAACGCCTCCTCCGCGCCCACCTCCACCACCTCCACGGCGGCCCCGCCTCCGCAGGTCAGTCACCCCACCTGGACTAATCACTAACATCCTAGACTTCTAAACACGCCAGCCGTTGGAGAAATGCAGCGCGCTACGAAAGTGTCTCCGCAGTGTCACCTTGCTAATGCGAGTCCCTGCAAATAGAAATTATGTTGGTAGCACGAACTACGGATTGTAAAAAGTAAATAGCGTACTCACCACAATCATAATAGACTAGCGTATCCGTGTCAGAAGTCTAGCATGTTAAACCCCCACCATAATTTTTCCTAAGGGTATCGTGAAACTGAAACATGCTGTCTGTTTTCATCGTAGTTCCCTCCACATCGATGTTCTATACATTGTAGACCACGGCGAAACGTTAAATTAATGGTTGCACTAAAATCTTCATCGGTATCTACCAAGTATGAATAGTACGTTAATAGCACGACCACTTAGAAAAAACCCATTATGGCTAAGCCACCCCCACTGCTCCCGAAGGGGAGCTCAGTCGAATTCAATGACCACTGCAATGATAACGGAGAGACCCTTGCAACATCGATCTCATAGCAGAGATACAAGCCTTCAACTGTACAGGGTGCGGGATTGTCTTCAAGGTCATGCTGCCTTCCTAGTGGAGCTATAGTTGTTGCTGCGAGAAAGAATCTTTAATTAATAATTGCGCAAATAAACCTCGTCAGACTGCACAAACGGAGGTACATATTAAGCGTAAATAGTATAAGATAGAAGAATCTAAGCCTTCTACGCTTGACGTCCCAAAGATAGCCATCAAGGATTGAAATATAGGTGGGATTGGTAGTAAGTGCCGAACCGGCAAGCATTTAATAGAATGTCTTATTCTGTAGATTACGGTGTGAGAAACGTTTCTTTGTGGCCTTAGATCTCAAAATTTTAGTTTTTAAGGCCTTAGAACGCTTTGTTTAGGATCTATTTAACGATATAGCTGACTGAGTGTTGCGGGTTGCATTTGACATGGATATTTAGTTGTTGTTTTTTACAAAACGTCGCATTTTGAAAGTCAAAGTGTAATTAGTCACATCTTCATGAACTTCTCTTTGTTTAGAGATCTCATTTATAAATATCGGTTGCATGTGAAAGCCACAAAAGGTATGTATACTACTGAAATAATATAGGAGACGAAGGTGGAAGCGTTGTCCCGTTCACTTGTTTCCCAGTGATCTGGTTGCTAAGAACATAAATACAGTATTTAATAGGAGGCCCTCAGTCGGCTCAGTTGCGGAGAGACATAGACTTCCCTGGCATACTGTATTTCTCCAACGGCTGGCATGTTCAGATTTCTAGGATATGCCCTCAATTTTTCAATTCGTGCTCACCTTTGTGAGAGCAGCTGATGAATCATATGAAATTAACGGAAGCGAAAGTAAAACGGTGCAACAGTGAGCCTCGATGTGATAGGATTGTGCACTTACAATAAATTGTTACTTTTCTACCGATATTTTTCTTACACGTAACGCTTAAGTTTCACTATCACTAAGTACTAATACATATGATGACGTCAAGAAGTTGAAAATATAAAATTTTCTTTCGAGTTTTAGAATATATTGATAACATAAACTTTTTTACATAAGTTCTGATACTCATTTATCGCATACTTATTTCAATTTCTTAACAATGTACGTGCTAATCAAATATTGTCAAATGAAGGACGTTAATCAAATATTGTTTTCGCTCGGAGAGTGAAGGAGAGAGCGGGATGCTTTCTGTGCTCTAGGCTGCCGCGTCGTTTGCATAGGCGAAAGTGCAGCCCTGCCTCGCCCGCAGGCGTCTCACGCTTGTGGCAGGAAGTTACTTCCTGTCCATTATGGCGCCGCCATATTGGAGAGCGACCGAAGTCCCGCCGATTATGGGGGCGCCACCTCCACTCGGAATCGCGTGACGACTTTCCACAGTGCGGTCAAAGAGGATACAAAGGGCGCTTCGTGCATTTCACTCATGTTGTAAATGAGGAAAGTAAGATGAGTAAAGTTGTGCTCGGGCAATTAGCCACCGAAAAAAGGTCCCCCTAAAAATGGATTTGTAAACATACATTGAACTTCTTGGAAAATGTTCCTTTCTACGAGTCTGATGATTAGGGGGCGCATTTTAATGAAATATTTGTTTTCTTTTCACTGTACAACAAAGCCTTTTAGTATATACTTCAATTTTATGTTTTATGTTATTTCATACTTCATTTTTATATGTTTTTTTTTTTGCATTTTTCGTCGCTTTCTGCAAATAAGATTTCCTGTATACGCACGTATATACGGAGTAATATACGTAGTGTAGGGATAGTTATCTAATGCTTCGGAAAATAGATTTCGTGATTTCAACGGAAATACACATTTTGTGGTCCTCGGACACCAAAAGAGTGTTTTTTTTTCCAAACGTCCGTCTGTCTGTCCGTCTGCCCGTCTGTCTGTCAGTCTGCCCGTCCGCCTGTCCTAGTGGGGTCTGTGAACACTATTAACCTAAACCATGCGTAGGATTTTTTTCAAATTGAAGAAGCCCATGTCCATCTGACTCGAGTCGAAGCTTTAAGATTTTGAAAAACATTCTTTAAAATTTGGGGGTACTTTATATGAAGCCTCCCGGACATTTTCAAAATTTTCGCAATAACCCCTCCAAAGTTTTGCTTTACATTTCTTGTAAGAATGGAGTAACATACACTTATAAAGGTGGCATAGATCCGATTTTCACGGTTAACTCAGAATTTTCTAAAGTTTCAAAAGTAAGATTTTTTCGTTATTTTCGCTCGAATTTTTACTACAAAACTAAAGATAGAGATTTTTCCTTCAAATGAAAAATTGTTGTATATAATTACTTCTTATATGAAGAACATGTACATTTTTTGAAAATTTTAGTAGTTTTCGCGCAATATTGCGTGCAATATTTGCAGTTTTAAAGAATTCCAAAAAACAAGATTTTCTCAAAAACGGATCCAAAGTTTTTATCTAAACTTTTGGTAGGTATTGTGCTAAATCCACTATATAAGATAACATAAAACGCCATATTGCTCTATTGTTTTGTTTTTACAAAAATCACAAAAAATTATTTTTGACTTGTCTCTCACGTCGTTAATATTTGCACTAGCGGCAATTTGTTCACATTATTATATTTATGAGTACATGTGCTTTAAATAATGTCATATAAATCTTCTCGAAAACGACCGTTTTCTGTGAATACTCGCTCAAAATGCCGCATTTTCAGAAACGCCCAAACGCCGTTTTCGCAAAAACGCTAATTTTTTTCAATCTTTTCGAAAGGATAGTGCTAATTGTACTCTGTAATATGAGATAAAGTTCATTTCAAGGTATTATTTCTTCAAAAATTACACAATTCTTTTTTTATGATCTCTCACGTTGATAATTTGCACATTTCCAACAATTTGTAAACACTATTATATTTGTGAGTTAATATTCCTCAAATGACTCCGAATGAAGTTTTTCGAAAACTTAAAAGTTATCTGTAAAAAAAAGCTTCAAAATTCAAATTTACTGTAGTGCTTAAGCGCCATTTTCTTCAAAACGGCTCCAAATTGGTCAAAGAAAATTGCCATTTAAGTAGAGGTTTTACTGTTCTTTAATATTCCTAAAATAATATTTACATTTTACTATCAGAAAACAGAACAATTAAGAAAATTTCAAAAAACGTTCTTTGGGCGGCGATAGCTGCTGGCAAGAATATGCTGCAAGTTCGTATAACTAGCTGAGACCATAGGAAATAATACGGGAAACTCTGTGCCATTCTGTAGCACCACTAGTTTTTTTGTTTTTGTTTTTTTCATTTTTAAAGTATTTTTTGCTGATTTAATCGATTTTAATATAGCTTTAAAGCAACTTCCTACAAATAATATTTACGGGATGCAACAAATGTTATCCACAGAATTACTTAGTGGCCTATTCGATTTCTTCGCTTTGAAATTGTAATGTCAGCCGTTGTATGTAATCTAAGGTTCCTGATGCCTACCAGCGCCATTGTCAGTTTGACCGATTTCGGGCTCAAGACAGAGATTTTCAGATAAAAAACAGTCCAAACCAAAAGTTTCCAAGCTAGGTTCACTTGAACGAATGGAAGAACCCTCGATTACATAAATAACATACGCAATAGCTTGAGTTTTTCTTCTGAACAAGTTGTGATCATTATTTTACGTAATATTTTTTATGGCATTTTTAAAACATTTTAAGAGCATTTTATTGACCATTTTGAAGATGTTTTACATAATCAAAACCCGCTTCCTACTGATGACTAATCATTTACAAGAAAATACTTCGGGAATCTGATAAGCATCAAGATGAAAATCATGAATTCATTCCAATTACTCATTGTCTAAGTTATTCTGTTGGAATTACGGACGGTTCCTGAAAAGTCTTCACATGTGGAAACCCTAATTGCAATCCTAACATTCCTTTTAAGATTCTGTTTCAAACTTTCATTTTTGTCTAAGTTTTGTCTCTTGCACTCACGTACGCCGCGCACTTGAGAACGCCACGTAGAACGCAATTTCTAGATGACAGTTTAATTATGAGCACTGAGAAATATGATTTGGCTAAGTAACTAAATGTTTTGTCGTTAGGAATACGAGGCAACTCTGATTTGGGGAACCAGAAAGGTGCCGCAAACGCTCGGTTGTTTTATTTATAAGTGATCATTTATTGTCATTCTAAAACACAGAAAAACTAGTTTTTCCATTTCAACGTTTGTCGTGGCTTCTTGGAACAATCTCGGAATGGTGGCGACTAGACGTCGTTAAAGCGCTTGCCAGATGTTCCGTGTAAGTTGAAAGACTCTGCCCTCATTTGCTAGAATTACTCGTACTCGCCGATACCAAACGAAGTTGTCTTCACGGAGAGAAAAACCTTCCCGTTATTTGCAAAAGCTTCCATCCATGATTTCAGGGCAGCTTCTATTTAGCTACTAATGCTTCGTTTTTCTAGGTATAAGCATTTCATTCCGCAAGGTGAATTTTGCGTGGTGAAATAATATGAGGAATATTTTGTTTAAATTAGTAAAACGTAGGAAAAGAAGAAAAATTATCGTTCATACTTGTATGTTGATTTAAAATTAGTCGTAATAAATATTAAATATTTTACTTAAGCCCTTCAAAAAATATTACAAAAATTAACATATAAGAATTAAAACTATTCTCCTCTTTTTATTTTACTGCTTAGAGTTAGCATTTAAATATTTTAAAACATATTTCCTCGACTTTATACTTCTTTTTCTCTTTATTCTCATGAGTTAGTGACTTTTTGTAAGTTTCGGGATGTGTTATTATTTAACAATTTCTCCGAATGGACATCAGATCATTTTACGTAATCTCCTTTCCCATAAAAAGTTTCAACCACAAGCAATCTCTCACAAACATTTTAAAAAATTCGAAATCATTCTTTACGACATAGCTTATTAAGAAACTTTTCTGATTGCATGCAAGATCTGAGTAAAACGTAACGTAACCAACATCGATTTCTCCAAGACACATTCCGTTTGCGAAGTACACACTTGTAGTTGAAGTACACATTTGTAGTTTGTGAAGTACACACTTGTTGTTGAAATGTGAATTCATTTCCAGAGAAGCGAATGTTCAGTCATTTAGGTTGTGGTTATTTTGCTTTAGATCAATCGCTTGCATTTTCACGTTTTTTTATACAAAATATATCATGTTGCAACATTTACTTAATATTTTTGTTAGGCCTATTTCAATATAATTGCGATGAAATATTATGTTTTTAAATTATGAAATTTCAAGACGCGCTAATATATTATAGAGATGTGTATTTATTTTTAATTAACTTTTCATTTTCTCGATCGTGGAGTATATCACATTCTTGTACAATGTATAAATTATGTATGTAGGTTTGTCAAAATATGAGCAGTGAAGTCTAGCAATTAATTTTCTGAGCTGCAAAATAAACATTCTGAAAATCCTTAAAAGCATATTCAATTGTTTGTCTTAGTTTAACCACTCTTTCACTGAAACAAACGAAAAAAAGCTATTTGAATCAAACAAAATTATTTTTATCAACACGTTTAACGTCTGACAAACCTAATCATTTTAATAAATATAGAAAACAATAGAAATTGTTACGAGGACTATTGCAGAGGCAAGATTAAACGATACAAGTAGAGATACTGTATCACTTGATTTTAATGCCCATATCAAACTTGTATTATTAATAGTTAGTACGTTCATAAATAAAGTTTCGGTTTGCATCGCTCGCAAACTGTACTCATGCATTCCCGCCATGTTTGACAGGCGGCTGCAGAGAAGGGGGAGGAAGCGGAGAAGGGCGCGGGGGCGGGGCGACGAGCTGACGGCGCTGCTTGGGGGACGGCGGCGAGCTTGAGCGGCTGGTGCCTCGTGGACCGCTGTCGACGGCGGCGACGGCGGGCGCAACAGCCTGAGGACTCGCGGCCTTCCATTCGGGCCCCGCGGGCTGCACGCCCTCCCGGACGACCAACAGCCGCGGCGCCCTGCGCCACGCACGCCCGGCCCGCGCGCCGCTCGGCAGCTCCGCCAGCCCTCGCCGCGCCCGCGCCGCCCGGAGCCCCTGCCGACATCAAGGAGCCCGTGCTGACGCCGCGCACCTCCCCGCGCCCCCCGCGCCGAGGAGGGCGACGGCGCCGACGGCGGCGGGCGGGCGGCTCGCCTCGCCGGCGCTTCTCCTCCGAGGCCGACACGCCGCTCTGGATCCCCGCCGCGCCTCACTCCGCCCCCGCTCAGCTCGCCCCCCGCTGGCGCCACTGGGCGTGGCGCGCGCGCCCGCCCCGCGCTCCGCCCACCCCCACCCCGGCGCACGCTGGACGCCGCGCGCCGGCACCCTGCAGTTCTGCCGCAGCGACTCGTGGCGCTGCTGTCGCAGGTGAGTCTCCACGCCTGGGACTGCGATGGCACGGCGTTAGATGTAGTGACCTCGATGGAATTCCGCATGAGTGGTACTACTACATGGCGAACAAAAAACTGGGGCGTTCAACTATCCAATAGCCAATGAAACAAATTCACCTATATAATTTTTTTTTATCATTTTCTTTAGTAACGATGAAAGTCATTCAATATCTAAATTTTAAAAAAAATATTTGAAACATAAGTAAAATTTTTCAATTAAATAGACCAGGAGGGGAGGCTCAGGGTTCAACTTGATGTCACTGCAGTGCTCTGATTCAGAGGTTATAGGTTCGAGTCCGCTACGGTGGCAGGATTTTCGACACTAGATTCACAGCACGTCGAGTTCAGTTGTTGTCTGAGAGAGATTTCTAGCGGCCGACTACTTTTGATCGTAGTTTTTGCGTATTTTTTTCGATTAACTACCAAGGCGAGCCGGAACAGTACCCCCTGACATAAGGGCGAGCACAGACCGGCGCGATCTTCTCTTCCCCTTCCGTGTCCTTCTTTACCCTTAGAAGTTTACATGCAGACACGTTTACAGCTTATACTGCACTACAATACTACATTTGCCGGGGAAGACGGTCGGGAGCTATGTCCCGGCTGGGGCGATATGGTGCAAAAATCTTCTCGCGGAGACACATGTTGGGGGAAAACTCGCTACTCAAAACCAGTAGGGACTAGACAGCGGATCTTAGCATACCCCACTGTCGAGGGAAAGAATACAGCCACTCCTTCCGGGGGACAACATAATCTAAACCATAACAGGACTAATGATCGTTTAGCAGTTCGGCTTGCGATATCAGTATTTCGAAACACATACAATCAATTGTCGATAAGAAGCATGGAGTTCTGACCACGACGGGCTACGAGGCTAGCACCTTTAATTTTAACCACCAAAACATAAAAAAGTTACGTGGTGCGCAAATAGTACAAACCTACCCGTATCGTTCTAGCACTGCTAAGTTTTTTCAAGTGGAGGAAAAAACATTTATTCATCCATTTTTATTTATTTTTGAATCTAACTTTAAAAATCTTAAATTATAGTGTCCTAGATAGTAAAAAATGATAATGAGGCTGTTTCCTTTTTTGCTCTCCACGTCACGTAGGGTAGAACATAAAAAGGTTCTTCAAGGACTAAACCTTTTCATCTCTGAGATACCCTCATGACCTAGGGTGCAATCTTGGAAAGTTAGAATAAAAACAATGCATTTTTCGAATTAAGTGTCGGTTCCACTCCGTGAGAAGGGCCGTGAGTACCAGCGTGCGTCTGTCTGTCCGCAGGCGGGAGCGCTTCGCTCGCAGGGCGCTGGGCGGCGAGGTGGGGGAGGATGTGGAGGGCGACGAGGGCAAAGGGCAAGACAAGGACGGGGACGATGCGGCGGGGCGCGGCGCCCAAGGCGCTGGCCACAGCGGCGTCCGCTGGTCGCTGCGGTGGCCCTGGACGCCGCGGCGGAGGGGGCGCGGCGGCGGCGGCGGCGGCGGTGGCGGCGCGCTGGTGGCGCTGGCGCACGGCGCGGCGGCGCGAGGGGCAGCGGCGGCGGCGGCGGGGGCGGGGGCGGCGGCCGGGGCGGACGCGCTGCCGCTTCATCCCGCTGGTGTTCCCCGAGGCGGGCGCCGAGCCGCGCGCCCCCGTCACCTCAGCCGTCGCCCCCGAGGACATCCGCTCCAGCTTCCGCTCCGTCAAGGTCCAGAGCGCGGCGCCGGCGCCGCCGCCCCGCGCCCCTCGGGACGACGCCCTCCGCCCCGTGTACAAGGGCCGCACGCGCGGCGGCCGCCGGCGGGCCTCGGCTGCAGCAGCGCCATGTTTCGCGGCCTCCGCCTCTGCCAGTGACCGCAGCACCCTCGCGCTGCGTGCGCTGCCTTCTGGGCACACGGCGGCCGGTTCAGCGCAGTGTGCCTCTGCGCCCTCTTGATTGGCAGCCCTGCGCGTTGGCTATTACCCACTCTGACCAAGAACGCAGGAAAGGAGCGATACGTCCGTTTTCATATCCCCGACGTACCCCAGAGTGTTTTGCTGTCCACAGTGAGCATCATTTTATGAGTGTCTTATAACACACAGGGCAGTCGTAATAACCGCTTCTTTGATGCTTTCTGATTGTGAAACTGTATGTCAAGGTAACGCAAAGAGTACGAAGAGAAAATCTGTATGGATTTTTAGAATTTTTATTATTTTTAGAGAAATAACGGTTTTTGAAACTGTTGCAGCCTTGTATACTGTCATACAGTGTACAAGTACTTTAATTTAATTTTGTAAATCTGAAATCACGGGAATTATAAACTTTTTCTGATGATATAATTTCGCTAATTTATAAAGCTAGCACTACCACATTGTAATAAATAATCATATCACAACGTTGAAAACAGGTAGAACAAAGTTCCTATGTATACTCTCTGAAGCAATATTAATCGCGACAATCTGTCATTTACGTTGAATTTTTACTTTAATATGAAAGTTTAAATTGAACAATTCTGTCACTGTGAATTTTGGACAATATGTAAACTTGATATACTGTGTAAATCATGAGCAACCATGGAGAGAAAAAATAGAATGGATAAGAGTACTGAAATCGCCACTAGCATTTCGTGCACCTCGAAAAAACTGCATAATTAATAAGTGGAATTTTGTTTGTGCACTTATGTAAAATATCTGTAGAATTAATCGTTTTTGTTTGTTTTTTTTCATTTGAATACTTTTTGCTTCACTATTAAGCATGGAATAGTGTCATTGCCAGAAAAATGACTACAAAGATATCTTTGGGAAGAGAATTTCATTTACATTCTATTCAAAACTTAAGGCCAAACACTTGGTGATTTATTCTACATCATAATTGTTGAAATATAAGCTCTGAAGCTACTAGTGCAATACCTCGTTGAACTAATCCTTATTACTAGAGAATGATGTAATTGCAGAGTTTGGAACAAAGTACAGTAAAATGTGCTCAATGCGGAAGCTCAAGCGACTGGTATTTTTTGTGTATTAAACAATATTCCTCTTTATACAATATAATTCAGTATAACAGTATGTTTAGCAAGACCATGATTCATATTCACATTAGAGAGATTTCCCATTGAGCTGGTTTTACTGTATTATCTTAGAAATTAGAGTAATCAACAGGGAAACAAAGGCACTAATACTGGCTAAAAGTTAAGATAATGGTTAATCTCAAATCTTAACATAGGTATTTGAATGATCATAAATAAACTGCAAAGTCAAATCATAAAGAAGAAAGATAAAGTTTAATGGGAGTGATAACCTCACACCATCTAACTAAACATTATCATTCAAAATGGAAAAATGGTGTCTGAAACTGGAAAACTAAGAAGGGATATTAAATTACACAAGAAACAAAAATTAGTTTCTCAATTTCTGTCATGAGTACCATTTTGAAGAGAATGTTCAAATTCTTTTGAGATTCTATCTTCTATTTGCAGTGCAGTTTGCTTATCACATTCAATTGTTATTTACATTGAAACATGAATTGTTTATCAGAGTTAAAATTATTGCAATTTATATTGTTCATGTAGGTCTTGTACTTTCTATCTCACTTTCAAAACATGATAATGCTCCTTTCTCTATATTATTCTTTATTTTCAGAAAGTCCATTCTCTTTAGATAAGATGCCAACACTGTGATTTGATTCATAGGATATTCCCTCTGAAATACACAATACTAGGGATTTTAATGCAATGGAAGTTTTCAAGTACATAATTCTAAATGTAAGTCATTATGTTCAAAACATGTGACTAAGAAATAATTATGTATGTACATTGTTATAAAAGAAATAAATTTATTTTATAATAGTGTTTCCAGAAATGCTATATTTTTTTATCAGAATTCTTTATGCTGTTAATTGTAATATGTAAAGAATAGGCAGTGAAGAAAGCCTGGAGTGTGTCAATTTACAAATGTATTATTGATATATTTTTCATACAATTATGAAAAAAGAAGACACAAGTTCTTAAGAAAATAGTGATACTGCATCATTACAAGTCACGCACAAATGTATTTACAATGAGATACAATATTAAAATGCTTCTAAACAATTTCTGTACAAATTCTATTTATTTTTCTGAAGAACATTAATTGTTTCAAGAAAGAAGAGAATAGAGTGGTCATGAATCCTAGAGAATAGAAATTTCTATTGCAAGTTGTTAATTACCGTTGGAATGTAAATTAATATTTTCAAATAACAAAATGAAACACCATAACAGAGTTTAAGCAAAAGAACAAGTAAGATCAGAGGTAGTTTCTGTGTCAGTTGCAAGTTTATACAGGTATCTTTCATTCCTTCCATTGATTCTGAAATTTATTCTATTTTTATCAATGAATTGGTAGTATATACTAATTTCTTCAGTATCATTTTTAATTGTTGTAGTAGTATTTCATTTAAAATTTTCCTTCACTTTCATTCCTATTGGCAAGGTTTTGTTGGTTCAGGAATATAAATAATACACACTTTCAAGTTGAAGGAAGGAATGTATTAATCAACTTTACAGAAAGAATGTTTCTCATATCGTAACAAACCTTTCACAAACACACACAACACATGAGATCTGTAAGTGAAACTTTATAACAATGATGCTAGCAGATGACAAATTCTCTACAGGTTTGCAGAAGAGGTATATCTAGAAAGTATTGGGGGAGGGAGGCATTCAACACCTCACTCATAAATATTTTTTAAAGAAGAACAATAATAATAATTGAATAAAGAAACAAAAATTTAAATTAAAAAAATGTATATTCATAATGGAAAGACTTTTGGATATGTTACAATCAATTTATGGTAATAGTTTTTAATAAATGAAGAAAAAATATGTTTTATTTATTTCATTAACAACAGGCTAACTACTGCCCTACTAAAATACAAAATGCCCCATTTCTGTCCAATACAGAATTTCATACAAAATTAGAGTATACAGTTTAATAAAGCAATAAATTAAATTAATTTATCATCCAAAAGTATTTGCCATTTTACATTAAAATATGAATCGTACCAGATATATTTCGTTGAATTTCAGGCGCATTTCATTGACACCCAATGTAGATGGATTTCTAGTTTCAGAATTTAAGGCACAAGATGTTCTGTGCAATTAAACTGAAAGATTGTAATTTTTCTATATTGATTATCTTATCTCTCATTCAAAAAAAGGATTTCAAATCCAAAACAATATTGCTACTTTTGTATATTATTATTATTATTATTATTATTATTATTATTATTATTATTATTATTATTATTATTATTATTTAATTATTATTATTATTATTATTATTATTATATTATTATTATTATTTATTATTATTATTATTATTATTATTATTATTATTATTATTATTATTATTATTATTATTAATTATTATTATTATTATTATTATTATTATATTATTATTATTAATTATTATTATTATTATTATTATTATTATTATTATTATTATTAATATGTATTATATTTGTTAGTTTGAAGGCTTAGCATCTAAGGCCTTTAGCCTTTTTACTGATCGATGTTATGATTAATCATATATTACATCTAAATTTTGAAGAAAAGTTTGGCTTCTTTCAAGAACTGTATTGTTTTTGTCAGTTGCTGTCTTGTCCGTGCCGAGATCTATCTTCATGTTGCTCTTCATGCCGACTCTGTTTCTAAGTCTTGAGAGATCTACGCGTATGTCAGAATATGTTTCACTGTCAGAAGTCTTCCGCAGCTGCAGATCGGTTGTTCTTCATTTCTTAACATGTATGAAGAAGTCATTCTTGCATGGCCTATTCTAGTCGGGTTAAAACACTTGTTCTCGTCGAGGGTAGCTGACATTTGGTGACCATTTACTGATATTTTTGTTTAATGGGGTGTGTTTCGTGTGAAGACTGTTCCACGAGGTCTGCCATTCTGTGAGGATGCAGTTCGAGACAGCATTTCTTGCATCCTGAGGTCGTATTTCAATACCATTTCTGATTAGATGTTCCCGGCATTTCGTGCTGCAGATCGACTTCTTCATTGCCTAGGATACCCACGTGTCCAGGGCACCAGATGAACGTAACTGATGCTCCTCGCTGCTCTAATTTATGGCATGTATGAGAATCATTTGTAGCAGTGGATCTAACAGTTTGGGCGCCTGTCTATTGCAGTGAGAAGACTTTAGAGAGTCTGTGCAGATGACGAACCTTCCTGAATCGAGAGTTTTCACAGTGTCGCAAAGACTGCAATACTGCATATAATTCGGCAGTGTACACACTTGCTTCAGGTGGAAGTGCCCAAGCCCTCGACAAGTTTTTCAGTTACAAATGCGCTTCCGACCTGATGTTTTGTTTTTGAACATCTGTGTAGATTATGATGTGATTTGTCATGTATTCTTCGAGAACTGATGAAATCTGACTTTAAATCTATGGGGAGGCATTCTGTTTTCTTTATACTGGTAGTATCGAGTCTTACTTTCTGGCATTTTCAACATCCAAACTGGAATTCATATGGTTGGTGTTTCAAAACTAGTGGTAGGACGATGTTGTAGCCACTTGGCTATCTCGATTGCGCCGGATGTTGGCTGGACGAGTTGCTGAAGGTCTTTGATCGTAAATATTTACTAGCTTAGGTCGAGTCATCAATGAGTGATTTAAATGTTTCGGTAGAGACAGCATTTTGATCTATAATTCAGTAGCATTGTTTTGTCGTCGGTGATGTAGCGACATGGTGCTGGTTTCACAGTAGAGGGCTTGAGGAAAGGACTAGTGCGGAACGCGCCAGATGCCATATCGGAGACCTTGCATTGTGAACGGGGTCTAGTTTCCTTAAACTTGATTTTCTGGCTGATGAGTACACTGCACATCCATAATCTATTTTGGACATCACCATGGATTTGTACAGGCGCAGTAAGATGTTCTCTATCTGCTCCCCAATTTATATGGGAAATGCATCTTATTACTCAGAGCTTTTTTTGCATCTACGCAAGGTATATTCTATATGCTGTTTTCATGTTAAATGCTATCAAAATCAAGCCAAGGAATTTTGCCGTTTCATTGTATGCCGTTGAACACCATTCAGCGTAGCTCAGGATCTCTGTAACTTTTCCTTTTCCGACTGAAGTGGACGCAATTCGTTTTGGGCTGCTGTAATGAGAAGCAATTTTTTTGCGTTCTTGTACTAATTTATTGATGGCATTTTGCATTTTGAATTTGACCATTCCCAGTGATTTGGCTGAGTAGAATATAGCAATGTCATCTACATACATGCATTTTCCTATTGACGCTTCTATGCCGTCAAAATCCGTTAATCGCTATGATAAAGAGCGTGCCACTTCATGGAGAATTGCGGTACACCGTTCTAGTACGTGGCTTTCTGAGATAGCGCGAAGGCGAACTTTGAAAGATTTGTTAAGGAACCTGGGTATGAATTTTGGTAGATATCCTCTTATTTGCCATTTATTAGCTGTCTCAGAATGTTATGTCCGCCAGGTCTTATCGAAAGCTTTTTCAGGTCAAAGAATACGGTAACCATATGTTTTCTTTTGATGAAGGTATTCTGAATTGCGTTTTCCAGATATATTAGCTGGTCGATTGTAGAGTGATGTTGTCTGTATCCGCACTGATGTAAGTTTAGAAGGTTGTTTCTTTCCGAGACACCATGTTAGCCGGGTGTTGACCATTTTTTCCAATATTTTTCTAGCAGCATGTCAGCGATACCGGGATAATTTTCAGGATTTAATGGATCCTTGCCTTCTTTAAATTGGAATTATTATCGCTTTTCTTCAGACTTTGGGGTTACTTTGTGTCCAAATGTTATTGTATTATTAGCAAATTGGACAGTATTTTTTCGGTAATCGACGTAGTAATGCTGTAAAGGGATATTGTCTGATCTGCTGCGGTGTCTCCAGCTGCATTTTATGGCGTCTTGCAATTCTCTCCATGGTGAAAAGAGCGTTATATGGCTTTATCTATATTGGTTGTAAAGTCAAGTAATTGTCTTCTTCTTCTCTTTCTTTTTGTCGAGAAAGTCTTTAGGATAGCTATTGTGTCACTGGGCTTTGAGTATTGGGTCGCTAATACACTGGCTATTTCGTCAGGGTTGATATTAGTTGTCCTTCGTGTTCAATGCATGTTATTGGACTGAAAACATTTTTTCCCAGCTATTGAGCGGATTTTCTGCCATATTTCCGTGACTTTGTCGTCCGAGTTATGGTTGTTACGTACTTTCCAGCTTGATCGTTTTGCTGTTAGTATTTTTCTGCGAGCGAGCGCACGCAGACGCTGAAAGCAATAAGATTGTCTTGGGTTGGTGCACGTCTATATCTATTTGAGGGCTTTTCTTTTTCCTTATTGCTTCTTTGGTCTCCGATTCCCCATGGTACTGGAATCCTAGATGAGCGGCCCTAGTCTGTGGAATGTATTTAACAGCGGAAGATAAGACAGTGTTGGTGAAATCGGTAACGTTTCTCTGAGTTTCCACTGACATTTATGGTATATGTCTGGTGAACTGGGCGTGGGCG
>BOPP01000005.1:5467157-5495329 GCA_017312745.1 Gryllus bimaculatus | reverse complement strand
CGAGTCCCAACTTTGGTTGTAAAGTCAAGTAATTGTTCTTCTTCTCTTTCTTTTTGTCGAGAAAGTCTTTAGGATAGCTACTGTGTGTCACTGGGCTTTGAGTATTGGGTCGCTAATACACTGGCTATTTCGTCAGGGTTGCATATTAGTTGTCCTTCGTGTTCAATGCATGTTATTGGACTGAAAACATTTTTTCCCAGCTATTGAGCGGATTTTCTGCCATATTTCCGTGACTTTGTCGTCCGAGTTATGGTTGTTACGGTACTTTCCCAGCTTGATCGTTTTGCTGTTAGTATTTTTCTGCGAGCGAGCGCACGCAGACGCTGAAAGCAATAAGATTGTCTTGGGTTGGTGCACGTCTATATCTATTGAGGGCTTTTCTTTTTCCCTTATTGCTTCTTTGGTCTCCGTATTCCACCATGGTACTGGAATCCTAGATGAGCGGCCACTAGTCTGTGGAATGTATTTACAGCGGAAGATAAGACAGTGTTGGTGAAATCGGTAACGTCTTCTCTGAGTTTCCACTGACATTTATTAGTGGTATATGTCTGGTGAAGCTGGGGCCAGTCGGCGGCGGTTGGTACACCAACGTTTTCGTAATGTTACTGTGTCTTTGGCATGTTTGATATATCACAACAGAGGAAAGTGATCACTCTGATGAAGATCTTGGCAGTGGTTTCCACGTCAGCCGATTGAAAGATTTGGACTACATATTGAGAGATCTATGGCTGAGAATGAGCCATTTCTAGCATTAAAATGAGTGCTTGCTCCTGTGTTTAAAAATACGTTATTCGTTGTTAATAGCAGGTCATCGATTCTGCGACCGGAGTCATTTGTCTTAGAACAGCCCCATGTGGTACTGTGAGCATTGAAGTCGCCTAGAATTAGAAATGGAGTCTGTAGTTGATCATCAGGTCTTGTAGATCTTCATTTCGCCAGAGGCATCGGGTAAGTATATGCAACATACGTCATCTTCAATGCTTGTGTAGGGTTACAGCTACTTCTCTGAGAGGTGTGTCGAGATCAAGACGACTAGCAGGATGAGTATTGCCTGATCAATTATGGCAACACCACCTCTAGCTCGTCTATCAGGTTCTACCGTCACTGCGAAAAGTTTATATCCTCTAAAATTGGAACGGTCTTCTGGTTTAAAATGAGTTTCTTGTAAGCACACACACATTGGTGTGTGATTGGGCAGTAGCAATTCAGCTCACAGTAATGCGAGATACAGCCGTTGATATTCCAACTGAATTATATTTTCCATGGTTGGAATGCGCGTTTTTCTGCTGTGTAGAATACGTAGATCTTGTTTTTATTTTCTTGGTTTTCCTTTGGCCATCCTTTCTTCTTTCTCTTCTTACGCGGAGTTTTGCATAGATCGATGGATTGGTAATCATTATTTTCAGCACTTACCATCGAACTTGCCTCAAGACCAGTGGTTGTGTCGTGATCATTGGTCATCGATTTCATTTTTTGTTTGAGGAAGTTGTTCTCGGTGTTCTTAGGAGAACGAGGCGATCGACTTCCATAGCCTGTTGTCGATACTTCTTTGCTGGGTATGGCTGCAGGCGCAGCTACGGATTACTTTCTGCCTCATTGTGGGGTCTTGAAGATTCTTTTCCATTTACTATTTCACTTTGAGTGTTTGAGGTTAAGTTTCTCTGTGATTGTATTCTTGTGAATTTCGTTGAAGTACTTTTCTATGCATCGGTTATCCAGGCATTAGTTCTTTCACTACTAAAGAAGGTAAATTTGTGTGTTTAGTAACTGCTTCCACGTATGTAATATTACTTTATTTTCAGGACTCACAAGTTTTTTGCTTGCCAATATAGCTGATCTTTTGTCTGGCTTTAACTGTTGAATTGCTGCCTCCTGCTTATATATAGGGCAGTCTCTTGACCTCGATGAATGTTGTCCACTGCAATTAATGCATTTGATAGGATCTAGGCATGGACATCACTATGAGAAATGGCTACCAACAATGACATACTTTCATTCTCGCACATCTAAGATGCTGGGTGTCCAAATCGTAAACATTGAAACACACTGCAGGTTGAGGGAAATGAACATTCGTTACGTTAGACGATGAATGCCCTCTTTAATCTTCTGCGTAATGTAACAACGCTTGAACGTCAGGACATGGGACACCTGAAGGAATTATATGTCCATCCCGCCCCATTGTTAGCCATACGACAGGCAATGACTCCTTGAGAAGCTAGTTCTTGAACTATTTCTCTTCACTGCAGTTTAGTAAGTCACTGCAAACTACACACAACCTTTGCAGGCGGTATTCAGCTGTGCCGTGAGCACTTACTTCAACATCTATAGTGCCTATTTTCTTCAATTCTAGTAATTTTTTACCTGTATTGTCATTAACTGTTTCTACCAAGAGTCCAGATGAAGTTTCTGTATGTCTTTTACGGCAGATCCAGCGCAGGTGCTAATACTCCTCTCTATTATAAACGGGCTCACTTTATCGAAATTTCCTTCAGTTCTTTTTACTGTAAGGTACTTTAGTACTTGCTTGCGGTTGTTCTTGAACAGGTCATCATAGTTTCACCAGTTGATTTTCCAACTTTCATTCTTTTGGCATTTGAACTCCGCGTTTTTTTCTGACGACGGCGTTGTTATAAGGGTTTCCCTCAACCCTACTTTCCGCAGACTTCCATACGAGTCCCGCGAAGCTTGCCTAATCACTCGTAGCACTATCTGCCAGTGGTGCCGATGATCCGCACCCACCCTGGATTGCAGTCGCCTGGGGTGACGACGCCCGGTGGCCTGCTTGCGCAACCCACCCGACCGCCTGGTACTGGAGAGCTCCGATCCCCTGCACCGTAAACTGTCGATCCTGACAGAATCCTCCCATCTTGGGTTTTTTCTTCAGGTCACCTTCCCCTAGCGTTTTTGAGCTCACCGCCAGGCTTAAGAAATGGAAAGAACAAGGGGGACAGAGAAGACAGAGTTAGAAAAGAAGGTAGAATGGAAACGACTCCTAGCCCTCGCAACCTAATAGGCTCGGCGGAAAACAAAGAAAGTTTGGCCGATACAAGATGGCCTACAGGACAGATAAACAGATTGGTTGCCACAATGTACAGTGAAGCAATGACACACAAGCTTTGTGGAAATACGGACTCGCTTCTAGGGGAGTGGACAGCGCGACAGCTGCACGCCGATTAGTCGCCTTCTAACGACAGGCGCGGGATGTCCCGTGCGTGCGCTATTCTACTAAAATCCCCACACCCACACGGGACGAAATTAGTAGTATTACTTATTATTATGATTATTATTCATTATATTATTATTTATTCATTATTATATCTTTATTTAACTTTGATTGGCCACATTGGACCACTTGAGTTGTTCACTTCACTGTTACTGTTCATTTGGGTCGACGTGTCGAAGGTTTTCACCTTGAGATGAGGATAAATCCTCGAGTTACAACTCTGAAATGTTGATTCAGAAAGGTTGATAATGAGAGATGGCGGACTATTGATACTATCATGGAATTAGATAGGGGTGCTGAAAGGACAACACAATACAAATCCGTGCCGATGTGGGGACTCGAAACCAACGATTTTCGATTGCAGATCGCTACGCGCACTAAAAAAAATGCCGTTAGCGATCTCGGCCACCAGAATCAGCACTTTTTGTATATAAACATTAGCAAACATCATAATACATTACTTCCATTTAAATCAGACCTGTCGGGAATTTCACTACATTTCATACATTGGCTGATTGCAAAAGGATTAGGTAATTTCAACTTAAAATGTCACCATTCATAAAAATCAATGTTAAACTTCTATTTACTTGCGTTATCCAGGAGTCAAGGAGTCCTAGCACCAGTGCCCAACATTTCACCACCATCTGCACGCCTCCTTGCAGAGCAAAATTGCTCATAGGCGTTTCACTCGAAATGTTAGCACCTGTACTTTGGATACAATTTCTCCTGGCAACCCAAGTCAAACACTGACTCCAGCCACGGAAGCTTACACTCTCAGTGTTTTAACTACTCTATTTCTTCATTGAGACTTCATAATATGGATTCCATATAGGCAAAGCATAAGTCAAAAATGGCTTAAAACCTGTGTTTTGAAAAATTACAATGGTTTCTCAATTTACAAAGTCAATACTTTGCCTGTCTATAAATATAAGAATATGAAGACATTCTCAAAATAATCAGTGTGAGTATTAAAGGTCAATTTTGAAATAAAATAATTCCCAAATCTTCAATTTGTGATATAATTTCAAAGTATAACTAGACAATATACATTGACACTCTTATTTTCATTCAATCACACTACTGGGTCATTCTGATTGTACCTGGGTGATCAGTTTATAAGGCAACCCTACTGTTTGAGACCCTGGAAGAAAAGTGAAAGACTTGCAACACTGCTTCTGGGACAGATCCTGTGACTACATTTCTGTGACAAACTCCTCACTCATTCACTACTTCCTTTCACTTTCCCCTTTCCTGTTCTGAGTCACAGGCGGGATTCAGGGGCAACTGCTCCCCAATTTCTGGGACAAATTTAAAAAAATTATATTTACACATTTTATTTTGCAGATCTTGAAATTTATATATAAAATATTTACTTGTGTCTGTATTTTGATAATAACAATTAAGAAAAATAATTTTATTAAGCTGAAGCTAGTAACATACATTAATAAATTGGTGAACTTTAGTTCAGTGTTACAAAACTCATGGGATATTGTTCAGCGTTATTGTGAATATATCATCATAATAAATCCACTTTCAGTTATATTTTGCTTTTAAACATTATATACTTAGAAATTAAACATTTGAATGCATAAAATCATGATTCATAACACTCAAATTTTAACTCTCAAAAAGAAAGAGGATTTCCCATTTATTATAGATAGAGGTAAACATGGTGATTGATCCATTTAATAATATGAGTCCCCTTCATATATTTTCATACATCGCAGACATTCAAGCAGAAACAATTTTAACAACTAGTTAAATACCTCCTTTTGCCATCATTGATCAGTTGTAAATGAGAGCTGATGTGAAACAGAGGCGTTCATGTTTTCTCAGTTCTAAAACCTTTGAAAGGAAAGTCTTTGGCTTTTAACTATAGTTTGAGTTTGTTTAGTCCATTTCAACTTCATAACAAATGAAATTCAATATGTTTTAAACATTGTTTTATGCCTGAAATCTGTAATTTCGAACGTTTCAAAGAACGGTTGTAGCTTGCAGATTTTTATTAAGGCGATGTTTGTAAAATAATCCCCGAACTATTGTGCACATATGAGCCCCAAACTTTAACAGGCTCGTGTTACATACACTACAACTTGTGATCATACTATTTTTGTTTTAGATGCCACGAAAGGTTCTAGACCCAAAAGCAAAAGGAACTAGTAATGCTACAGAATGACCCACACCTTCCTGTATTAGTTAGTTGCTTCATTTCTTGTAGTTTGAGCTAGCTTTTCGGCTGAGCCCCATCCTCTTGCAAGCTGCCATCTATTGCCGCCCAAACATAATTTTTTTAACATTTGCTCAATTTTTAGGTTTCATAGTGGCAGAACAGAAAAATTACTTGAAGAATATTATTGAAGAGTAAATCCTTGGAATGGAAATTTTCTTTGAAAATTTGGGGCTATTTTAACAAAATTTAAGCAATTCTGTAAATGTGAAAATTGAAGCTCTTTTTCACAGAGAACTATTGAGATTTCAAAAACCTTTATTGGAAGTCGTGCAAAGCACTGCCACTCACAAATGCAATATTGTACACATATCGCCAAAAATGAACATATCAATGGCATGAGAGATATTAAAAAAACATTTGTGTATTTTTTTAAGAAACAAAAGAATACAGCAAAATGGATTTTACATCTTAAACAGTGCAATTAGCATTATCCGTACAAAATGCTCAAAAACAAAATTGGGGCCCTTTTTAGATAAAATGGTGTTTGAGTGTTTCTGAAAATGTGGAAATTTGAACTCATTTTCACAGAAAACTGTAGAGTTTTCTAAAAACTTCATATGACATCATTTATAGCACATGCGCTCAATGTTGTAATTCGAAAAAATCGCCACTAATGTAAATATTAACGACGTCAGAGACGAGTCAAAAAATACACTAGTGTAATTTTTGGGGAAAAAAACAAAAGAATAAAGGAACAAAGCTACCTTTCTTTTTTTGTTTGCGGGGAATTTTCAAATTTTCTTTCTTAAGGTGAAAATGAATGGGATGAAAGGCAAGGCTGTGATTTATCATCAACCAGTCATTACTTTTCATAGACAATTTAACCAGTGATTTTTGTGCACTGACTACTGAGCCGAATCTTTCAACACTATTTTTATTTTTAGAGTAACATCATTTCAACCTTAACAACAATTACAACAATAATCTGTTTTGTGAATATGAAATTTATAATTTATAAATACTTATTTAAAACAGCAAATATAAAACATGGGCAACATTTCTGGAGAGTATTTGGGTGAAACTAAAACAAGCAAAGTTTATTATTAAATCTACCTGAATGTTTATTTTACATGGCAAGCTTATTTCACTTTTCAACAATTAATGAAGGAATCACTGTTCTTGTCAATATAATTTTCTTTCAATGGCAAAAAAGCAGGTGCATTCCTTTCTCTTTGACCTCATAGACATGGCAGTTACCGGCTCTCCTTCTCTGGGTGGCATTAGGGAGGATTAAGAGGGGATTAAGTGTATTTCCTGATAGTTTACCTGTGTGAAACCACGAACTGCTATCCGATCAGCTCAAACATAGTTGCCACTGCAATTTGCTTTCCCTGCTGTGGGTTGCATTTTAAACTGATACCCGGTATTTGGGTGCAGTAATTGAACCTTACATTTGCTCTCATTAATCCTATACTATAATTTGCAATCATAAGTGAAGAACAAAAATAAACTCCCTAGAAATAATTCTTTATATTATAATTGCACAAAGCAAAAAGGAATAGACCAACAAAAAAAATCTTGAAGTCCCAATGATGCAGGATGTTTATAATGCACAATGTGATTCAAATTTGAAAAAATAAGGGCAGAATCGATTCAATGATATCAATAAGTTATCAATACAAAATATCATCAATTTCAATTATCAATCACAAAAGAGCAGAATGAATATAATAATATTATCAACAATTTATCATATGAACATTTTATTATCCCTCACTCAATTCTATTCTGTTCTCCAATAATCACGGATTTAACGAAAGGTTTGATTTTCTCAATAACTAGTGCTTCCAATTATTTTGTGATTATACTCAATATCAGAATGTATCTGTAATTGTGCTTCAACGTAATTTCCTGACTTAATTAAGTAAATCAGTCTAATAAAATTTTTATTCTGTACCTTTTGGAAATTTTATTTAATGATTCATTAAAAATGTTACTTAATGGTATATACAAGGAAACAGTACAATTCTTTAAATATAATTCTTTAACACTCTTCTAAACACAATTCTTTAAATATAATTATGATTATCTATCATTTCATTTTATTTCCATTAAAAGATTTTAGATTTTTCAAAACTCGATGTAGTAATATTTCAAAGTTCAGAGGTCAATTCACACATCATCAGTGAAACTAATTGGATCATTAAATTCTTAAGCTGTATGAACTATTTGAAAATATATGAGAGTAAATTAACATGCTTCAAGACATCTTTAGAAAACCTGCCATATTTAAATTCTTTCTTAAATACATTTTTCATTGTTACACACATAATGTTTACAATTTTCTCTTCAAAAACACTTCATTCAGTGGCAGATTCAGATAGTATTTCAAGGAGGACCAATTTTAATTCACCCCTCGATAATCACATATATTTTTGAAATATCAAAACAAAAACAAAAAGTAGATAAAATGTATTAAAGTAAAATAATTATTAATATAAAGTTTAATAATAGATAAAAATGGTTTTCTTTAAAAATCTTTTAAATAGAAATCTTTAAAAATGCTTACTATTCATTATAGGAATACTCCTTAGGATATGCTGTGTTTGATATGTTGTAATTGTTTTGAATACATTGAGTAAAATTTTAAAAACTGTTAGCTTTGGGAGCTTATGGTCCTCCTTGACTATCACTGATCCATATTCTGTGATAAATTGTTATAATCAATGGCTTCTTTATAATTTGTATATCTCTTATTCACACCATTTTTCTCTTTATGTAAGTTAATCAATTGCTCTTTGCACCGTTAACTTACAAAATTACTTAAAAGGTTAGTTTACCTTGGATCCATTTGAAGTCATATCTGTAAATGTTTATAGCAATCTCGCAGTAGCTCTACAAACCTCATTTTTGCCAGTGTAAGAAGAACAGCTTGTATATAATTAACATTGTTATTTTGTTGATGCTGCTTTTACAATAGAAAAAAAAGATCTTCCTGATATTGTTTTTTTCTGTGGAGGTTCAATTCTCAGTTAATTTTGGGTTCTATTTCAGTACATCTATTACATGAATCATATCAGCCTTTTATTTTAATGGTGTATTCATACCATATAGCTGTAGAGTGTCATTCATGCAGATGCTTAAACTTGATTAAAGAGATCCTTATTACATAAAAAGACAGTTTAAAAAAAATCACCACATGAGCCCTTCTTCCAGAGTCCTATTGAATTGATGATACTGATATTTTTACTACTCACGTATTAATGCTCTTTGAAGTTATAGATGTCTTCAAAGTCTTCTCTTTGAAGTTATAGTTCTTCATGTCTATGTCTGAAATCTATTTTAAAGTTTGAACAGAATAATTATTATCTAATTTTTGGGAAATATAACCAATAAAATAGCACAATGTAGTCTGCCAAATATTCATGTTTATACTTCGGATTCCTAGACAATTAAATTTCTGTTTTTAGATGTCTGAAATAGGCTCATAAAAAGTAAAAATAGCGGTTATATATTCTTATATAAACACTGAGATGAAAATGACTAATACATACATGAAATATTATGTTACGTCCAACTATTTTATTATCTGTAAATTAGTATGAAATATTTTTAAATATTAAGACATACCATGAATCGGGGTGAATAGAAACTCAGGGCTGAATAGGGGCAGCAGTGGAGGAAAAAAAAATCTATCCCTCACAAACATGATGTTAATTAATGTGTTTTTGATGACATCTTGTGAATAAAATTAGTATGAGATTGTAGTTCTTGACAGTTGTGTGTTTTATTTTTGGAATCATGAGGATATTGCAAAAGTTGATCAAGTGTTGTTGTTACTATTGTAATGTTCACGGCAAAACTTATTCTTTACAAGCAAGACATGCTCCTGAAATAATTTCAAAATATTTCAGGTAAATAGTGATTCTATTTCTAAGTTATATCCATGCACTTTTATGTTGTAATATTAATTTTGAAATAAACTGTTGAATATTTTCTCTCAAGCTGTCATACTTTTGAAGTTTAAGAGTGAATAGGGACAACATGGTTAGGCAGTATGGGAGTAGTTTCAGAGGTTGTCTACACAAGTACATTGCCCAAGAAGACCTAGAAAATGCACTGCAAGCTATTAGGAGAAGGATGGCACTTCAAGCTGCTGCAGAGAAGTTGCAAATACCTAAATTTCAATAGCAGCAGTAAAGTAAACTGTTTCCTGCTCAAATTATAACAGAAAAAAGAAAGGGGGGGGGGGGGCAAATAGCCTCTGGCGAATCATGTGAACGGAAAATTGTAGATAGTGTTGTAAGTTGTGGAAGATGTGGGTACCCAATGAGTACCTTTAATTTGCGGAGTTTCGTTAAATAACATTTGGACAGGGAGGGGAAAATAATGAAACAGTTCCAGAACAACCTTCCAGGGTCATATTGGGCTCAGTCTTTCATAATCAGGCATAAGGATAAAATTACTCTTGCATTTGTCAAAATCTGACATAGGGAAAGGTTAGTCACTCCACAGGACATTGAACATTATTTTGAAGAATTGAAACAGTTGTTAATAGTGTTCAAACAGTAAGACAATGAAGATACATGTTTAAGTAATGGTAATGCATTAGATGTTTTTTTTTATGCATTTCATGTTTTTAAAAAGTAATCTTGTTTTTCTATGTCTGACAGAATAGGGATTTGATTTTTATTTATGACTGTCGCTATTGACCCCATCTTTACAGAGAATAGGGAATTTCACTTTCATGAAAAAAATATTTATGACATATTGCATTACTAGTATTAAAAAACCTAGTAATCTGTCCCTATTCACCCTGTTTTATGGTAATTTTTATGACATCACTAGAGCAAGCTAACATACACAAAGGTACAGTGAAATACACTTGCGTCTACAACCTGTGGAATTTGCCTCACGATATACAACAATGAGAGTGGAATTGTGCCTTATCATTCAGCATCACTGTATAAACAAAACAATATTTCTACTTCTTCACGTCTTTTGTGCGTACTTTCATTTTGGAGGTAATTGGCAGTGAACTAATTTTATGTAACCATTAAAATTTTTGTAGCAGAGCAAAGATTAACAATCCTCTGGTCTAAGATGTTAATTTTTAATGTTCCACAGTTAAGAGAAAAGAACAAAGATGAGTTTGAGAAAAAATTAATGTACTTACAGCATATTTATTTTAATTAATATTATCTTCAAACTAGACGATCTCTTATCTTCCAGAAGAAGAATTATCTTGAAATTAGAATTTAATGTTAAAATTAGTAAAAAAATATATTTTAAGATTAAATTTGAAAAATTCCTTTAAAATCCAGAGAGATATTATTTAAATTTTAATGATATAACTGTTATTTAACTTAAGAAGCATATCTGAATGGGGAGTTAAAAAGGAACATTAATATCAGGGGTGTATTAGGAAGAGATAAAAGATTTTAAAAGTAAACAAGAGATACTTACAAAACTAAATCTTGCAAACATATCTTTGAAAGCTCCTTTTCTATCATATTTCTCGCAGTTAACTATAAAATTATTGAGAAGACATATTACATTGAGAAGAACATTAAAAATGGAAACCGTGGGAACAGAAAACAAAAAGCTCTCTCTTATCATTTTATCTTTTACAGTAGTTCTCTGTGACAAAGGATTTGAATGCCCTAGAAAAAAATAATTTCAATTGGGTCTTGAAATTTGGTTATCATGCATGTATTGTTACATCTGGACATTAGCTCCTGAACATTTTTTGGACTAAAGGAATATTAGTATGTTTCCTATGGTACTAAACACACATTGGTATTGGTTGTTATAGTATTGGTTGTCAAATTCAAATGCAGTCCACATCCATATTGCTCATATGTGTATATTTTGAAAATTTTCATTCCTTCCAGATATATAGCATAATATTGAGGGAAACACATGGCCCAGATGTTTAGATTACAAAAAAGAATTGTACAAATCCCACCCATGTGATTATTGTAAGCATCTCTTTATTAAGCTTAGATTTCTACCATTACCTTTCCTCTTTATTTATGAATCAGTGGTCTTTGTCAAAAATAATTTATTCAAGTAGGAGAGCATATTTTCAGCTGTGTACCAATGTCTATAAGTATAACACTTGATGTAGTAATCATATTCATTAGGTGTCAATATCAACAGCCCACTAAGAAAAATGTAACTATTATTGTACCTCAGCCTCTGAGCCAATGACCTCCATTTCGGTCAGGTTTTTTGTCCAGTATCCCTGACCCTTCGAGCAAATGCTGAGATGGCCCCTTGTTTTTTTGCTTCTGGACATAAATATAACTTCACTGTCAATGCCTGTCTTTTAGAGCTCTGTGGATATTGTAATATAGTTCTTCAAATTATTGTTTTCCATGTTCTCAGAGCAGGAAGTCCACCTTTCCTTCATGAAGGGCTACAAATGAGATAATAGCCAAACTCTGTAGCTGATTTGCCTTTGGAAATAGTTTCTATTGCACTGGAGTGATTTTTTCTTATAAATTCTTGCTGAAAATCTTGATGAAAAATTATTATTTTATCTGTATTCATTATTCATCTTGTATATAGTTTAAGGTAGGGATCTCAGAAAATGTGGTCAGAATACACTTCTCCCCATAGCACATCACACCCAGTTTTGAACTGTTTTTGATGATATAAAAAATTTTAAAATATGTATTTACACATTGATTCGACTTTTGAGTTCACCAAATAAAATGTTTCATTATAATTGTCATCTTTACAATTTTCCTTTTTTTGTTTTAATTAACTGATAACACATGACATTCTCATCAAGTTCTCATTTAAGACAGGAAACCATGACTTATTGCTTGTGGTGTTAGATACAACTATAGATTTCAAAGAACCATGATGGCATCAACTAACTAGTGGTGCTACAGAATGGCACAGACTTTCCCGTATTAGTTTTTTTTTTTTATTTCCTTTGGTCTCGGCAAGCTATCACCACCCAAAGTACATTTTTTTTTTATTCTTAATTTTTCAGTTTCCTAATTGAAGAGTGGAAATATTATTTTTTAGATTATTAAAGAACAGTTAAACCTCGCCCAAAATACCAATTTTCTTTGAAGAATGTGGAGCCGTTTATAAGAAAATGGCGCTACTGTAAATGTGAAATTTGAACCTCTTCTCATAGAAAACTATTGCGTTTCCAAAAAACTATATAGGAAATCACTTCAAGTACTTCCAGTCCAAAATGAAATAGTGTTTACAAATAGCTAGAAATGTGCAAATGAAAGGCGTGAGAGTTCTTTAAAAAAATATATTCGTGTAATTTTTGAAAAGATAAAAAGTATCCCAAAATTAACTTATAAAAAACCTATAAAAACCTATAAACCTATAAAAAAGTGCAATTAGCACTGTCCGTTCCAAAAGTTTAAAGAAAAATTTGAAGTCATTTTTGAGAATATGGCGTTTGAGCATTTCTGAAAATGCAGAATTTTGAGCTAGTTTTCACAGAAAACATTTAAGTTTTTGATAAACTTCATTTGACATTATTTAAAATACATTTACTCATAAATATAATTACATGAACAAATTGCCTGTAATACAAATATTAACAAAGTGAGAGACTAGTAAAAAAATTACATTTTTGTAATTTTTCAAAAAACAAAAGAATAGATCAATACAGCATCTGTCATCTACATATGCCATCATCTAAATATCTGTGAACAACGATAGCGATTAAACTGTTCAGCCTATTTTCTCCAAAATTGATATTCCCCAATTTCTCTGGATGATGTCACAGCCCTTTGAATTTGAAACCAATATTTTAATGTTGGGTGATACTTCACATGAAGCCCATGGGATATTTTCAAAATTTTCAAAAAAAAGCTGTATCGTTTTTTAGTACATTTTGTTGTTGGATAGTGTGAAGAACGTTTAAGAGAATAGTACAAGCTTCATTTTCGTTAAAAACTCTAATTTTTCGAAAATTGCAAAAATGTTTTCGCCGTCTTCCTATAATGATGATAGAGATTTTTTCCCTCAATGTAATCTATTCCTTAAAGATATATTTTGAAATAAGGTCATGTATAATTTTTCAAAAATTTTCGTGTATTTTAGTGTAATTTTCTGTGAATGTACGCGCGAGAAAGTACGTGCTTTTTTAGCACTACTAGTTTTCTATGGAGTCAGTTTAACACACAGTATCAACGAGTGAAAGTAACAACGAGTAAGTATCAACGAGTGAAAGAGCACGTGTCACGAAGTACTGTCAGGCACATACTAATTCAACAGTATAACACACGTCTTTTCTGTTAATTTCATTTATTTAATCCTTCTCAAAAATCACAGAAAGTTGCTCTAAGTTGGTTGCGTGTTGAAATGCCAGTCCCGGTCGATAATTCCTTACCATTCTAACTAAATTAATTTGACTTTTACGCCTACCTAGATTTAAATCATATTCCAAATCTCTATTTACTCAGTTCCTGTTTTTTAGTTGCAGTATTGTAAGTAGATTGGTTGTTTTAATCCGTTTCACATCTATGTTACAGTTATTTACGCTCGTTATTTTGTAGTTGCATAAATATTTGCTGTTTTGTCATTTTGCAATTTTTATTCATAATTAAATATTGGGCGGATACGTTGAAAAATCATATTTTTTATGAAAGCGTAATATTGTCTGGATCTCAACATATTTTCTGGTATTTTCATTGAAAAAAATACAATGTTCAAATTAGAACAAAAATAACGTGAAATATGTGAAACAGAAGGATAAAAATCATTTGTTAGTACAGAAAGAGTCAGAGTGGTAAAAGTTTAGAGACCGATGAAGATTTTAGTACCGGATTTTGTCGGTGGTTATAATCATATCTCCTATTGTAATACTCAAATTTATTAAACACTGCAATTTAAACTAGTGATGCTACATCAGTAGGTTCTTTTCCGTAGTCGTAACGGTTACGTAAACTTATAATATCGCTTGTAACATCCGTTACCATTCGTAGCACAGTCGGCGGGAAAACTTAAAAAATACAACATAAATTCATCATTCAAAACTCGCTTTTCATAATTCAAGGAAAACCGCCCGACAATGATAAGTTATTCTCAGAATTTCAAATTGTCGAGGGCCGGCGATGCTAATGACATATTGCGATCTGATAACTCCTAAAAGATCCTAGCAAAAGAAGTGCAGAAAATTCGAATTTGCGATTTAAAAACAAATTACTTCAAACTTGTCATGTTTTCATAAAATGTACATAGCGTTAACCTTGAGATTTAATTTTGAAGAACACCTTTTCCTCATTATAGTAAAGGAGTGGAGATACAGAATGTCAAGCAGGTTTTCTTCTTCATACTTAGTTTTGATTTACCACAAATGCATATCTCGTTTAACATATATATACTATATATTATATATATATAATATATATATATATACTATAATATAGTATTATATATTATATATATAATATATATATATATATATAAAAGGGAACTTGTGTGCATATGTGAACGCAAAAACGTACTCGATCTATTTTGAATGTCACACACTTGTTTTATTAGTAATTGGAGTGTTTAAAGAGTGGATTTGAATTAAATTCGAACATATGGGGGCGTTGTTTATGACTTATTCATTCGCTTAGAGGCCGGATTTTTATGTAATTACATATTTTTTTCTTTCTACTTACAGTTCTCAAATTTGTAATCTTGGCAAATCGTCGCCGTTCTAACACAAAATTTAATTTATTCGTTACGTATTTTTACATATTTAATTTTGTATTACACATTTAACATATTTTGCTATTTTCACAATTTTTGATTCTGTCAATTTCATAACATTTTTATGAAAAGAATTAATTTCCAAAAAATCAGCATTTTCCTCCTACATTACTGCGTGCTACATACTCCAGGTACCCTACATGAAGACGCGTGATGTTCTCACTGTCGCACCTGCTTCAGTTATCTCAGTGGCGAGAAGTGCTGGTGGCGAGAAGTGCGCGTCAACGACCGAGATTATTTTCACCTTTGAATGTGAAAGGTATCACCAATCCCGTAAAGGTAATTCTTGTGACCTTTAACTTTGATTTCCGAGAAACTTTGGCGATCGCCGATGTTTAAGACTTCGATGGGTGTGCTACACGCTACTACGATTGTTTGCGAGTCGTACATACAGCCAGTTTTTTACGATGGCTTCTTTTAATTTGGATGCAAAAGTACGGCCTTGAATGCATTAGATGAAGCTTTTACTATTGACGGGAAATTGTATGATGCAAATTGTGCCCTCCAAATGATTTTTGTAAACGTTTGTATTATTTTTAAAATTTGTTTTGAAATTGTTTTATAAATGTAATTTTGTATTATGTAAATGTGCATTTCAATATTACAAATTTTATCCTATTTTACATATTTATTACATATTCTAACTGTTTTCATTACATATTTATGCTCATATTTTGACGTTTAATACTACATATTTTTCCGGTCTCTACTTGCGACCCAAAAGCCCCTGAGCTCTACGCAACCCGCCGCACCGTCAAGTATTAAGTGCGTCTTCACTGCATACAAGTATGCTGCCCCTACGATTGTGACATATCGGCCGGAATTATTACTTAATCGCGGACACGTAAATCAAATTTCTCCAATCTAATGTCTTAGCGAGCGCATGCCCGAATTAGAGGGATAACGTTTGAATAATAGGATACTTGACAACCATGAGCAAACCAGGACATAGAACAAACCCATACTCGCGAGAGCCTTTCATCTATTGGCATTTACGAAAAGCATAGCGCAAAACATGATTAATTATCACGTGTCTATTAGTGTGTATTATGTAATACTGCACTGCAATAGCGACGGGCCACAAGTTGTGTATAAAAACGTCCGTAAAACAAGTATTGGCATGAGATTTATTTAAAAAAATAGTTTTCTTTACTGCGGAAGTTTGAGCTCATATTTGCAGAAACGATTTTCGTAGAAGAGAAATTTTATGTCATTTGAAGCACTTGCACAAAAGTAAAAAGAGAAAATTGAAAAACAGAAGACCCAAACATTTCCTATAACAATAGAACTACAACAAAAAAGCTGTTTGGAACCTACCCTCTTTAAAAGATATATTAATACGGTTTTACAGGTATGGAAAAAATGTGTCGGGATGGTAATACAACTCAATGATAATGTATGTATGTACTTTGGCACGACAGCTCTTTACGAACTAAGGCCTACCAGCAGCGTCCCGGCCTTGCGGCCATGGGTGAAGACGAATATGTGGTTAGCACATAGACATCCATACGCTGAATTCTGGTCTTCTCAACCTGAGAAGTGAAGCTTTGCCATCGTCACACAGCAGCAGATACTGGAACATTGCGAGGAAAGCGCACAATTACTTTTCGTCCCGACCGGGAATCGAACCCGAGGTTGCGACATGGAAAGCGAGCCGCAAACTAACGATTCTCTGGGGGCACTTGATGACAATACAAAACTCTATGCCAGTTCGCTGATGACGGCGCAAGAACCGAAATATTTGAATAAAGTACTAGAAAGATTAAAGATTATGAAAAATGAGGTCTAAGCCTCGACCTAGAAAAAAAAATAGTATTCTGGGCACTAGACAGTACACGTGGTGTATTGATTGTGAAAATTGGAGAAATGATAAGAACAGTAGAGGTTATAAAGTACTTGGAAACAGCAATAAGGAAACAGTTTTTATGGAAAGGAATTTGCAACCCGACTCGTTAAAGAAAGACAAATTTTAGGAGCCCTGGAGACAGTGATTTGGGATCAAAATATAGCTAGAAGCTAGAAAACAAAAATTCACGGAAAAAAGAACAGTTACCGTATACCAGATCCATGATACTACGAGTATAACAAGTTACGTTATTAAAGTATCATGGATCTGGCATACCGCAACTGTTCTTTTTTCCCGTGATGGTTGAAAATGTTACATTGTATGGAGTAGAATATGGCAAACTTCTTGAACAACAGAAAAGAAAATAGAGAACCCTGGAATGGATTTCCTCAGAAGAGCTTGCAGCAGGGAAAGAATTCGAAAATGACGCGGTTAAGGAAAATAATGCAGCATGCACAACATATATTATAGAGGAAACTGAAAGGAAACAACTCACTTGGTGTAGACATGTACAGCGAATGGACGAGAAAAGGAACTCTCCAAACAATGCATTAGAATGGCAACCAACTGAAAGGAGAAAACGAGGAAGACCAAGACCAGGGTAGAACGACCAGATCAAAAATATAATCGAGAAGTGGAAATTGCCTCCTGATTCCTGGAAGAACAGAGAAGACTGGAGATTAGGCGCCGGACGGCCGAAGTAGCGTTTAAGAAACAGGCAAGAAGAAGATGTTATAAATAGCATAAATATGTCTACCATAGACTAAGGAGGTAATTTCGGAGGTATGTATCATTACTCTGTGTTCTATTGTGGTTTATAGTTTCGTAAAACCAATTAATTATAGCAAGTGGGAAAACGTTTGGTGTCCACTAGCCTTTATTTAAAACGAAAATCACAAAATGGGGTTAAGTTGAAAGCTCAAACGTTTTTCTAAACAAAAACCCTGGTGTTTTAAATAATAGTAGTTTATGAAATTGTTTGTAATGTTAAGCTTTATTGCATGAGTACATGTTTTGAATTTTTGATAGGCTACTTTGCTGTATAACTGCATTATAAATGTACAAGTGAATCAAACGTAATTTTGTGAAAAGACTTTGTGATGTCTCGGATATTTGAAATCTGTGAGAGAAAGCGGTGGTCGGATTTTCCGTTTACCTCCACCTCTCCACGATTCTCTCGCTGCGATTGGCAGAAAGTGTGATCGCAATCATCCGTGCCGTAAAATGTAATACATTTGTGCCGTAAAATGCCCGATTTAAATGATTTATTGCAACAGAATGGGTTTTATACAACACTGGTAGACAAAAAAACATTAAATGATATCGTAGGCTTCCGCGCCCAGTCATGATCTGGGCTGTCTGGGTGATGCCGCGCCAAATGCTGAGGTGCCGACGTTTCGACCACGATATGTCGGTCGAAACGTCGGCACCTCAGCCTTCGACGGGGCGTCACCGGGATTGTCCAGATCAAAAAAAACATATTTTTGCAATTTTATAAATGTCAGAGGGTTTAATGAAAAACGGAACTGTACCATAATTATATGTGCACTTTTTTACATTCGAGTAAAAATCAAGAAACAATTTTCAGTTCTTTTCCAGAAATTTTGAAAATATCGCGGGGGTATAAAAATTAACCTCAAAATTAAAATTTAAATGATATTCAGAACGGTGTTCATTTTGCGAACTTCAAATTTATATTATAAAAGATTTACTTTTTTCCGCATTGTGAGAAAAAATAATCCGTATACAGTACTTTAACTGTGAGTGTGCGTGTGTATGTGTGTGGATCCGTCACTTGTGTGACTTAGAGACCACTTTTTGTGTTTCACATGGTGTGTTAGAGACCAAAAAATGCGCGTTTACAATTTTTGAAAAAGTGAGAAAGTGAAAATATGCGATTGACGTTGAGTAAAACTTTTTATTATATTATATTTTGTAAGTATGTGTTTCCATTATAATGTAAGATATATTGGAACTAATGCATGCTATTTGTTTAGTGCCAAGTGTACGCTGAGAAAAAAAGTGAAACTATTTCCTCCACTGAATATTTTCTGCTATATTCTATGTTATTGGAATAATTTCACTTTTATGATATTATAAAAGCGAATCTATTGTTTTAAGAAAAAAGTTCGTTTTTCTGGACAACAGAACAATTTTCATACAAATGTATAATAAACACTCAAACAAATGTACAGAACTGTTGCAGTCATTTTCAAAGTGTACGTGATTTAAAACTGTATTTTTTTAAATTTAACTACAGCTCAGCAATCGAAAAAATCTGAAAAAATGCACACCTTTTTGTGTTTTAAGAAAAACCTTTGAGATTTTTCAAGCCTGTTGCAGGGTTCTAAAACAGTAAAATTAATTTTAGTTATTTTTTCACAAAAAACTACGTTTGAATTTGTGAAAATATCAAAAGATGTTTTTCTGATAGTATAAATTAATGTGTTGTTTTTTATATTTTTTAATCAGATAAAATAGTGTTGAAGAAAAAATTAGAATTAAAAAAACATGTTTCTAGCTGCAGATTGGTGGGACAGGGGTAAATAAATATTTTAAAAGTATTATGTTTATGTTACAATTATATGTCATTTGGTTTATGGAAACTTCTTACCCTCTTATTCTGGGGGACCCTTTGAAGACTATAAAAGATCTGAAATTCTGCCTCTGTACAGACGTGTTCAAATTATCTGATTAAAGCATGTCTTTTCCAAGTTTCATGATATAATTGGAGAGAAACGCTGTTAAGTGTGATGTTTGTGAAAGGTCCAGGCAGATTGCACATTGTCGACGGGACAATGAGGCATTGCCAATTCAAAAAATCCTTGAAAAGGAACTTTAGAGTGGTTCCCTAATAAAGATGGCATTTTACTCATGATAAACCACAAAGTCCAAAGGCAAAAGTTTCTTTAAGAATTTGGAAGAAAAGCAATTTAAAGTGTTACCATGGCCACGGAATAGCTCTGACTTGAACCCCATAGAAAATTTATGGGGTACCACCAAGAGAAGAATAAGGAAATATACAAGAAGTTGTAGACAAACCAGAGGAGGTGTGGTACCGCGACAATGAAATCAAAACCTCAGGTAAAAAGTTGGTTAACATTATGCCAAACAGGATGAAGTTGTTTATTGATAACAAAGGCACACATACTAACAGTAAGTATTAAATGTGTAACTGTAACATACACACAAATGTTAAAAGGAAGTCCGACCGCCTTCGGGAGTCTTCGCTCCCCTCTGGGGCGAGCTCCCTCTCCTGATGGCTTGGTGAAGCCCTCCAGGCCACGGTACTCGCCCCAGGCAAGGCGCACCCACCTGCCTTCGCGCAGAGCCCAGAAACTCAGATCTTGAACCCTGACGTAGAGGATGCTTTTAAGCAGAATGCAGAAGTTTTAGCCCAAAAGCTTCTAATATGAGAAGTGATATGCGTGACTAATCCATCTATATCCGTCCTTCAGTACGTTCTGATTTTGGAATACAAAATATCTCCTCTCTATCTGCACCAATCTTACCCGTCTGTGGAACAGCGCTAACAGATCCCAATCCTGGGGTGTGTGCTGCTTTACAGCTCCAAAGAACTGTGAATTTGATTTTACGACCGAAAAGAGGAATAACTCCAACGATAGTGGTCGTGTTGTTGAAGTGATTTCAATATTTTCCCTCCCTATACGATACTACAGTTGAGATTAGCATAAGATATAGCCATACAGTAGGGAAGAAAGGAAAACAATTTAATGGTAAAGGTTTCACCCTCTTGTGTTTGGCTGCTCATTTCTATGGGCAGAATATACATTTTAATGATTTAGATCCGGTTTTGAAAGCCAAAATATTATTTAAATACCGTAGATAATTTTGGAAGTAATCTTGATGAAATTTAAGACTGACCTCTTATGAGTGTATCAATTTATACTGAATCTCTTTTTATTAGTGAAATCAGTTAATAAAGTATGTGTGAGGAAGATTGTTCTCCATAGGATAAAAATGTCATGTCAAACTGCTCTGAAAAAAATTGAGGAGTTTGGAATAGCTTTTGTTGTAGTAGTAGGAGGAGTATGAGTATGAGTGGGAGTGGGAGTGGGAGTGGGAGTGGGAGTGGGCGTGGGAGTGGGAGTGGGAATGGGAATGGGAATGGGAATGGGAGTGGGAATGGGAGTGGGAGTGGGAGTGGGCGTGGGAGTGGGCGTGGGAGTAGGATTAGGATTAGGATTAGGAGTAGGAGTAGCTGTAGCAGTAGCAGTAGCAGTAGCAGTAGCAGTAGTAATTTCATGTCAATGCTAATGAGTTTCTTTTTGTAGCATTTTGGAAAAAGGAAGAGGATAAATTATAAGCTTCAACTTCTACCTTTTCTTACATAAATAGTTTAATCATGATGATTCATTTATTTACAAGAATATTCATTACTCTTTCATACATTATAAACAATTCTTAATTTTTTCTCCAGATATATTAATGTCATTTTCTAAAAGGTTCATTCTAATTTGAGTAACTAAGTTCAAGGCACATATGTACAACACATTATAATCAAGTACATAACTATGAAATCACCCTCTTTCTCATTTCATTTCTAATAACACCCACTCATTTTTATCTTCATCATTTGCTACTGACATTCATTCTGGTCATTTTTTCCTACTTTTAATACTTAGTCTCCCAGGAATCAGTTTAATTTAGTGAAGTAGATAATAATGACAGCAATGTTTATAAAAGAAAATAAAGGAATTGTCTAGTAGTATTGATTCTATACATCAGACATTATTCCCCATATCCTTTCAAAAAATTTTGAAGTATCCTTCTCATAACTGTAAACAAATCTGCCATTGGAATTCAAAAGTAATAATGTATTTGTAATAACAGTAGCAAAGTGTGTTAGCTTAGTTGGAAAGATTGACTAAAGTAATGTTGTATTGAAGTGCAACTATTCTCAATTTTGTGATGCTAACTACTTTTATTAACAGTAACGATAATATTTTGATTTTTCATGTAATGAATCAAAAGTAAAAAATGAAACACTATTTTAGAATTACCAAAAGGGAAATCTAAAATTTTAACACTAATATCCTGAATACTTTCTTACAGACCCTCTTTTCAGAAATTTCCTCTGTATTTTCATTAGAAGGTTGCAGTATTTAAGAAACATGTTTGTATTTTCATAAGTTTTCACAATCACATCTTCAAGTTTTGAATTTGACTCAGAATACAAGGTATAAGATTGAGAAGCATTTAACTTAAATAGTTTCAATTATTTTTTTACTTTTAATTATTTAATTAATTTTTTTAAATGTGTAATTCAGAATTGTGTATATCTATGCTATCAGAATGAGACTTTGCCTTTTCTGCTAAGAAATTGCATCTTCAGTTAGCATTGACACACACATACACTTCAGCTACAATACTTCAAACAACACTACAATGTTTAGTAATATTCATTAGGTAGAGTATCAAAAAATGAGGACATTATTTTGTGTTATGAAAGAAATTTGTAATGAAGTAATGTTCAATTGATTCGAAAATATGCTTTGAAAAGATGCAAAAATCCTATGAAATGGCTCACAGGTAATGTGATATAAAGGACAGGGAACCAATGGTGCATGAAGGTTTTCATAAATATTACATTGCATGTATAGTAATAAATAGAACAGTACTATATTTTCAATAGTAGGGAATGTTATCATACTCATTTTGTAAACTTGTGTAATACAAATTTAATTTAGTAACTTTTCTTTTCCACAATTCAAAAAGAGAAATATAGAAAATACTAAGTTTCACATGAGTGACTCTCCATTAAAAGCCTGACATATCCACTTCACACTTCAAAAGAAATTAAACGACATATAAATGTCATATTCTTAAACCTTCACTATATGTAATTTTTCCTTCCTAAACACAATTATTGTATTAACAGTAAAACACTTGATATTTTCCATTTCAAATACACTGTTTTCTTATGAACTCTAAATAAACCAATGCCAAACACGGCAGAGGCAAATTCTGTTATTCATCAATTGCACAAACTACAACATACTGTAGAAAACCATCTCATGACAAAAAGTTTGCAATATCAGTCTTATTTTTCTCAACCAATGCTAATAACACAACAAACAATTGATTCATCCAACTTCCATCACAGTACATGTCCTCTCGTGAGTGATTCTGTAACATTGGATCACAATTATGAGTGTTTACTGACTGAGTTGAAATATAATTATAAAAATATTAATGATTTTGATGAAGAGAAATACATTTGGAAGAATTCTGCCTAAACAAGAATATTTTTACCTTTAAATGAACTCATAGCACTGTGTTTGAGACATTGTTTTATAAAAAGTTGCATTTTTCATACTATTCACATTAAAAACAAAATTCTAAATCGTTCACAATCTTTAAAGTTGGATATATGAAGATAAATGAAGGTCACAACAATATATTTAAAAGGAAATTAAGCTGACTGGTATCACAGTTACATTTTCTAGTATTTCTGAAATACTGAATTGGATTTAAGGCAGACTGTTTTGATTAATCATATGTGAAATAAGATATTATCATTGTGCCTCCCTACTCTGAACAATGAAAACTGGGTATTATAAATGATTCAGTTCAATTAGCGGTGACTATCATCATTGTCCTGCAGCTCTTTGAGAGAAACAATTTTATTCTTTCATAATGGACTCTGTAAATTTGGTGCGAATCTGGAATTATTATTAATAAATTTTATCTTCAAAATTGATTTAAATTTCATTATTTCAATGATCTCTTATTGTTCTATATAAAATAATAGCAATTTTGTAGAACATTCACGTTTGTTTTGGCATTTTTAGTAAATACAGCACCAACTCTTGCTAAGGTAAAGTTGAACATAAACAGGGACTTCATCTATTCAGCCGTTTAAACACATATTCAAATAATGAAAAAATAAATACATTTAAATGGTGACCCCAGAACTCTGCAGCAGTTTTACTAAAAGTTATTTTGCTTATTATATTTGCTCTTGTTTCTTACAAACAAGACGAAACAAATTAGTGCTGACTGCTGCACATTATTTTGGTAAAAGAAATGCAGAAAAAAAAGACTTTTCAAGTAAATTATCTAAGCTAATGTAGCCTTTGCTGTAAATAAATTATTTTTCAGAGCACAGAGGAATACAAAATGAATTATATCCTATCTTTTCACAGTGATAAAATGACTCCAATATCGGTAAAGAAATTGTCCCACACCAACTTAAAGAATAAAGTGATGTAGGTATAATTAAATAATATTCCTAGGGGAGACAAGACATTAGAACAAACTTAAACAAATACTCATCACACAATGTTTGATGAGATAATGCACAGAGCATTTCATACCCTGAACTGACAAGTACAGAGGCAATCATAGAGTGCTCTCTGCCCTAAATATTGTATAAAGTAAACAGTCCTATCCACAAGGGCATTTAAGACTGACAGCTTGCACTCCTGTTTCACACTGGTGTTACTTTGTGTGTTGAAGCTGCACATTTATATCACTGAAGAAATTCAAATTTCAATATACATAATTGAAATTGGTTGAAAATAATTGTGAATTTCTCACATGACATTGTCCATTATATTGTCTACATGATTTTCATTCAGAAGTGGCACTTCACTGATATGTGAATATTAAACCATTCAGCATGATACACGCATGAAACACATACAGTTCTCATTTGTGAGTTAACACTTCCTGAGTAGTAGTGATGGACGAAGAAGTTACAAACAATATTGCCTCATGATGATACACCAACACAGGCAACATGTAGGAGATGCTCAAACAGCAAGTAGTCTGCTCATGACTGCCGCAAGTGTGGTAGTCGCCAACGCAGCCACAGTGACTGCGGGATTGGCACTCACCGTTAGCGCCATATTTGAACGGTCACGGGGATCGTCCTTGTTGTTGCTGTCTGCAGGTGGAGAGGACCCAGCACACCAGTTAAGTTTACTGCCCACAAGACGGCAGTGGTCACTCCAACAATGACTGTCTCTTTCTCCTCTCTTTTACCTCCCTTCCTTGCCTACATCTGTCTCAGCCTGTAACTCCGTGTGATGGTGATTGGTAGTGATAGTAATAATGGTGGTGATGGTGGTGGTGGTAGTGGCAGCAGTAGCAGCAGCAACAATCCATGACTCAGATTTAGGAACTTGCATTTAGTTTTAGACTGACTTGGTTTTAATACATTGATTTCATTGATTCATTTATTAAATATGTGAATGTCTTCTTAGACGTGTATATCCTCTGGAAATTGAAAAGGTGAAAGAGATATGTTTTAATTTTTCATTTAATGTTAATATAAAGGATTTTAAAAAGTGATAAATTTTAAATATATTTCAATATATTTTGATTTCAAATTTTTCAAGCAAATATGAATCTTGTTGATTAATATTTTCTGTTATATATCTGCTTCAAATTTATATTGGAGTTTATAAGTCTCTAATTTTAAAATAAAAAGATAGAAAAAGAAGTGTAAAATATCATTTGCCATCAAAATAAACGCAAATGCAATTGTTAGTTTCAAAACCACTTTTTTCATTTTCAGCTGCAGAAACAAATTATGTTCATTTCAAACAACATTGGTTTAGCTCTCGTGTTAATTATGGCTTTGTAGTATACTTTATTCTTTCAATAAAATTATAGTAAGGTTAATGTAAGCTGGATGCACAGTGATATATTTGCAGCACACAAGACAAGGAGTGACATCCAGAATGGATGGTACAATTCTAAAGTGTTTGTTAAAGTGTAGTTTAGTTATAGTGTTTGTGGAGTACAGTGAACAGAAGAGGCCTCTCATTAGGCACACCTTTTGTGCAATCATGCTTGGTTTTCACAGCACAACAGTGCCAAAGTGATATGTGACTGTGTGGAGAGAAGCACAGAAAGAGAGGAGTGTAAAGAAAGAGACATTCTCAAGAGTGACTACTGCACTACTCCTTACTCTTACTTTTTACCAAGAAAGAACTTAATATAGAGTTTAACATTCATTCATACAGCATCATTTACTCATACTCCGTCATAAACTAGGTCTCTGAAATAATTTCATTTGATAGAACATTCAGACAACTCAATTTCACTCTAATGCAAACATGGAGACTAATATTGAAGAATGAATATCTATAATAACATTATTGGTTCTCTTTTTTTTTATTTACTGAAACTTGTGATTACTTAACTTCGGTTTTTTTTCTTTGATGCATATCAATAGTAATGATATATTCAAATAAAATATATTGCATTGATAATTAATTATAATTTTGAGGTAGTAAACTATATTAATTCCATTTTCTTAAAAGTAACTTTCAAATGCAATACCACACTACTTAAATTTAAATAAGAAATATTTGCAAATTGTGCAGTAAAATAATTATTTAAAATTTCTTATCTTTATTCCTTTTACTATTTATGTTTTAATCACTTGTGATTGTGTTTAATATTTTGTATTTATGTGATACTTTTATTGATGTGAAATTGATATGCATTACTATGAGATCAATTTTTGAAGTCTCCTTATAGATAAAAGAAACTAACCTTGAAGAGAACATACTACTTATATGTCAAGAAGTCACATTGTGCACATTAAAAATAATTAGCATGTGCCGCTTCCATTTCACAACCTGACAGGGCGACAGCAAGAACTGCCAAGTATTTTATGGAAGAAACACATACTTATATTGAAGAAAGAAAGCAATAAAATGGGTTACGGCCGGGCGAGGAGGCTGTTAGTTTGTTAGTTGGCTACTTACAATTTGCTTCAGGTCTGAAGCACAAGCAGGAACTTGCCCAGTACTCATTATTAATTGAAAGAATAGGTTCAAAAGGATCTTAGATCAGTAGTTCCCAAACTGCAGAATAGACATTAACAGATATGAGTATAAAATTTCTGAGAAGTACTAAATTATTTTCATTGTTTGCAAAATTTGAAAATATTTGAATTGAAGAACTGAGAAGAATAGTAATACTGAAATTTAATATGTAAGGTTGTAATTTTTCAATTAAATTAATAAAAATTTCAAATTGTAAATTTAAATCAAATCCGTTTCTATTGCAATACTTATGTCAAAAGTTTTTAAAAATTTATAATTTTAAAGTCAAAGTAGTATTATGAGTGAAAATAAGAAGGAATTTAGATATTGACTGATATTTGAGAATTGGGTGCTCACAATAGTTTATTTGTTGGTTCTTACAAGTACATTCTCGTAATGCAAAAATGTAATTTCAAAAGAATTGTGCAGTGTTCAATGATATGAACAAATTAAACTCTTTTCTTTAACAGTTTGGAAACACTTGCTTAGAGCATATGGGAAGGTAGGCTTCGAAGAGTGAAAAACACAGGTAAAAAACATCACTCAAGGAAAAATGTTAAGAGGATCATGGCTTCAACTACTGCCATCACTGAATGTAGTTTTGGCAATAGTAGTGGTGTGTGATTGGGACATGGTTAATATCTTTTTATATGGTGTTGTTTGACTGAAATCAGAATTATTTTTACTAAACTATCGTTTTGATAGAGTGTACTATTCCTGTTTCTGAATCTAAAGTGAGATAGTGTTTATAGCGGGAGTGACATACGGTAGTATGAAGTGTGAATTGAATGTTATTAATGGTGATCTCGTTTTCCTTAATATCATATGCATTATAAGGAGAAGTCCTAGGAAAGTACACAAGTAATAATTTGTGAAATAGGTGACTCGCTGTGTAAGTGGGTCCAATAGTATCTCCGAGATTCGAACGACTATATAAAAAGTTTCCTCAGCAAATAATGGCTCACAGACTCGCCTTTTCAGTAACTGAGTATCAAAGCAGTACGATTTACATCTGAGTGGGCAATTATTTACATTCGATCATGATTGTAAAGGGCAGTATTTGGATTTATGCTTCCCTCCTACCGTGTGGACAATCCCTCTTTTGAGTGTATCTCATGTGATGACTCCAACGCATGATCATCTCATATCCTGTGAAGGAGAAGCATCTCGCTGGTTCCCTCTTAGTCCCTTGGAATCGTCTCGAATTACGGCGTGACGCGCGATTGCAGCAGCGGCTCAGGGGTTGATGAAAAACCCGATTGGATGCACGCGTCGCGGCGGCTGAGCCACGTAACTGGGGCAGGAATGCCGTCTTTGCGATTCCGCCGCTGCGAGTGAGCGGAGTGTGTGTAGAAGCGCGAGGGGCGTTCGTGTGCGGGGTCG
>BOPP01000005.1:5445016-5460442 GCA_017312745.1 Gryllus bimaculatus | reverse complement strand
AAACCTTTCCCCGATTCTCTCCCGTTAGGGGTCTTCTTACAACTTCGGGGAGTGTCCGCTAAATTGCTCGTGGAAATGGCAGTTGCGGATGGGAGGGGGAGGGCGCGGGTGGAGGGGAAGGGGGGGGGACGGGAGGGGGGAGGGGAGGGGGAGGGAGGGGAGGAGGGGAGGGGAGGGAAAAGGGAGGGGGGGGGGGAGGGGATGGGGCAGGGGGCTGATGAAAGGTGGAAGCACGCCCCGCTGCGCACGGATGGCACAAATTGCGCGAGAGAGGATGCCGAAATGCGCGATTTTTGCTTTGGGTCGATTTTACCGACATTATATGAATACAAAGAAGTAAATTAATTGAAAAGAAAATTCCATATATTAAACAAGCTCATAGCTACTTTACTAGGAACAACTCATTACATGTAATAACAGGTATGTATACGTTACACGAAAGATAACAAAATTTCGTGACAGCATTTTAGCAATCAACAGTAAAGATTAATTAACTCTCTCATCGTTCGTAAAATACACGGTAGCAACACGTGCAAATAATTATCGCGAATACTTTTGACCGTGTTCATGGAAGGTTACATTATAGAAGAGTACAACACGCTGGGCCCTGCGAAAGACCAATTGTACTCTTTACGACCGATGAAATTTGTTTCCGTCGGGGCTCACACACAACAGGAAGTTACCGGGATGGGACGATGTTGCAGAGCGTCGCGAGTGCCGGAGGAAACGACGAAACGGAGAAAACTACTCATAGTTTAGCTTGTAAGTGCCCAGTACAGATGGCAGAAATCATTCGACTTATTGTTTTATTATCTAATGATCCATGATGATTACTACTCCCTTCGACGATCATTGTAATTGTGGTACGTCTTTGAAAATACTTTACCATTTTTCCGCTCAGTGTGCCCTGCTCTACAATATGTCATATTCATAATAAAATGTCGAAGAATATGATTCTGTAAACAACCATGTTTCTGAGACTCCTAAATTAAAGTGTTCATTAAAACATTTTTATTGGGAAACAACAATTTTGAAATTTCAGAATTCATTTTCATAAGAAAATGTGTTGGTTTAATTCATTATTCATCATTTCTCGGCTCGGACTAGGTATTCAGAAACCTTTGCAAAGGTATTCATTTTCAGAAGCCATCCTTTTCCCTGGGTTCCGCGAGTGCCTTGGCACCTCGAGTAGTTGAGCGCTCGCGGCTGCCGAATCCACCGGATGGGTGTGATCCCTCGCCGACAGGCACGCACCCAATTCGGCAGCGCTCATGACGTAGGTGCTCCGCGGCCGTGCAATGACGCTCGACATCAACTACTGTTGGGCGTCGCAAACCGAATGAGCACAGGAAATGCCGCGGGAAGCATATGGGTGCAAATGCGTTTAAAAAAGTGTTTTGAAGAATATTGGTCACTATGTTGTGATTTGTGGAGCACCACATCGAAATGTACCAATTACACAGTTCATTGCAATTTAGTTTCAAGCGAATTATTAATTTATTTTAAAACAAAGATACGCCGAATAACAGAGTGTTAATTGATTATACCGCGTTATCTTTTGTTTTGATCTGTCACTTTCATATGGTGTGTATTCGATTCCTATTTCCGTATTATTCGGCATATTAGGTAAGTTGGTAAAGTACCCAGAAATGTCAAATATGTGACATTGGCATTCATTTTCCCACAAAGACTCCATTCATGAATTAACCTTGGGTCTTCGTACAATTTTGAGGCTCAATGTTTTTTCTGAACTTATGAAAAAAAAGGATCATATTTGTTTGTCAAGGACTTTCATATTCGACGGTTATGATTCTACTAACCGATAGTGAATCTGTATTCGCCTAAAAAATGCAGGCAGTGGTTGATTTTGACATTTAACAGAATTTAGGTAATTAAATGCAAAAATTATATTAGTCAATTGCGTTTTATATTATAAAAAATAAAATGGGCAATAAGGAGGATAACGTACTCGTAAATGTAGGACCAACTTGCTAACCTTCGCTTTACCCCTCTTAATTTCGCAACCACCAAAAATCTCGAAGAGTTAGGTCAAAATAAGTAATGTGTTGCCTCCTGAACTTAAGCAACCCTTACCCTAGCGATCAGCTCGATATCTTTCATCTCTTCGTATCAGAGTTCCAGTCCCGCTCTACTTGGAAGTTGCGATGAGCAAAGCGTATTCGCAGGGGAATCCTCTGCGTTCTCCAGTTGCCCTTGACGTTCATTCCACTAACTACACCCTCTTCATAGTCATTACACATCACATTACCTCTCATTAAAGCATCATCATCATCATCTCACCACAAATGCCGGCCGACGAGATCCGATGTCAACCGCGATGAGATGATCTAGCAATCCGACCACGAGCCTAGTCGTCTCCCCGCAATTCATGCCGCACGAAAAAAAAAATAAAAAATCAAACAGAAGCCGCGCATCAGCGTTTGGGTGGGGAACGTGGCGGGACCACGAGGGTCAGTGGGCGGAAGCCCTGGCGCAGCGTCGCGCGCCGCTTCCGGTGCCCCGCCTACGCCCCGCCCCACTCCACCCCTCCTCGCCTCGCCCTACCGCCCTTCCGCCCACCGCCCCCTTTGGCCCCGGCCCGCCCCCGAACCGCCGTCCCTGCACGCGACCGCGCGGTAGATCCCCTGCCAGAGGCCAGCTAAAGGTCACGCGCCCAGCCCGCCGCGGGCACGGCGCCGCGAAGCTGCTGGTTCAAGGCCCCGGGCGCCGCGCCGCGCCGCGCGGAAAAACAAACGAACCCCTGCCACCGAGTCCCTCGCAGGCGGTGACTGCAAAACCCTCGTTCTAACCGTGGGCTGCTGCTCTTCCGCCTAACTACTTAATTTGAAACTCGCGGCCGATGCAGAAGGTCGCTTGGAATGTTGCCGACAACAGGAGTCATTCATCAGGCCTCCTATCAAACCGTGAATCTACAGAACAGCAATGACTCCCTGTCACTTCCGGAGGAAGACGTTCTAAAGGTTTTCTTGCGATTTAGGAATCGGCGTTGCAACTTTATGTTAGGAAGGCCAAGGAATAGCTCACAACTGATGGTCCTGCTGCTGAATCCATCGCTAGAATTCATATCAGGGTAGAGTACGTACAAATTAATTTTCTCTTGACTTCATCAGTTGTATTTTTTAATATCAACAGATTATTTTTACAATTATACTAGATATTTTCCCCGCCTAAATATTTTAAAAAAATGTTAGGTATTATATTTTTATTATCAAGTTAATAAAATCATTTACCACATTTGATATAAACAATGTTGTAAATTAAAGGAGGTGTATCAACACGTGTGAAAACACATGTACGCAAAATAGTTGAAGTGAGGTGCGTTGGTAGCTTACCCTGCAGAGCGTAGCGCTTGCTTCGGCCGCCTCCCTGGCCCACTACGTCCTTGACTCCGCACCGGGGCGTCTGCATCAGCGACACGGTCTCGTTGTCCAGCTCGCCTGCAACACAGCCACAAGCGCATGAGGAAGAGCTTTTCTCGCAGACACGACAGGATTCCTTCGTGCAATTGAAAAGAAGCTTTAGTAGTTGTTGAGATTAACTTGAAAGGCAGAGGATAAAAAGTAGGAAATGATTTACGCAGTTTCATAGTATATCCACTTTCCACTCTATTCTTCTAGACTTTAGTTTTAGATTTCAATTCTTAATGTTAATATTCTTAGATCTAAAGCAAAATGTAACTTTCCTCGAAAATACAAAATACAAATCTCGTTTTTGCAGTCATAATGAAAATATCTACGTTCGGTACCCTTATCAACTTGTGCTAGGTGCAAAGAATTTATGATTAAAACTGAATGAAATTAATACGATACTTGCATTTATAAAAGCCATCAAACTTGAACAAATTTAAAAGCAATTAATTGACAAAAACGTTAATACCTTTCAAAATTACCAAATCCAATATTCACTAAATATCAAAATTTGTAACTTTTGCTTTTGTCGAGGCAACATTTGCTTCTCAGTGGTTAATAAGATGGAATTCAAACTCTTCGCAAACAAACAGTAAAGTAAACGTTTGCGATATAAATCATCAGAAATAAGAGAACGGCAATCATTCACGAAACGACATAACAAATGATGAACGATTCAAAGTTGAAAGACACGAGCGCAGAGGAGAAAGCGCTGACAGTTGATAAATACTTATAAATTAGCGAGCAGGTAGGAAAGAGTGTTATTAATCAAATGAATTGTGACAGCGAAAATGAGAAATTATAAACAAAATCTAAGCAATGAAAATAAGCTTTGATTTTTTTCTGGGGGATTTTAAATGCATGCAGTCAGTGACCAGAGCAGAAAGATGTAAACCACAACAGAAATATCAAAGTAGACCAGAAAATGTAAACGTGTTTTTATGTAGCGGTCGTTGTTATCAATTTGGGCCAATAAAGCACGCCAAATAAGTGTGATAGGAATTGCAGGTGATCGCTTCAAAGTCAGAGTTTGTAGATAAGGTGAGGGATCATAGGCATCTCTTTTCTCCGTACTTTCAGTTTTTATCAGCAATATCGATAAAAAATTCTTAAATAAATTTCCACCATCGTGAGCACTGCCAAGAAGGTATGCCTATGTTTTTAAAGATAACTCTCCTGCGGCCCTTTAAACGGACTGGAGTGTCAATTGCTCTGCAGTCGGTGGCCGTTGAATCGCCCTTTCCAGTTCGAACCCGAATAATCCCTCTCGGGCCGGTGCGGACTGCGGGCTATGTGACGCGCGAGAAGGCTTATCGTCCCTGCGGCCGACCGTTGCTTCTCGGCAACACAAAGACTGCGGCTGCGTTGCGCCGCGCACGGGACACGTGAGTCCATTCGGAAGGCGAGACAGCAAACAATTCCCAACAAGACGAAGATAAGTGTTTGTTGGCAAGAATTAAGATTGCCTCAGATTGGGACAGAATGTTACGAGTGTTTTTGTCAATACAATAAAAGGACATGACGATTTATTATTTCTGTAGTTTTTTTTTTTTTTTTGCTGTTTGGCCTTTGTTACTGGCCGTCGTTGAAAGATGTTTCTATCTTCTTTTAATTTCAACTTACTGTGATGCAATTTTGTTTTACTCGATATTTGTTGTTTCTGAAAGGTGTATTCTAAATTGTTTCTGTTTGACTAAGACAGCCTTACTACAGCATTATCAAATATAATTATTATCCCGTACTTTTAAAAGCATGTGTCATCTAAAACAGAATATCCCAACGTTCGGAAAAAATATTTGGTGCAGGGCTACAGTACCCACCGCTCTGGACTCCATAGGGCCTACGCTTTTCTTCGGGAGATCTTCCTTTGGTTCTGACAGCTAGTGAACACATGAAACAGTGTTGCTAAACGCACAAGCCTTCGCAAATCTGCAAGTTTCTGTTCAATAACATTTCTTTATCGGATATCTTATTAATCATTTATGGTGCCTCACGCACTTGTATTCGTTCGAATCCAAGACACTGAGGACGGCGATTCACGTACAGTGATGTCTACATCGGCAATGCGCGTTGGCAGGGGCTGTGATTGATAACTCATACTAATTGGACCAGCGCCTGCCGTCGCCATAGAATCACAGAGACACCGCCCAACGTTTCTATCCCAAAATTCAATCTCCCGCAGTTTAGAGCGCCCACTTGTGCTCCGGGACGGCGTAGGGTATGGGGAAAGAGAGATACTTCGTCAAAAGTGCGCCAGGAAAATTTAAGTTGTACAACGTCTGTTTAAATAATACTTTTCCTTTTCATTATTTAGTTGTCACATTTCATTTCAAGGTAGTATTTCATGGTATATGCATCATACATGTATTAAATGAAACTGGTTTGGCTGCGTTTCATGACATCACATCACATGTGACGAGCGATTTGTCTTCGTGCTTGGCTTAGGTTACGGCTCATTGTGGTTCTGAAAATTATCAGAAACAGCAACATCGAGTGCACTGGACATCGCAGACGATCGTCCCAGTCATTTTGAACGACAATGCACCTGGACCACTTCGAAACAACCACATCGATGCCGACCGCAATTGCCCTGTGATCTGTGCGCTGTGGCATCGTCCGCCTCTTACGCAAGCGCGGCGTTTGAGTAGCGACAATGGTGGAGCAGGGCTTGAAAGAAAGGGAATGCCCATTGGGGGCGTGGGAGGAGAGGATGTGGGGCGCTTGCGAGGGGGCGCGGCCGCCGGGCGATAGCGCGTTGCCGCCCACCGCCGCCCACCGCTCTGTCGACGTGCGCGCTCCTGCGATTCCGCGAATCGCCCGCTTATCACAGGCGCGCACAAAGGCCGGCCAGAGAGGCGGATTTTGATTTGTTTTGTGTGAGATACGCTGCGATAAAATGCTTTGTAATAGGGCTACCGAGTCGCCCGCCCAGGCTACCGTGGAAGTGTCGTGGCGAAAACATCCGAGGATTACAACCGAGAAATTCGTAAAGAACTTATTCGAATAAATATATCTCGTTTCTGACTAAAATGAAATGTTGTTTTGGTTTTCACCATTAACAAAACAATTAATTTAAGGAACATTGACATTTGTAGATTCGGAGAGGGCTGTGACATATTATTACAGTATTTGAGTAAACGAAATTACGTTTATTGAGATACACTTTTCTACAGAGTTCCCATTGAAGAGTGATGATTTATTTTATTCGAATCACAGTTACAAGCAGAGACTGGATCTTAAAAAAAAGCATATTTTACAATTTAACTAACAACTCGTAATAATTATTAATATTATTTTTGACACTCTCTTCTAAAAATGCATTTGCATGATTTAAATTCTCTTTATCCTATCCTATTAAACAACTCTCCCCTTCAAGCACTCTTTGATCTTTGATCTCTTGTGGACAACCTAAAAATTTAAACAATGACAGAATTTTGTGAAAAAAATACGAGTTTTATTGCATTTTATTATTAACTAGATAAAATGCAACTTCAGACAAAGGTACACTCATTAAACGATTGTGAAAAGATAAAAAGAGCTTTTTGAGCTTCCTAAAGAACTGTTTAGATATTAAACAATGCGAGGCGCATACTTTTGAGTTTCAATGCGACCAAAGAAAAATTAATTCTAAAATGTTCAAAATGAGCAAACACTATGTTTCTCCCTCAAAGCAAAGTAAATTATTACACACATCCCATTTTCTACCATTTTCATGTTATGTTTGTCAAAAACTCTCTCTTTTTTGCGCTTTTTAATGCGTACATATTAAAATCCGTGCGGTCGGAAACGCATGCCGGGTGACGTGGTGCGAGGCGGGGGGGGGGGGTTCAGACGAGGACGTGTGTGGACAGTGGGGCGAATGTGGAGCCGGAAGTGGGAGGGAAACTGGTGTCAGAGAATCCGACAGACGGAGAGCGGACAAGGATCGGGTTCGCCAGGGGTAGAAATATAAACAAGCACAGATTAAGTACGTGCCAAGGACTCTTGATATTTGTTTAAATAAAATTTTATATTAGTAAAATGAACATGTAAAAATAATGTCCGCTGTCTTAAATTCACGATACTAACATTTAATTAATTAAATTTAGATTTTAAAGTATTAAGTGGATTAAGGCATTTTTAAAACATTAACGAACAAAGATGTAGATGATAGGGACATTAAACTACAACAGTCACTTGGGGTGTCTTTAGATCATGGAGGGCGGCTTTGCACCATGCACTACTTTATTAAATGTTTGTTAAATTAAATGTAAGCGTTTGTATTTTCAATTGCTTTAACCTTTAGTCAATTCTGACTAATCGACAAATTTTGATTAAACGACAAATTGTGACTAATCGACAGAATCAACTAATGGTTAAAGAAACTGCAAATACAAACGCCAACATTTAATTTAACAAACATGTATTAAAGTAGTGCATGGTGCCACGCCACCCTCCACCGTCTAAAGTCACTCTAAGTGACTGTATGTACGCATTGTATTTATTATTTTATTTTATTTTATTTTATTATGAATTGCAAATATTACACTTTTATTTGCATAATATTTTTATGGAGCATGTTCCATGCTTTAATAAGACCAGCCGGCACACAGTGTGGTCGTGCTCAGTTCCCCTTCGGATATTAATCCCGCGCTGGGAGAAGGGCGGGGCGGGGCGGGGCGGGGCGGCCTCGGGCCGGAGCAGCCGGCGGCCGGTGGCAGCGCGCCCGAGGACAGAAGACGAGCGCGGCGCCCAGCAACAGGCGCCCCGCCGGCGTGTCGCCCGTCTTTTTTTCCTCTGGCTCCGACAGCGGAAGCGGCCCGCCGCGCCCAGCGGCCATCGCCACGGCCGCGCGCCGCCCCGCGCCGCCCGCCCGTCCACCCGCCCGGCGCCCGCGTGGGAAGCAACGGGGCATCTCGGTAACAAACGGCCGCTTTACTTCTCCGGCCCTCCCGGAACTTCCACCATCACCCGCCCAAGTGCAGGGCGTATATTTTGAGAGCGCGTTTGCAGAGTGCCGCCCCGCCCGGCACGGATCGCGTGCCCAAAACTGGCCCCTGCCCACACCGGCGCCGGCCAGTGCGAATTCCAGGCGTCTTCGCACACGTGTCCACCATCCCCTTCACGCCCTGAATCTTTTTAATAGTACCCCCAACCTCCAGAAAGAGGCGACTTCCCAAAGGTTCAGAGAGCGAATGTTTCTGCAAGAGAGCAAATCAGTCCCTGCAATTCTACCTATTTACTAGAAATGAAAAGTTCTCCTAAACGAAAATGACCTGATGAATACGTGTCTAAGTTTCCTGTGTATTAAAATAATATGAAGTAGTTACATAAAAGTGAATATGTGAAAACCGAGTTCCCGCCATTAACATCAGATTTCACAAGGACAATTCAAAATAATGAGAACTTGTTGAATTATGTAGGAGTACATTTTTTCATCAAGGAGACAATTTGCATAAAATTCATTGAACAGAATTTTATACAATTTTTTCATATAGTTTTGGCGTTGCAATATTTAGCACCAGTATATTAGGCGTGCATTCATCATAACACATATGAATATGATCGCCAATCATATTATCAGCTTTCCGTTCTTGAATATCGCATGTTGAGCTAACATTCGTTTGAAGTTGTCATCAATATTTACTGTACTTACTTCGCGCAGTTTTGGACGCATGTTGTTGTTTTTGGAAATTCAATAAGATATACGATGCTACTGCTCAAATTCAATATTTATTTTCTGATATGTTTAAATTTATCTTAATATTATGTTACATTTCTGTGAAGGATAAATGAATTACTTTCGTCTAGTTTACGGAGTCAATAAAAGACTTTCAAAATATATCGCCGATGTTTTTTTACTTCTGTTATGAATAGCCACTAGAACATTGCCAATTAAAATAAAGAATTTTCATTTATTTTCAGTTCTAATTAAATGCCATTCCACTAACTCATTGTTTATCTAAAGTTGTGTTTGCTCTCACTGGCATTTTTGGAGGTCTTTTTCTGTTCAAATACGCCCCGAAGTTGGACCTTATCTGAAAGATTCTTTGACTGATTTCAAGAGCTTATGTCAGTGATTGATAAGACCACACTTCGTTTGGATTGTCACCTGACTACTTCTATTCTTGACTCAATTGTATATTGAGGTTATTGTAGTAGTACTATAATATCTGAATATGAAACAATGAAGATGGATAATGACCCTCATGCTCAAAGACGAGTACCTTCATCGATATTTCACGTAGTCCGTTTTTCAAATACATAGATTTCCAGAATCTATAGTTCTTTTATTTCTATATATTATTCTGCTTGTATTTATATTTATAGAGGTAAAATGATAGTTTCTCCATCACAATAATTGTAACTTCTTAGCTATGAAAGGCACATCAACCTAAGAGTTTTGAAGTTAAGCAAAGGAATGACTTGCTATCTGAATTATCGTACATATGAAGGCGTTGCAACGGGTTGAAATTTATTTATGAATATCAAGTAATATCATATCCATATATTTGTTTGCTTTATCGTAATGTATACAATTTGCTCCATTGTGGAGTAGTACGTCAATTGTGGATCATTAATATTTGCTTTTGTGTATACAAGCATGACCTAGAAAGTATGCCAACATGAGTGGAATTCCTGTAAGAAACGGGGTGACGACCAATGGGTGTCTGATAAGAGCAATCGATAAGGAGATAAAAGTTGAGATATTGCGAAATAGGCTGCGATGAAAAATCGCTCGATCAACGAGGCGAGCCTAGCTGCCAAATCCCTTTGAAGGAATAGGCGGGCATCTGACTACTGCAACGCTACTTCAAGAGCCAGAGCACCCCATCCTCACCCACCGAATCGCCCTACAGCTTCACACGCAAAGTTGCTCATATGTGCAGTTGCATTTGATCAGAACTTCTTAAGATGTTGCAAAAACAGATACCCACACACCGAAAAATGCACTTATCGACTTTGCATTAATGGGTAAAAGATGTTTTGTTACTTTTTTCTTTATGAATTATTTGTAAATATGGAAGAATCCCATGGAAATTAACTGTGAGAACAGACGGCGAAAACTTATTCTCTGAGTCATTAAAATATTATTATTTGAACAATTAATCTTTTATCTCCGTCAAGTTTCTTCTTCGCAAATTTCTTCCGCATATTTCCTTTCTTACTGATTTACAAATCCAAAAAATACACACATTTTAGCGGAAATTGCATTAACTTCTAACTCATGATGTTTGAAAGTCATGAGTTAGTTTCTAACTCATTAATTCATTAGTTTCTAACTCATGATGTTTCATTCTAACTCTGATGTTTGAGTCAAGGAAAAATGTAATGTTATGAGGTTTTATAACCTTAAATAATAAATTTATCCATTCACCTGCGTTTGTTAAGGTTGTTCAGGGCATATAAAGGGACATTTATTCGCCTTCATTTTTTTATATTCCCATATCTGAACATTTATAATTTTAAGCATGCGTGTTCTCTATGTGGGCAGGCGGAATCGCACTGTATGCCTTGTTCTTTGCATAACGCGTGTGTGGGGGATTGTGGGGCGTGTGGGGTGTGAGGGGCGTGTGGGGTGTGTGGGGCGTGTGGGGCGGCGGCACTCACCGGTGAGGTTGAGGCCCGCGAAGGCCTGGAACTCCCGCACGGCGGAGCGCAGGTTGTCCTCCGAGTAGATGGCGCCCGCGCTGCCGCTCCTGCCAGGCGGCACGTAGCCGTACTTCTGCAGGTACATCTGCGAACACGAGACACATGCGGTCAGCGCACTCACTCCTCGAAATCCCTTGTTGGGGAGGAAACGACGAAAGCTGAAAAACAAAAGTGTCAAATGCCATTTCTAGGAGATCACTCCAAGCATTTCATGTTGGAGAATGTAATAGATGGAATTGATCTCCCTCACAATCAGTTTAATATCATATTTTGTACCTCAAAGGTGTTTTATGTTCCTAGTGGTATAGTCATGGAGTTCCTTCTAAAGAGAAGGCTACTAAACGTTAACCCATTGAGAGTAAATCTAATTTCTTGACACTCATTTAATGGTTCTCGATAGAAGACAATGGTCTAAATGAGGACCCTGTTTTGCATTGTATATCTCACAATAACTGCTTCTTAAATGCATTATTCAACCGCAGAAAGGACGTATACTATTAGTGTTGTAGTGTTTCGGGAATCACTAATCGCGGAAGTCTTTTCAAATCCCTCTCTATGTGATAGCGAGGATTTTCTGTGAGGCGTTTGTTTTGCGGTCAACCGCAACTCCCACCGCCTCCGCGAATTTCGTCGAGTTTTCTTGTGTAGGCCCGCGCGTGAGTCACGTCTGGCCAGCCTGGGATGAGGCATTCGGAATTCCTTCAGCCGGCCGGTGTCCCGACGCGGCGCGGGGCGCAGAGACAGGGCGGCGGGCGGCCGTGGGGGGCGGCGGGACGTGGTTCGCGACGAAGGAGACCATAGGAGACGGCGCCCGACAACGGTGACCGCCGCGCAGCGCCGCGCCGCAGGCTCGCCTGAATCAGAGGCGGTGCGCGTGCGTCAGGCGATTGACTCAACGCGGTGACTCAGACGAACTCCCCCCTCCCACCCCCCCCCGCCCCGCCCCTTCTCCTCGCACGGCCCTTGCCTCGGGCCCGCCACGCCGGCGCGGACGCTGTTTCTAGGTCACGAGGAACGAGGAAGAATAAGCTTCCCCCGCCAGCCAAGGACATCGATCTCGCTTGGAATTCTGGTAAAAGAACGTCCCCGGTGAACTTGAGTCATGACGAAGCCCCGGTTGCATGCGTTTTCGATGCCGCATTCTCGAAGTGTCGGAGGGGATTCTTCGTATCGCTTTCACCGTGAGGCTGATCACGAACGAGAGTAGGTCGGAGAGGAAAGCTGCTGGACAACTCACGCCACAACACCCCTTGACTGGTAGAAAGAAGTCACCATCCGTAAAACCTAAAGACGCACAAATAATCACGCCAAAGGAAAAAAACTGAAGAAATACTAATTGAAGATGTTTTAAAAAACAAACATCGTCACCCAATGTCGAATTGTATCATCGAAGAAGACATCTCACAATAACACATATGTTACAGCGCAGAAAACACTCAGTAAAAATCTGTTGCAAGAAGTCAGAAAGGAGTCAGAAACATCTGCCTACGCAAGTGGTAGCTATTGATCAATGACAGCTAGTACGTCCAGCCTTAGAGTTCCATGATAATACTATTCGGATAAGAAAGCTGTTACTCTATCCGCGAGTCGCGCTCAAATAGCGCCTGCTCTTCTCGTCCGCGATCGGCAAAAACAAACGAACGAGCAAAAAACAAGCGAACGAAAGCTAAAAACAAGCGAACGAGCTAAAAACAAGCGAGGGCAAGCGCTGCAGGATGTCGCGGGAAGCGGGTTGAAGCGGCTGCCCGCGCTCGCTCCTGGCCGTGAGACGCGTGATAGTCGGAGTCGCTTCGCGTGCAGCCGCCTCCCCTCCCCTCCCCTCTCCCCCTCACGCTCACTGCGCAGCCGGCGCCCGCCGCCGCTCCACTGCAGAACCCATACTGCCGCGCCCGCCACGCCCCCCGCAGCCAGCGTCGGGCGCAGAGCGCCCCGCATGTAAAGGCCCGCGCTCCATGAACATTCCCTCGGGTATTATCACGCCTTCATTTAGTCGCGCAGCAGTTGTGGCGTTGTTCCTACTAATCTCACCTCAAAGATAATGAACTATATTATCGCACAATACATTCTCTCTTTTATTGGAACATATAGTTCTAGCTTTGACACTCCCATTTGCTACAAAATTCCGATAAAGACGAAATAGTAGTTTTTAAGTGAAATAGCAGCACCGGGAAAGTTTGTCCAAATATTTTCATTGTTGCTTTCGTAGCTTATTTCGTTCTTTACATATTTCGCGCTGGCACTCTTCTTCCGATTAAAAGCTTACAATCACCCATCTCAAATACGATGCAGTGCCTGTTAAGCCTTGAAAGAATTTAAACATTCCGTACTTGAGTGGCGCAAACATCTGCATGCCAACAAACAGTCAACATGTAAAAAGTGTGGACTTAAATTCTCAACTTCATTACCGCACTTTGAAGTACTGAACTTGCCGGATATACAACTCCGATGTGTTCTCTCCATGAGGTTGTGAGTAACCGCAGAACGAATAAAACAAAGGCCTCCGCTCCCAACGGAACGCGTTTGCATCACCACCCACCGAGAGCAGGTAGAGTGCGTGCCGCCGCCATAAGCAGATCTTCGTTGCCGCAAGCGTCCTGGTTCTGGGCCGGGGAGGGCGGGAGCGCTCGAGTGCGCGCGGCGCCCCGCCCCGTCGACAGGATGCGCCGAGCGGCGGCGGCGGCTGCCAACGACCCCGCCCCGCCCGCCCCCCCGCCCTCCCCTCCTTCGGCCTCCTCGCGGAAGAGGGCGCTCGCACCCGGAGAATCCGGAGGAGCGCTCAGGAGCCCTCTACGATGATCGCTACGAGATGTCTCTGAGCTCCTTACGAAAGCCGATAACGCTGCGAGGCGTGACTCATCCCCGGTGTGTAAATAAATAAATAAAACACTCTGCCAACACTTCTCTGAGACAGCCCCGTGAGGAATGTTTGGGTTATTGATTTGTTTTGTATCGAATAGTACCGATTTTTGTTTAATTATGGCTCGCCGACACGCCCTACCCGGATATACAACTCGCGATCGATGCACTCCTTGCAGTATGGTGTGTTGGCATTACCCTACAGTATCGATTCGTAGATCTAGTTCTTTGTGTCTGCTGCTTAGGAGCTTAAGATTTACCGTAACAGACTTTCCATCTATACTGGCGGACAAGAGACTAAATGAATATGTAATTTTACGCTTTCAAGCCGTTTCCTTTGACGGGGCTCTTTCGCAAGACAGTCGGAGATAATGAGCTTGAAATGGACAAATCAAAACTGCTTCTTGCTTTCAGAGCTCATGGAGCCGTAGTAAAAGCTGTTTTGTGTGCGCGGCACAGCAGGCGTGTTTTTATTGCTTAAGACAGCGCCTCGCTTGTCAGAGGATGAAAGCACGCGAAGGCCACACTGGGTCGCAATGCGCTTACACAGGCAATAAAACAGAACTAAGTATATTTTATATCTGAATTGTTGTGTTGAATGAAAAAATCTCCCAAATACACTGGGTCGCAATGCGCCAACAATTTGGGCGAATATAGAAACGAAACTAAGTATTATTTTATAGTTCTGCAATTGTCTGTGTTGAATGAAAAAATCTCCCAAATAAGTATTCATAAGGTAAATAATTGAATTATGAATGCTTTATGTTCTGGAACTGTTCATATTAGTAATAAATGTTGATTGTTTGATGTTCGTTAAATGATTACGTAAAAGTCATCTCATTTAGTCATGAAATTAATAAAAGGTACTCTGCAAACTACTTAATATTTTGTAGTATACTTCATTATGTACGTAAAGGACATTTAAGAATTTCTGGTAATGAAAATAAAAGTGAGTTCTCAGACGCCTTTAAAAGGATTATGGAAATGCGGACAGAATACAATTTATACACGGGTGACTCGGCATAAATGTTACCAACTTCTAGAGCATATACGGGATCTACGATGTTATCTTGTGGTAATACACATATGATGGAAAATGTCATATAACACATCTACACATGACATTTGCCCCTCTTTGACTAATCCGCCAAATAGATTTCTTATAGCATTTGCCTACCATCACAAATAAGACGAGTTTCCTAGCAATGGGGCAAATGTCACGAGTATAACGTCGGCATATGAAATTTCTCAATACACCTTTATTAACAAAAAGTGATCATATTTTTGATTGTCAGGCGGAAAAGTAGGCTAAATGGTCTGAGCCTCGCCATCAATAAAGATATTTCTTTTATTTATTTATCATCTTGACCGTTCCTTCATGCCTTAGAAGTTTGTAACATTTATGCTGAAACAAGATGCATTTTTCTGTTTATTATCCTTAACAGTCCTTGCTTATTTCTTGCCGAAACGCAACGAGAGCCTTTGTGTGCTGTGTGTGAGGGCTGTCCCT
>BOPP01000005.1:5431658-5444991 GCA_017312745.1 Gryllus bimaculatus | reverse complement strand
GCGCACGCGGGGGCGGCGGGGCGGGGGCCGGCGGCGGGGCGGCGGCGCGTTGTCCGCTTGGGAGAGGGGGGACGGGGGGCAGAGGTCGCGGTCGCGTGCGCGCCCTCGCGGCAGGTAGCGCGGGGGGTGGGGGAGGGGGGGGCGGGGGCGCCTTTCGCACATGGCACGCGCGCCGTCCGCCGCACTTGCGGCCAGCGCACCGCGCCGCTCGTGACAAAGGGCGCCGCGCGCGAGGACGCGGCGGCGGCGGCGCTTCCGCGCGCGGCCCAAGTGGGGCGGAGGGACGCCTCAACACCAGCACAAGGCTCTCGTTGCGGTTTGGCAAGAAATAAGCAAGGAGCTACTTAGAAAATAAACGAAAATAATCTTGTTTCAGCAATAAATGTTACAATTCTAAGGCATGAAGGACAAGTCAAGATGATAATAAATAAATGTTTTATATTGGATGGCGAGGCCTCAGACATTTAAGCCCTGCCTCTTCCGCTGACGTAAAAAAGATGATCACTTTTTGTTAATAACGTGTAATGAGAAATTTCATTATGCGACGTTATACTCGTGCGGACATTTGCGCGCCATTGCTAGGAAACTCGCTTATTTGTGATGGTAGCCAATGCTATAGAATTATTTGGGCGGATTATCAAGAAGGCAAATGTCTGTGTAGATGTGTTATATGAATTTTCCCATCATACTGTTTGTATTACCACAAGATAACATGTAGATCGTATATGCTTTCTAGAAGTTGGTATCTTTAATTGCGGAGTTCACCGTGTATAATTGTAATTCTGTCGGCAATTTCCTATCTTTTAAAGGGCGTCTGAGGAACTCTCTTATTTTGCCATTACCAGAAATACTTAAATGTCTTTAGTACATAATGAAGTATACTACAAATAAATTAAGTAGTTTTGCAGAGTACCTTTATTAAGTTCATGGACTAAATGAGATGACTTTACGTTTAACATTTAACGAACACAAACATCAACATTTATTACTAAGATGAACAGTTTCAGAACATAAAAGCATCATAATTCAATTATTTACTTATGACATACTTATTTGGGAGATTTTTTTCATTACACAAATTCGACTATAAAATAATTACTTTAGTTTTGTTTCTATATTCGCACAATTGTTGGGCGATTGCGACCCAGTGTATTTGGAGATTTTTTCATTAACACAAAATTAGACTATAAAATACTACTTGTTTCGTTTTATATTCGCCCAATTGTTAGCGCATTGGACCCAGTGTGCGCTTCGCGTGTTTCATCCATCTGACAAGCGGGAGCTGTTAACGACATAAAAACACCGCCTGCTGTGCGCGCCCAACAACAACAGTTTTACTACGGCTCCATGAGCTGAAAGCAGAAGCAAGTTTATGAATTTGTCATTTCAAGGCTATTACTCCGACTGTCTTTGGCGAAAGAGCCCCCGTCAAAGGGAAACGCTTGAAAGGTAAACATTACATATTCATTTAGTTCTCTTGTCCGCCAGAATGTAAGTTACGGCGCCGCCTACAGCTCCTTAATAAGGAAATCTAAGCTCTACGCAGCCAGACAAAAGGATAGGATCTACGAATCGATACTGTGGGTTAATGCCAACACACTATAACGCAGGAGTGCATCGATCGCGAGTTTTGTATATCGGGTAGGGCGTGTCGGCGGCCATAATTAACAAAAATCGGTATATTTCGATACAAACAAATCAACCAACATTCATCACGGGGCTGTCTCAGAGAAGTGTTGGAAGTGTTTTTATTTATTTATTTACACACCGGGGAATAGAGTCAGCCTCCAGGTATAATAGGCTTGTCGTAAAGGAGCTCAGAGACTTCCTCGGGCGGATCATCGGTAGAGGGTTCTGAGCGCTCCTCCGGATTCTCCGGGTGGCCGATGCGCCTCTTCCGCGGGAGGCGAAGGGAGGGGAGGGGGGGGCGGGGCGGGGCCGGGGCGGCGGTCGTTGGCAGCGCGCCGCGCTCGGCGCATCTGCGCGGGGCGCGGGCGGCGCGCGCTCGAGCTCCGCCCTCCCGCGCGACAAACAGGAGCCTTGGGAAGCAGATCTGGGCTTTATGGCGGCGGCACCATCTACTGCTCTCGGTGGGGTGGGTGGATGCAAAGCGTTCCGGTTGGGAGCGAAGGCTTTGTTTTTATTTTTGCGGGTACTACATCATGGAGAGAACAAATCGGAGTTGTAATAATCGGAAGTTTCAGTACTTCAAAGTGGGGTAATGAAGTTGAGAATTTAAGTCATACTTTTTATGTACCGACTGTTTGTTGGCATGCAGATGTTTTGCGCACTCAAAGTCGGGAATGTTTAAAATTCTTTCGGAGGCTTAAACGGCAGTGCGCACTGCATCGCTTTTGAGAGTGGGTGATTAAGCCTTTTAATCGGAAGAAGAGTGCGCGCGAATATGTAAAGACGAAATAAGCTACGAAAGCAACAATGTAAATATTTGTTTGACAAACTCCCGGTGCCTGCTGAACTTTCATGCTTAAAAACTTTATTCGTCTTTTATCGGAATCTGTAGGCAGATGGGAGTGTCAACGCTAGAACTATATGTTTCCAATAAAAGAGAGAAATGTTTCGTGCGATAATTATGTTCATTATCTTTGGACGGTGAGATTAGTAGGAACAGGCCACACTGCTGCGGACTAAAATGAAGGCGTGATAATAGCGAGGGAATGTTATGGAGCGGCGGGCTTCTACATGCGGGGGCGCATCTGCGCCGACGGGTGGTGCGGGGGGGCGTGGCGGGCCGTGCGCGTATGGGTTCTGCGTTGGAGGGCGCGGGCGCCGGTCGCGTGAGCGTGAGGGGGGAGGGGAGGGAGGGGAGGCGGCTGACGCCGGAGCCGACTCCCGACTATAAGCGTTCAGGCCCAGGAGCGAGCGCGCGGAGCCGTTCACAACCGCTTCCCGCGACATCCAGCGCTTGCCTCGCTTGTTTGTTAGTCGTTCGCTTGTTTTTAGCTGTTCGCTTGTTTTTTGCTCGTTCGTTTGTTTTTGCCGGATGCGGACACGAGAGAGCAGGCGCTATTTTTGAGCGGAACCTTCGGATGAGTAACAGTTTTTATTGAATAGTATTATCATGGAATCTAAGGTGGACGTACTAGTTTGTCATTGATAATAGTACCACTTGCGTAGGCAGATGTTCTGATCCTTTCTGCTTTTGCAAAGATTTTACTGAGTGTTTTCTGGCGCTGTAACATATGTGTTTATTTAAGAGATCTTCTCTATGACTTACATTATCAGACATAATCCTGCGGTGACGATGTTTTTGTTTTTTTAACATCTTCAATTAGTATTTTTCAGCTTTTTTTTCGCTTTGCGTGATTAGTTTTGGGTGCGTCTTTAGCTATCTTTACGGATGGTGATTTCTTTTCTACCTAGCGAGTTGGGCTTTTATTGCGGCCCTGCAACTTGACATCCATCGCAGCTTATCCTTCCGACCTACTCTCGTTTCGTGATCCGGCTACGGTGCAGCGATCCGAAAATCACCTCCGAACTTCGAGAATGCGGCATCGAAACGCATGCAACAGGGGGCTTCGTCATGACTCAAGTTACCGGTGGGAACGTTTTTTACCAGATTCCAAGCGAGATCGATAGTCCTGGGCTGGGCGGGGGGAGCTTATTTTTCCATCGTTACTCGTGACCTAGAAACCCGCGTCCGCGCCGGAGTGGCGGGCAGAGGAGGGCCGTGGCGAGGAGAAGGGGCGGGGCGGGCGGGGAGGGGGCGGGGCTGAGGGAGTTGTTCGTTGAGTCACCGGCGTGAGTCAATGCCTGACGCACGCGCGACCGCCTCTGATTCGCGCGAGCCTGCGGCGCGGCGCGCGCCGGCGGTCAACGTGTGTCGGGCGCCGTCTCTATGGTCTCCTCGCCGGAACCCAGTCCGCCGGCCACCGCGCCCGCCCCCACGGCCGCCGCGCCCTGGTCTCTGCGCCGCGCCGGGCGTCGGGACAGCCCCGGCCGCTGAAGGATTCCGAATGCTCATCCAGGCTGGCAGACGTGACTCACTGCGCGGGCTTACACAGAACTCGACGAAATTGCCGGAGGCGGTGGGAGTTGCGGGTTGCGCAAAACCCCAACGGCCTCACAGAAAATTCTCGTATCAATAGAGAGGGATTTGAAAGACTTCCGCGATTTATGATTCCGAAACACCTACAAACTAATAGTATTAGTCCTTTCTGGCGGGTTGAATATGCATTTAAGAAGCAGGTTTATTGTGGAGATATAAATGCAAAACAGGTCTATTTAGACATTGTCTTCTATCGAGAACATTAAATGAGTGTCAGAATTAGATTTACTCATCCCAATGGTTAACGTTTAGTAGCTTCTTTTAGCAGGAACTTCTCCATGACTATGATAGGAAATAAAACACCTTTTGAGGTACAAAATATGATATTAACTGATTGTGAGGGGATCAATTCATCTATTTACATTCTCCAATGAAATGCTTGATGTGATCTTCCTAGAAATGGATTTGACACTTTTGTTTTTCCAGCCTTTCGTCGTTTTGCTCCAAAAGGGATTTCGAGGAGTGGTGCGCTGACAGCATGTGTCTCGTGTTCGCAGATGTACCTGCAGAAGTACGGTAGTGCGCTGGAGGTAGCGGGCAGCGCGGGGCCATTACTCGAGGACAAGCTGCGTCCGGTGGGGAGTTTCAGGCCTTTCGCGGGCTCAACTCACGGGGAGTGCCGCCGCCCACACGCCCCACCCACCCACAGCCTCACACCCCCACACGCCACATCCCACACACGCGTTATGTGGCTAAAGAAATAGGCATACAGTTGCGATATGCCGCACTCGCCACTCATAGAGAAAGCACTCGCTATGCTAAATAGTTATAAATGTTTTCAGAAGTATGGAGAATTAGTAAAAACAATGAAGCGAATAGATGTCCTTTATATGCCCTGAACCAACCTATAACAAACGCGCAGGTGAATTGGGCATAGATTTGTCTATTATATGTAAAATCTCAAACGTATTACATTACTTTCTTTGATCAAGATCAGATGTTAGAATTGAAACAGTATCAGTTAGGAACTCAATGAATTAATGAGTTAGAACTAACTCATGCACTTTCAAACATAACTGAGTTACGAATTATGCAATTTGCCGCTAAAATGTAGGGTATTTTTTGGATTTGTAAATCATCAAGTAGAAATAGAGAAATCTGGGAAGTAATGGAAGAAGAAACACTTGGACGGAGATAAAAGATTAATTGTTACAAAATGATATTTTAATGACTACAAGAGAGATGAACTTTTCTGCCGTCTGTTCTCACAGTTAATTTCATGGGATATTCTTATATTTAATCAATTAATTCATAAAGCAAAAATGTACAAAAACATCTTTTACACATTAATGCAATAGTGATAAGTTGCTTCTTTCGGTGTGCTGGGTATTGTTTTTGCACCTCTTAAGAGTCTGATAAAATGCAAATGACTTATGAGGCTTTGCGTGTGAAGCTGTAGTGCGATTCCCGTGGGTGAGGATGCGGTGCTCCGGCTATTGAAGTGAGCGTTGGCAGTAAGTCAGATGCCCGCTCTTCCTTAAAGGGATTTGGCAGCTAGGTCGCCCTGTTGTCGAGGCCGATTTTCATCGCAGCTATTTCCGCATATCTTCAATTTTATCTCCTTATTGATTGCTCTTATCAGCCCCCATTGGTCGTACCGTTTCTTACAAGGAATTCCATCATGTTGGCTACTTTCTAGTATGCCTTGTATACACTAAAAGGCAATGGGCTCCGCGGGCGCCCACTCGGCCTCTCGCCGCTCGGACGCCGGTTGGCTTAACCCGCTCCAGGCCCGCGGTGGACGCGCGGCGCGCTTTGAAGTCGCCGGTTCCCGAACCCAAGCGCTGGCACTGAATTTTGAAAGCGGCGAACTCGACAATCCATGTGGCACGAAAACAACTGATATCACAGGGAGATGTACCGTGTCCTCAATGACAATCATTTCAATTTTTTTTTCAAATTATATTTTGTGGAAGTTAAAATGCACTATTAGTATTAAAATGCGAATAAATTTTATGTAATGTCAAATACGTACTTCCTCATAAAGCCCCAAAAAATTATAATATCGCTTACGGTGCATGCGACTGTTTATCAATACAATAAGATGAGGTCACATGGAGGAACGTAGAGTTTTCGCGCCATAATTCCTCATTGTTTTTACCTAAATATCCATGCATTTAACATTTAAATGAGTTAAAACAAACAAAGTGACTCGATAAGTTTCAGAGAATGATGGGCTTCCCCTTGATTATTATGTAAACCTCTTTTTACAAAAACAGGAACATGGAAGTGTCTGTGAAATCAAAGATCATTGTATTGTAATATTTAGTAACAAAGGATATGTTGTGGTACGTGGTAACGAAGAATAATGAGAAACCTCCACACGCGCTCTATTATTCCGTCAAACTCCACGTGCGGATTCGTGATTGAGTTAGTGACCCTGGAACATCCGCTATACTTATTACCTTGTTAGTTTTTGTGGAATTCTTGTAGCGGAAGTAGGGAATATGCGGAAGCTTCGATAACTTTGATTAAAAACTGTTTTTTTGGTGGAAAATGGTCGCGAGCATTTACTTTAGAAGCGTACATTTTTTCCGAGTCATTCCTTGATTAAGAATATGGTTATAATCTTCGAAATTTTGTCATTCTGAAAGCAGCTAACGACTTTTTGAACGGGTGAGAATATGTCTTTCTCTTGAATAATATCCATTTCTAATTGATGAATTGTGGTGCCTGAGAATGTTTGAATAACACAAGTACATGCATAAGATGTGATGTATTAATTTTAATTTACATGCATTTAAAGAACATGAATTTGAAAGACAAATTATTTGTTGACTAGAAGAAACCAATTTGTGGTTCATACGGAATCAATATCTGATGTAATGGTAACATTTTTAAGCAACATTTTTTAATGTTGCTGAGTAGGGAACCAAACCTGTATTTTCTCATTGTAAGCCTTACACAATGAATTGCTTGAATAATGCCATGCGATGATCTGAAAAAAGTGTTACAAGTGTCAAAAGCTAGAGAAATGATTTGCAGACTGGTGTGAAACAAAATTTGAGCCGATCCGCGTTGAACTTTTCGTGACAGATGTATTGTTTCGCCTCAGAATCAGGATTATGTCGGGTCCGATAGAGAACTTTTTGTGCGCACATAAGTGTGTGTGTGAGTTCTTTTTTATCGTAACAAATGGTTTATGGAATGGCGTGTGTTCGATGAACGCTTTGGAACCCCTTAACTTCCCTTCGGCATCACGATTTTCGCTGACTGAACGTGAAGATGACGGGGTGGATGTTGCTCCGCTTATCTACAATCTCCAACGACAATTTCAAATACATTTCAACGGGAGTTCCAACGATGGAAAAGGAACTCTGAACTGTTATTCTCATGTTACTTTGCGGATGAATATTACGTTTGTTAGTGAAACAAGTACTGAATAATTGAAGGTATCAGTGAGAGTTAATCACAAGACTCCTGTAATCTGAAGGTACAGCTCGTTTAATATAAATCGAACTCGCGCAAATTAATGGAGGGCTAGAAGAGTCAGTCAGGTTCCAGATGTTTAGAAAACGGAAACGTAGAATTCTGATTGGGAATGAAATTGCTCAAAGACAATCCTGGTGCATTTAACTTGAAAAACCCAAGGTTGTGACTTCTGACCCATTCGTATTATATCATGCAGTCAGAATATATGTACGCAGACGGAAGTATATTTTTCTTTTGAATCGTTTCTAGTGTCAGAAGTGTGTCCACAAGGGGGTGGGGGCAGGTTGGAAAACTTGGTCTCATATTAATTGGGGCCCCGATTTTTTTTAAATTAAAAAGTTCAAATTAACCGCTAAATATTATTTCTATTGCACGGAGAGATGAATTCTGTTCATGTATTCAGAGGAGGGGCGAAATATTTGTTTTAATAAGGGACCCTCATGGCTGTTGGTTTCCTCTGGGCGCCCCTGGGCACAGGGGGAGGGCGGCGCGCGCGGCTGCATAGCTGGCGCCCCAGTAAGCGGGGCGGCGTGCGACACAAAGCGGCCCAGTGTGGGATCTCGCAGCACCTGTTGGCAACGGCGGCGGCGGCGGCGGCGGGGCGCCGGACGCGGAAGCGGCGGGTGCGGCGGGGCGGGGCGCGGCGGGCGGCGGGGCGGGAAGGGGGCGGGCGAGCGGCGCGCCGCGCCGCCGCATGCCGAGAGCCTGGGCCCCAGGCGTCCGCGTGCGCGGAATGGAGACGGGGGACGGGGGACGGGGGGAGGGGGGCGGAGCCGGGAGTCTTAGCGTCCAAGGTAAGAGAAACGCGGATAGGCGATACGCCAATCGTCGGCGCTGTCGACCAAAATACAGGAATTCTTTCATTGGTGCACTAGAGTTTCCTTGGATGTTGGATTTTTTGCTTCACACGTGATTATTGTCGCAGCTTCTATTTCTTTTGAAGAACGTTCACCTTATAATGGAAAGGCACAATACTTCATTACTTTATAATCATGAGCGTTATTAACACGTTAACTATTGTTGCACTAAAATACGAAATCAGATCTCTGGGACCACGCATGCTTTTTGTCAATTTTGGCTTTGAATTCGTCTACATAGTTTTCTTAATGAAATACCTGAAATATGAATTCTCTTTCTCTCATTTCGTTACATGCAATTCACGTGGTGCTTGGAGATATTTCTACCTTTTAGCTGTGTTCGATTAATTGCTCAACCACTTCAGTAAATATTCGCAATAAAAGCTTCAACCATTGAACGTTAACACATTTTTTGGAATTTGGCCTCGCTGGAAAGTATTTTTTAAACTATTTGCTGATGAGATAATTATGTAATTAACTTGTTTTTCTTCGTGTTTGGATGCTACAGCTTTTATTGCAAAAAAAATTGGTTTTCGCTGTAAGTGAGAGTTCTGTGAAATGTGTTACGATGAAATCTCTCGGCGCTTTAACTACTGAGATATTATTCAATTTTCAAGTTATTGGAATTTTCTAATGCATAGGAAAGTTATGAATTCCAGAAACATCGAAGAATTTTCAAGAATTTCACAAATGGGTTATGTCGAAATTTAGGCATTATAAATTCATATGCTACTGACATATAATTAATTCATATGCCACTGAAACTTCGAAAGTTAATTCTAAATTACGTTTTGAAATAAATTTAATTATGTAATATCGTAAACTAACGCTTCAAAAGTAAATTTTCATAAAAAAGTATCTGATTCTATTGAAATGAAGAAAACAGATTTTAAGACAACTTAACATTGAATCTGAATTTAACAAAATCTTTTAAAAGTGTTTTGACAAAATAAATAGATTGTAATGAAGTAGAATTCTTTTATCTGTAGTTAGTAATACTGTTCGAGTTTCTCTTCTCATTCTCAGTTAAACTACTCAGCATTCGAGGAATTACAGTTTTTAGCGAATAATTTAGTAAATTGACAAACAATATTATTGAACCAATTTAAAATAATTCGTCAAGTTGTGGCACTGTCTGGGCCAGAGATAAAGGGGATGTGTTAGGCTGGTACTGGCAGCTTGGCTCTCAGTTGAGAAGTTATCATGTCCGCGATAATGAATGACTCATTTCTCCGTAACAGTCGACTCCCTACCCATTGAGAAGGGTCTCCGCTCAACACCTAATGGTCAATAATGAGACAGAATCACGATGGTTCATAGAGTATGAACACTACCCTGCGCGGCGTTGCCAACCTATAGAACCGAGAGTTGCTGATTGGAGACTGGCGTTAGTCACGAGTGACTCCATTACGTGTGTAGTATTGGTGGGCGTGTATTTGCGCGTACAGGCGACGGAAGGACAATTGTAATTCTTCGCATCTTCAGTTCCAGGCGTCGGAGTTGTTTAGTCATGTAAACTTATTGGCACTTCGCAAGGCTTTTGTACCTTCCCAAAAAGGCGCTGACTTCATATTACATTCCACCTGCAAGTGGCACCCACTTCCTAATGCAGGTACGCGTGCAGGCAAACAGTAGAGCTCTCATGGTGTACATCAGGGTGCACAGGTTTCAAGTGAAATTTATAAGCGGAAAGAGATGAGAAAAGAGAATAAAAACGTTTCTACTCTTCGAATTTGTTTAGAAATTGTGTCGATTTGGAGTTCTTTGAATATTTGATAGTTAAGTATGATGCATGGGTCTTTGTTGTTTTAAAACTTCAATCTGCAATGTTTGTCTGATGGAAGTGGCATGCCCCCAACCGGAGACGCTTAAGTTGGTGTAAGTTAGACACTAGAGTTATGTAAGAGAATCTGGCATTCGTAAAAAGAAGTGAGTGCTGGTTTATAAGCAGGTAAAAGTTTGGAATATTGCCCCAAAAATTATTGCTGATTAAACATGAGGCTTCCACGAAATTTTTAAACCTATCAATCCTCCGAGATTAGTAATTTGTTCATTTTTTCTTAGCAGTTCGTTACATAGAGATGGACAGGGTTTTGCGGCTGAGTAAGGGTGAATATAATGTTGCGAATGTATTGTAATTGTGCGTTTTGTTGCGGCGGCGCGTCGTGCGTTCGCTCCAGCCCACTGCGCCGCGCCCGAGCGTTTGCGCATGCGCGCGGCGCCGCGTCCTTCCTCCGCCTCCACCTGGCAGCGACGCGACGCGACGCGACGCGAGGCGAGGCGACGCCGCGGCCGGACAACGGCCACGCGCTCCGCACAACACCTCCGCGCCCATCCACGATGCAGCGCAGGGGAGGGGCGGCCACGCGGGCGGCGCGGAATGAATGTTACAAACTTCTACGAGACGAAGGTGATCGGTTTTTGCTACTGAATAAGTGGTGGAGAATCGCATGCAGCCTAACGAACTTACACAACGGCGGTATTTTCGACAACGTGCCCCTGATTGGTAGGCAATTCATCTTGCACTAGTGTATAGCAGGTTTACGAAGTCTACCAGTTGGTAGGTCGTTTCTTGAGAGTTTGTGCCAACACCAGTGTGCAATTAATTGCCTTCAAATCACAGGCGTGCTGCCCAGAAAAGCAGCTGTGTAGCTTTTTCATATGAGATTTGCCTCCACATGATCAGAAATAAAAAGTGATCATATTTAACCCCTTAAAACCCCTAGAAGCTTGTTATATTTATTCTGATCTGTCATGAATATTCCCCCTGAAGTCACAGAGTATCAAGATGAGGAAGGTAGATCAATATAAGAAATTACTGCATCTCTAAAATAATAGGAATCCCTAAAATGTGTCCAATTTTAATGTATTGACGATTTCATGTTTTCCAAAGATAACGTCAATTTTGCAGGGGCCAGGCTGGACGAAAAATATTCAGAAACCAATTATAAAATAACGCAGCAATAATACTAGCAAAGCCCTTCGGCAGCCATTTGTGTGACACACATGTAACTATCGAATGTATTGACATTTAAAATCAATTGAAGGCATTGAAGATATCACTAGTTCAAGAAATATTTCAGATAAGTAGGTTTCAAGGATAAGGTTATCAAACACACATTTTTGGAGAGTACCACATGTATCCTTGTGGACTATTCTTCGAAAAGTTTGAATTGCATACCATTCGGGAGTGTTTGTCATGTTTTCGGATTAGAATTAACACATTATTGGGAGTTGATTTTTGTAAGCTTGAATTAAATGGAAAGAAAGATATGTTATCAGCAGTTTTCACCATTACGAATGATATCGTTTAACTTATCTCGTGCATCGCACCTAGATTTGCGGTAACTGAGAAAGCAAATACTGCCCAGATATGTAGATAACTACTTTGCGTGGTACATGACAAACTACCTTAAAGAGACTTCGAATCGAAAAATACTTCAAAACGGTTCACGTTAAAAATATATACATTAGGAATTTAGAAAATGTTTCAATGTGTCTTAAAGACTATTATGTTTCATTAATTGGATGTATTCATGTTTTAAGTATTTTTTCAGATGTATTAATCATTGCAATAGTATTTTGTTTGTGAATGTAAGCTAGGATGTTTCCTTCGATAATGCTTCTCTATATCAGGGAAACATATGTAACAGGGATATTCAGATTCCGTTTATATCTTTGAAGTATCAAAAGGTGGTTCCCTAGCAACCGCAACCGCAAATGTTACAACAGAAATTACATATTTAATATAGAAACGACCTTTGGCACTTTACTTAGCGCATAGCAATTGCGTCTATTTCTACTAACACTGAAAATAGATAATGAGCGATATCGTCACGTTTTCCCTAAATATTTTGAGAGCACCAGGTCACCAAAAATATGTACTTCCGTAGTTGACAAGTGTGGTGTATGTATTGTTTCGTATGATCTACTTTCCACGTATTTGGTAACATAGTGTCTCGAGTAACCGTTATTTCTCAATTAACGAAAATAGTATTGTCAACAATCATACATGAAAGTTTGTGTAACCCGGTGATATTTCAGATAAATTCCTAGGTTCGTTGCCGCCGGAAAATTATCCTTACCCAGCACAACTTCTAAAAATATTAGGAGGAAGATGCTTTAAGGAGTATCAATGTACTCAGTTGTTTTTACCGAGCATTCTTCGCGACTTAGTACTTATTGTAGGCAAATTAAACAAATAAGAAATTAAGAGTTCTCATTTTTAGTTATCTGTGATTTTCCTGAAACGTAATGAGAAAATGCGGACATTCTCAAATCTCTGTGGAAATTGCGGTCGACTTAACGCAACTTGGATTATTGAGTACGTAATAACAGAGCGGACGTTGTCGCCTAAGGCTTTCCCATGACGTGGCAGCTTCGCTCTCCGTAAATTTCTTCTTCCTCTGATAGAGGAGAACACTTTTCCTATAGTCACTCTTAATGTGACTTCACAGCAAATGCGATTGCCTGGGTACGTATTGATGACGGAAGTAATTTTACTAAGCAAGACGCACGGGAAACAACGTTCAGATAGAACTCTTTAGCTTCAGAAAACTCAAACACGAAATATTGTCTTTAAATGGGCAATTTTTGAAGATATTTAAAATCTCTTTGTAGGTGTATATGTAAAGCAATATTGAATGTCATTGCTTATAATCAATTATCTTAAAGATGTCTAGGAATCCAGAAACATAGAATATTCATTTCGTACATTTTTAGTATTTTCTTGTTCTTAATGCAATTCCAAATCTTTCCATAGCAATTACTTTGTGTTATTCACTTCATATATTTACATGCAATGTTCTTTTCAAACCACACTAAAACCGAGGGAAAGTTAATGTGTCAATTGTGTATGCCGTTTACCCTCTGTCCCCTGACATCGCGAACTTGTGGCAACGGAAGCCTCCCGCAGTTGCGTGCTCATCTGCACGGCCGCGTCGGAGGAGTTTTTTCTCTCTCTCTCGCCGCCGCCGCC
>BOPP01000005.1:5388206-5429589 GCA_017312745.1 Gryllus bimaculatus | reverse complement strand
CGTTCTGTTGCCGCACTTTACCTTGAACCAGAACTTTCAACGCGCAGCCTTCTACGGCTATCGTAGTAGAGCGTTGAGAGAGAGAGCGAGGGCGAGGTAATTGCCCAAGGAGCGCAAATGCTGTCCTCAATGCAACCAATCAGATATTTGCTTCTTTTAGCATTACCTAATTTAGAAACATACGAGTAGACAATCACCATTCTATTCAATGTTCTGTTCTGTACAACGCATCCGTAATTTACAAGATTAGGATAATTTTGCTTTTGCATTAAAAGGATATGAAAGTGAGCGTTGAAGATACATCTCAAAACAACGGGCGTGTATGACGAGAACAAAGAGATTGCTATTAATTTTGAACTTCAAGCTCAGGAAGTTTTGCTCTGTAGACTTTTGACTTTAGATTAACATATTTGACTGATGTTTTATATTATCTGAAATCAATATGCGAAAAATAATAAAATATCTCTGTTTAATTTTATTTGAATCTACAATCAGATGTGTCGGCTGCTAACCCGTCTATCTCTCCCGCCCGGAGAGCTTCTTACTCGTACATTGTTTGGATGGATTCGTGTATAAGGAGCGGCGCGTGCCTGGGCCTCGTTGGCGCATCAGCTGGACCAGGGAGTGCGGCGAGCTGTTGAAGGGGGGAGGGGAGGGTAGGCCGTGCGTATCTCCTAGAGGCTTATCTGGCGATAAGCGCCGCCTCGCAGCCACCTCGAGGAACGCCCCTCCGCCGCTATCCTCGAGCCCCGCCCGGCCAAGACGCCTCGCCAAAGAAACGAAACGATCGTGAGGAACGCTTTATCAGGCGTGACTTGATAACAATGAAATGCTCTGTTTGTTTTTATTTCTAGTTTTGTTTGAGATACTAATGGAGAATTTTTAAATTTAGAATTGACATATTATCGGGTTCGGCGTTTGCATTGGCGAGAAATAATTCTTTGTCCCTTCGTTCTCTCTATCTCTGTCTGTCTGTCTGTCTGTCTGTCTGTCTGTCTGTCTGTCTGTCTGCCTGTCTGTCTGTCTGTCTGTCTGTCTCTCTCTCTCTCTCTCTCTCTCTCTCTCTCTCTGTCTCTCCTTCGATACATGCTGAGTTTTCTAATTACGGATTTTACGAAACCTGTTTCAGCCTAAAACAAATGAAAAATATATGTCTTGTCGAATGCGTGACTGACTTTTAAACACAAGCTTACCTCACAGATACCCCGAAATTTTTGTTTCAATATAAATGGCTGTAAATTCAGACTTTTTGCAAGGTTTCCTTGGTGAACCTCGACCTGTGACGCACCCGACGATTCGCGATGCGACGTAATCGAGGAGGCTGACCTTGGAATGTTGCCTGCGGCACAGTGACGGTACGAGTCCGCATACCAAGGAGGGAACGCGATGCTCCATTGTTTCTATTTGCGAGCCACTTCAACGCCCCTGCCGCCCGTAGCTCTTCTCTTGAACACTGCTGCGATCTATGTCCTGTCAGTACCTATTATATCGTCTTTATCTATTCAGTGGTTTGTTCTGGAAAGACACTTTTTAGTTATCGTTCGTTTTTTGTGAATTTTTTGCTTTAACTTTATTTATGATGATGATTCAAACTCGAATGCCTAAAGTTAATTGCTAATGATATTTCTTAATGATGTGCAGTTAAATTTCATTTCATCTCCACGAACGTGGCTAGTAAGAAAAAAGTATTATTTTTCTATAAAACACGAATATCTGACCTAATGAAACGGCCATTGTAAATAGACAAGTTTAGAATTTTTGAAGTCACATCGTTAATTTTTATTGACATTATAGTCATTGATATTTTTGTACTCTATTTATTGGTATACAGCATAGGATATAATTATCTAATATATCCTAATATCATAAACAAATCCTATTTCAATTACAAAAATAAAGTTTCATTCCTCTATGATTTTGACATCTATTGCAAAAAATATCCCAATAAGTATTCTGCTCTCAGTGCTCATTTAATACAACCAAATGAACGCGGAAGAAAATAAAAAATATAAAAAGTTATACAAAATTGTCGCAATCTGGCACTTCGAAAAGGTCAAACACTTTCAAGCCTTTTCATACTTCGCTTGGCACAAAAGGTAAGATTTCTACGATTTACTTGCGTTAAATGGCGTATGAAATGAGGCATGTTAGAAAGTCATGAACACATCAGGGACACAGATTCAGTGGGGCAACTTTTGCAGAGTTTCAGTCGTTTCACTGCAGATCTAAAAATAAAGTTAGCATTGAACTCGAGAATTGCTACAAACGTTTCTCTTGGATAGAAATCTATAGAAATCTCTACAATTTGATCAAAAGAGTGAAACTGACTTCTTAGTTAGTGTAACTAACTGTTAGTCACTGATTTTCATTTTATCAATTGTTTGCACAACAGAATCAAGGGTTATATTTTATTGGCAATGATTATTTATTGTTAAACTGTATGAATATGATAGACAATTTGACAGTCGAGACACATTGCGAAGCACGTTCACGCTTTCGATGCAAAGATTGGTACTCTGAAACAACAAATTGTGTGTTTCGTTGACAGTTTACACGACTAGTTTAGGAACTAATCCTCCTGCTCTCGAGCTTATGAACCAATGCAAAGAACGCGTCAAAGGGAGATCCCATGTGGTAATTGTAAACACATCAATCTCTATCCTTGGGTTCAAAGATAAACTGCCGTCTTTAAGAGAAACACCTAACAAAAAATGCAGTTCCATTGAAGAAGAAACTCAAGCAGCGTGACCCTCCTTTGTGGCAGTGGCTGTGACGGTGGCTGGTTGGGACGTGGCGGTGACGATTGGTGCTTGCGAGTGGGGAGGTGATGGTAGGTGGTTGGGGCGGGGGCGGTGACGGTTGCTAGTTGGCGTGGGAGCCGGGTGACGGTGCTGTTTGGGGCGGGCTGGGGGGGCCGGGAGCGGCGGGCGCGAGTTCCGTTGTGACCCTTCCACGACGCTGTGTGGCAAAAGTGACTACATCCCACTAGAAAGCCCCCTTTATGCATGCATGTACGTAACGTGACCAGCGAGGTGGTGTATGTTTACACAACGTGGAAATGCTAAACATTTACTTTTCCAGAAATGTTTTTAATATTCCCTTAACACACAGCTTCACTGTATATATTATTGAAAATTGAGATCGTTTCCATTCAGTTTTTAATGTTCAATAAAAAGGTGCTACAAATTTTGTTTGTCAATTACAACGACTACTAGTTTCAAATATGAAAAAAACATATGAAATCATAAGAACATACACTTAAAAACCTGAATTATCATGTCAGTCGGCTTGCTTCTTCTGCAGAAAGTGAAAGTTGCTATTGTCTTTGAAGAAACGAGACATGATATTACGGCTTCTATGCAGTTACCTATTTCTTCTATGAGGTAATGAGGTTGGAATTGCTAAAGAGTGCACCTCGAAGGGGCAACGTACGTTTTAACGAGCACTCGCTGCACCGCACACACCGCCTCGCCAGCTTCATCTGCTGCTGACACGCAGGGAACGGCCAGGCCGCACGGGGGCCTCCATCCCGGAAATTCCGGGACGAAACTACTGGAACGAAGTTTCGTCGGTGTAGTTATTAGGCCCACATGGAGGAAACGGCCCACTTCAGGGAATTTTTCAGTATCGTACTGAGCTGTCTCAATTATATCTGGGAATTTTATTGATTCGATTTTTTTTTGAAATATTCTCATGATAATACGGTGCGACCATAGAATACAAAACAAAAATAATTTCACAATTAGATACATCCTGTGTCCAGCCACGATTTGTGCGATATGTTTCTTTGTGTCAGTGAAAAGGAAACATTACATTCGTTTCCATTTTCCCTGTGGTCGCGGATTATTCATGTGGCAGATGTCGAGGATGTTTTCGCCGGCAGCGTTGAGTCGCTGATTATGAGGAAGGCGCGCAGAAATCCCCGCGCGGGTCGGCGGCCGTTCGCCGTGCGTCGCCCCGTCCACCGGCCCGCCCACGGTGCACACACCGCCCCGCGCCCCGCTGCGAGGGCTCAGCGAAAACGGCCGCTGCCTCTGCGACGGCTAGGCCGACCCGGAGGTCCTAGGGTTGGCGTGTTTTTCACACTAGCTACATTGCTACAGAATTCAACAGATGACTGGAAGAGAATTCTAGCGAGCGGCTGCTCTGATGGTAGTTTTCCGTGGTTCCTTGGGTCTATACCAGGCGATTGCCAGAGTAGAACCCCAATAAACAGGTCGCACACGATCTTTCCTTTCTAATCATTATCTCCTGATCACTTTACACACACTTATTCGTTCTACTCTAACAAACGCGCCAGGAGACCAATGGACAGCCTGCTCGAAGTCTCTTCTGATTTGGACGGTGCCTCGCTAGAGTGGATATCTGGAGGGGAAAACCCGCAATTCGATGAGTAGGTCGGCGACGGATCTGACGAACACCGCCACCTCTCGGATTACAGCGAACACTACACTCACGGGAATAATGACCAAAGTAGTTGAAGCGCTCGGAAACGCTAATTACGCTTTCACTCCAGCGTCAGCATTGTCTTGAGAGACATTGACTTCGTATTTGTTTCACTTTCTTCTTCGCTCCACTATTTAGTGGCACATGTTGAGCACATGCCATATTGTGGCACCGTGCCATTGCCGCGAACTCGCGATGCTGCTAAAGATATCCATTCTGGATCGAGTGGGAGGAGTATAATGGAACCGGCAATTGGCCATGTTCGACACTGAGAATGGGAATGGTTTAGGAAAGAAAGGATAGGGAAGAGGCATGCTATGGGAATTAATCATTGAAGTTAAACAAGGAAAGACCGACGACAAGTGTCCGCGTCAAAGATTCCATACTGACTGAGTATAAGTTATTAGCTGATGTGATGTGAAAAACACATTGTCGGAATTCGGACCTACGACCTTTGGAATTTGCGGAGCTTCACTTGCTAATGATGCACACACTGGCACCTCAATCATGATGTCTTTAATGTGTTGTGGTTCTCGACGAATGCGGCGATTAAGTAAGTCGCTTTTTGACAACTAGGAATATTGTGTATTTATGAAGGATGAAATCAAAATTAGATGGTTGGACGTGGTGGTTACCCGTTGCGTTCAACGCCAAAATTACAAGATGACTCCAAGCGACTCTTGTCCACATATTTGTACGATGATTCAATCTCCCTGTTACATAGCGCCTGGCGATTTTTACACTAGGAATGCTTATTAGAAGGGACCGATGCGAGAACCAATAATGCACTTGTAGGCTCTACACGTCGTGCATACGAGTTAACGCACGTATCGCGACAGATCGGTAATCCCGTTGTGCGAGATATGATAAACATTGTTTGCCGTGGGACCTCGTCGATGGGCCGGAGCGAGTCTAACAAGTACGAGTGGCGGAGCTAAGTGCAGGCGGTGCGCGCGGCGCTCGTCAACTGTTGTACGTCAGAGGCGCCAGTTACTCAGCGCGCCGCGCCCCTGGGCGACCGGCCGGCCGCGTCCGCCGCGACCTTTGCCCCCGCCGCCCGCAGGTGGCTCAGGCAGTCGGCTTCGGCCGCGCTTCAAGCCAAATCCCGGCATTGGAGATGCTTCTGCGACTCTTCTCAAAAACCGATACCTACTTGATGCCGTCCTGAGCATTTTTGCAAACAATATTAACAATATGTGCTGATTGCAGCGATATGCCCCTTGCTGTAGTTAGAGTTAGTTTTAAGATTAGGAAACAAAAATATTGTAAGCCGACTATGAGATATGAGAGGCGGTAACTGATCTATTTATTTCGTGTAGGTTGGGATGTATTAAAAATGTTAGCGCTGCTACAGACTCAAAGAACAAACGTTTTGTGTCAGCTCTCGTATGAGTCCTCATCGGTTGGATGAAATCAGCACACAAAGAGACAATCGTTTTCCTTTCGAGTTCTTTGTATTACTATCCACTCCAAATCAAGGAAATGTTTTGAGATGTATTAATTGATGTTGGGTGCTGCGCAATGTAGGAAAGGGAAAACAAAGCGTGCCGTGGAGGGGAAGGGGAAAGACAGAGAGAGGAGGGGGGTGGAACGTGAAAGAGAGCGAAAGAATTCGCAAGAGGGCTTGCAAGGCATGAGGAAGCAACGCGAGCCACTGACACGTGGATGAGGGGAGTCAAAGTCCAGCGCTGGAGCCTCAACTGTACTCGAGCAGCCCTAACGTTTCCTCGAGAATGCTCACTTCTCACATCTCTCTCCTCGAATCTGCTTCCGACACGTGCTCCGGGGAAGGACAACGTGTTCTCCAAAGGCACACAGCTTCTGGCGAGTCATGCGCTCTCGGCAGGCGGCGCAGCGCGGCGGGTGCAAGGGCCTCTTGTGCCCCCTGCACTCGCGGACACTCGCCTCAAATAGCGCCGCCGCTAACGGGAGGGCCTCCCGAAATATATTCGGCAAAGCAGAAACGGAATGTAAAAACAGCAAGCGTTAGGGAAGTAACCGTTTCGCTGCGAAGCAGAAAGGTACCGTGATTACTGGACTTCTTTTACTGTTTACATTTTATTGATCTTAATGCCCCTACGCAATCTTGTACGTATGGTAGCATGGTTAATCAAGGTCAATCATAAAGGGTTCGATTTGTTTCTCTGTTGTCTTCTAGATCTCCGGTTGTGTTCTATCTCACTTTGTGCATGCATAGTCATTCCCAAGCTCACGTTTGCAGCCTAGTTCGATCCATTCTGTTTGAATGGCCAGCTCGCATAACACTTTATTTCCTTTCGAAAAACCATAATTTTCAATTTTAATTCAATATAATTTATTATTATAAATTATCGGAGCCGATTCTTTTTTCTTGAAAACAATACGTAAGAGTATGCAGGGGCGGATCCAGTCGATTATTTTGGAGGGGGTCATTGTATATTTTTGTTTAATAATAAAAATGTATTATTATATTTTATTTTGAAGTGTATATATCATAGTGTGCAATATTATGTTTAAATAATTACATAATTCTAACATAATTAAGTTTTATATCAATTTTGCCAAATCAAAGAAGTGACAAACGAAAATTTCAGGCCTTTTTGGGGGGCGGGGGTCACGCCCCCTCCCCTTCGATCCGCCCCTGAAAGTATGTAACGTGAACGCGTACAGTAGACGCTTGTAGAATACTCCGTTTCTACGCTAACTGCTGCAGGTGTATGGAACCCGCTCCAACGCAGCGCTGGCTCCCGAAGAACGAGAGCGAGGGCGGGTAGAATGCTGGCTGTGCGCCCGAGGTTTGCTCTCATTGCACCAGCGATAGAGCCCGCACCGTCCCGCCCTGCCCCTTCCCCTCCCCGCCACGCCCCACGCAGCCGCTACAAGGGTCTGAGACCCCGAGCTCAGAAATAGAGCAATGTGGATAGAATTATGAAAAACATTTTTTTTCATCTAGTAGAACTTGACAAACACATCGCATTTGATGATTTCCATTTGATTTGAAAGCCCTATAAAAGCTGTAGAACCGAGTGTTCGTTGGAGAACGTAGGTGTAATTAGATAATGGGTTTTCATTATGTTTTTCTCTAAGACTCAAATGAGGATGTGTGGCTTCACCTTGCCGGATTTTCCTGTCCATTTTGCGAATATGAGACTGTAATTCATTTGCTATTTTTTATTTTTTTTAAAATTTTTTCATGTTTCATTGCATTAATGTTCATAAAACATTGCTGAATTATTGTCATTAAAAATGACACACGTCTTCAAGTGGCATCACTAAACGTGAAATGCGCATTGCCTGCCTCCGTTGGTGCAGCGTCTGCGGTGGTGACTTGGATGCAGGTGCGGACCCAAGGCCTTCATGAATGAGACAGAGTCAACGCGTCCACATCCTCGTGAGCTTCACCGCGTAATGCGAGGGATATTCTCATGATTCATAAGGTCCACTAGAAACAGTCTAGTATTTCCTCAATGACAGACAAAATTATTGTTTTTTTCTTTTTCTTGTGTTTTTTCCTATTCTATTTGTCGAAATTACTTTCACGTGCAAGTAATAGCTGGTTGATTTGAGATGTAGATGTTGCAAAGTTAAATCATTTCGTAATTTCTTAGTATTCTTCCCTTATAGTTAATGGCTAAGATGCTACTACTCAACGACGTACCTTCATTATAAAATAATCCTGTATTTATAATTTCGCATGTGTTTATAAAACGCGATTAAAGAAAAGTCAGCGGGATAGAAAGTAAGATCTGGGTCCTGGCGTTTAAATTTGGGGCAGATAGCCAAGCGCGTTCCGTTTGCTGCGCATATCATGTTCGTTTTGTGGCATATCTCCGTGAGGTAATTCATATCTACACAGATAACGACACCACGTTAACAGGTTGGGATATTTGCAATATTCCACCGTACGTGCCTTGTTATTATCTTCTCCAATTTCGTTAAATTACATGGCTTATGAATCAGAGCCGGAAATGAACCTACGTAAGAATATTTCTTCCCAGTTATTCTCAGAAAAACAAAGGTTTGTTATGTAATATATGTCATGTGTCACGTTCGTCAATTGTTGTTAGTAAGTCAGTTATAAATTCGTGTAAAATTTCTTAGATGTATGTAATTTTGTTTCTCAGTAAATTTAAGTAAATTGTTATTAAGTAAATTTATAAAATAACATCCAATTAATGTACAAATTTCTACAGTTCTTTAGGTGTAAATGTTCTACTGAAATAAATGAAAAGTAATACTTCATGAATGCCCATGAGTAATAAAAATGGCAAATCAAGAGTATCAAATGATTGATAGATGTGTTGAACACCTTACACGACTGTAAAATACACATTTCTCACGTCAAAACTCATTAGTGAACAAAGAGCGGGGACTGTCATTTTCCTGGTAAGAAACGAACAGCATTAATGAAACAAAGATACACTCTTATAAAAAGTTCACACTTTTCACTACTTCATTAGAATTATAGCACATTTTAAATATTTTTTTATTTGCCTTTTTGTTAGCATTTTAATTTATTGGTGAAGAATTAAGGCAAATTATAATGTCTTTTGCACTTTTTAGGCATATTTTTGTAAGAAAACTGATTTAAAATCACAATTTTCCGACGATAAAAAAGTGATTTATTTTCCCACGAAAAATCAGGGCCGTCCTTTAGTTGTAACATTGACACCTCGTGAGACCCGTTCTGAAGGAGCCACGGCGAGCTGGGGTGCTTGCGAGCGCAAGAGGCGAGTACTCACCAGGGCGCCGATCTCGTTGACCGGTGTCTGCGGCTCGTCGTCCAGGGCCGAGCGCGGGTAGGAGGGCGCGGCGGCGGCGCTGGGCACGAGCCACAAAGCAGGCCACCATCAGCCAGCGCCGTCACCCGGCTCCCCGCCTCTCCGTAAGCTCACTCGCGTCTCCATGCTGGCTGCGTCCCGCTCTTCACTGCGCTCCGCCACTGATCTCTCTGCGCACCGGTTGGCCGGTGACTGATCCGTCCGTCTGTTGGCGATCGAAGGGCAGGCTTGCCGGTGGTGATCGACGTGTGGCAAGGCAAGCCCGAACCACCGCCCGTCAAAGAGAAGGAAGCTCTCGCGAGCGCCCGAAAACCGTACTAGCACACGCTCCAATACGAATCCGGGCGCAGGCGCGGGCGCGGGCGGCGGCGACGGTGGCGGCGGCTGGCGGCGGGAGACTGCGCGCGGCGCGGCCGGCGCACCGCTTTATAGCGGCGGCCTCTGAGTCATGCGCGGGCGGCGGGCCCGGCCGGGGGGCGGGCGGGGCGGGGGCGGCGGCGGCGGGCCCCGCGGAAGGACGCCGCGGCGGCGGCGGTGGCGGCGGCAGCGACCGTCGTGGACGCGCGCCTGGACGCGAGGACGCAAAACGCAAGGGCCGGGCCGTCCGCTCGCAGCGAGACTGCCAGACGGCGCGATCGCGCAGAGATAGCGCCGCTCTTCCGCACATCCGCCTCCGCCCCGCGAGCCGCAGAGGAGGCGCAGGCCGCCCCGCAGACGCAGTTTGTCTCCACTTGCGAGATGCGCGCCTCTCGTTTCCGATGGCCCTCGCCCGCACGTGGCCTAGCTCCAGACTCAGCTGCACGTTCCCCCGGCGGACAAGGAGCGATTAAAGAACAGAGCAGATGGCTCCCTCAATAGCCCATATCTGTCAATAATTATAATATGATAAATGAATCATAGACTCATATTCTAACTCTCAGTCGACCCTGATTTGTTAACTATTTTTTCCTTTCAAAAAACACCCAGAATACAGCGCTGCTAGCATAATCCAATGGCGGTAGAGGCCGCATAATTCAAGGGTTTACGTTATTAATACACATAAAATTCTGGAATTTCAGTTCTTTTGAAGCTTTTATTACGAGAAATTTCATTTTACGTTCTCGTCTTAACATGTTTATGTTATAAATTTGCTGCACTTATATTTTCGTATTTATCTTTATTTATATGTTAATCCAATAATGTTTCTTTAGTAAGTAATATTGTATTGGCTGTAACAGGTTTAAGCATTTTCTATTATTCAAATTAGTCTCCTTGTATATTATCTACTGTACATAACTAACAACAACGGCAATAATAATAATAATAATAATAATAATAATAAATAATAATAATAATTAATAATAATTAATAATTAAATATATTGCGCACAAATATTAGTTTACATACGTGGCTTATAAATCCAAGGGGGATTACTATGGCATTCTGAAATGATTTAAACTAAAATCGACCATGGAAAATTGTTGGTATGTCACGCCGAATTCACCGAATGATATGCAGATATGACTTCTTCATGCAAAGGAGTCGGCGCAAGGCAGTGATATTGATGTGCTTCGATTGAGCGTGACATCCTTCAGGAGGGCATCCTTCAGGCGAAGGAAGGCTTCCGCGTCGCAGGCTCCTTGAGGCCGCCCCCGCCTCCTCTTGGATTCCTCGCGCGGGTCCTCCGCGGCCCCATTAGCCGCCCCGTGATGCATCTGCTTATGCGGCCGCCGCTCGCCGCGAAATCGAATGCGTTTTTCTGCCTTCCTTCCTTTTGCTCTCGCTCTCGCCTGGGCTCTCAAATAAATCTGCCTGCAATTACTCGTGAAGTGCACTCGTATATTACTGCGGCTAAGCTAAAGCATTCATTTGAACGTGATTAATCTACTTAGGGTGAGGGATTCTGAGCGATCATCGCTTTCGAGAACTTCTGCTGAGGCTGCCTTATGGTTAAACATAGCTTGAAGGAGGGGAGAAACGGTTTCAAAGGCGTGCATAATTTCGCACCTTCGTGACATGAAACGCATTTTTTCGCAACACAAATACGGAGTAAGTTTTAAATGTTTCCGGGCTCGTCGACTGTTCGGATCATTGACCCCGTAAGTCAAGTGCATGTAGTATCCCAGGAAGTGGTGGAGGTCCTCCCCCGCTGGAACGAGTTTCAGCTCCGATCTACGAACGTGAGACGCATGATACCCATCTCCGCCCTACTTCTCCACTTGCGGGTTTCCCACGTCGAGGTATCTCCCTCAGCGTGACATCTCCTCACCTAGAACAAAGTCTAAGCTCCGACTAATTTCTCAACATGTGTGATAGCGCAGTGGTTGTAAGAGTAAGTGCGTAAGAGAAGAGGAGGGGATAATGATGAGGAAGGAAAGATTGCGTTCGTTCCGTGGTCCGTTAGTTAAGGTACTACTCCTGCAATCCCCCGGTGTTCATCGGAGAAACAACGGGTAACTACCAAAGAGAGTAGCTGGCCACTGGAATTCTCCACCTGTCAGTGGATGGAATAGAACTAGCTACTAGATCGAAAATAGGTCACTGCCCGGGCTCGGTCCCTAGGTTCTCCCGGACAACGAGCAGTGAGAGCAACGGTATTTCTACAGAGACAAATATGGATCAACAAACAAAATTTATTTATATATGAAAATATTTTTCTTCGAATAATCATAAAAATTACCAAACAAATACTTTATTTATATTTCATTCATGCAAACTTTTATGAACGAAAGTATGTGTACAATAAAACTCATGCCTGCTTTAAAGAAAGTTATAGCACAAATGATCCATATTGTCTTTGTCGCAAAAGCACTTCGAATGTGAAACGACACAAATGGTTCTGGAATCCCAGCAGAGAACCCGGGAATATCTTAAATGTCTGCGCCATGAGGCAGCGCAGAAGCGTCTTGTGCGAGAGGCACGCCCCCTAGGGCCGGTGACAGCGCCGCCGGGGCGATCGACCTGCCACCTCCCCCTCCCACTGGACACCTCGCGTGGCCGCGCCCACGCGCAGCGCTATGGCCCCTCAGCATCCGCGGCAGTGAGTCAAACCCCTCGGAAACAGGTTATTGGACCTTGGGCTGAGATTCTTGCCGGGCGTATCATTCCGTAAAAAAGTGGTGGATGGGAAAATCAAAGGAAAAGAGACATGCAATCAAAATAAATGCGAATTATACAACATTAAGAAGTATAGTGAATTTTGTTCAACAGTTTTACAGTTAAAAAGCTCATTAATAAAACAATTAAAATCCATTGTAAAAAATTGGAGGTCAGGTATGAATCAAGAAAAATTATTCTTTTGTGGTTTATACTGTAATTAAGTAAGCAGATGAACGAGGCTATTACTATTCATAATACATCAATTGTAATTGTATAATTTTAGTAATTTCAGATTGTAAATGTAATATAGTATTTCCTACAACGCAGTGTGTATTTTGATTTTTTAAGTCATAATAAGTCTTTTATAGTCTCGATAAAGAGTAAATATATAGCAAAATCTTTGAAAAATATTCATCATTATAGATTTACAATATGTCGTGTGTTTTGAAAGAGAATATTATCACACTTTTCAAAGTTATCCTCTAGTTTCCTCATATGATTTTAGGAATACTTATTAATTTAATAAAACATTCTTGTTTTTTAAATTGTACGTTGCTTTGTATTTTATAATCGTATCTTAAAATATCGTATTATTGGTCTATTTTATAGTAACTTTGGACTATAGTGCTTTATTCTGAGTTCAGAAATATTGTTTCTCTCTGAATTAGATTTGTGATCGTTGCGTTAACACAAATAATGTGGTAAATGGTTTAACAACATACTGTAAATCGACTATTAGCTATGAGATTTGTCCCAAAATATTGTTCTAATATTTACTCTCCTTTGAACAAATTAATCCGCGAGGAGAATCCACGTGAGGGTGAGAAGGGGGAGCCCCAAAGCGAATGAGCCATTCGCGGCGCCCCGCCCTCCTGAGCTTCTCAGAACAGCGCCTCGCTCACTCGCAACAAATGAGTCACTCGGTGACAATACAAAATAGCTCAGTGCTTCGGAAAACAATACACGAAACAAAAAGGACAAAATATTTTATATCACATCCAAGATCTTCTTTCAGAAATAACATCATATATTTTGTACTCTTAACCACATCCTACAAAATACGAAAAATACAAGTATTTTTACCTCAGTGCTTTTACATTTAGATTGCGATACATAATTTAAAGTTGTAAAATAGTGGGCGGCGTAACTTGATAGATGATATAACAACTTGGGTTTTAAGAGTATTTTTGGTCAACCGTTTTGAGGAAACCGCTGCTTGAGGGAGGAGTGAAATTTATTCAAGAATTGAAAATTATTTACTTTTATAAGAAAAAAGAAAAAGTTCACGAATCTTGTCAATTTCAATTAACTAAGTGATAACACGTAATTAGGCATTTATCTTTACTCCTTCTAACATATTTACGTCACTTTTAATAATCTTAAGTTTTCCTGGCGTGATCGAAGTTGTATTGACTCACAGACCTGACACTACATACATACGTCATCCTAGCTTCATCCAGAAACTAGCGTTCGTATGTTCTTAGGATCGTTCATCAGATTTACGTGACAACAATAAAATTCTAGCATGCATATCTTAAACTCATCATCATTTTTAATTTTAAGAAGGTTTACGATTTACTTTGCGTCTAATCATACGTCATGGCACCATATATTTGAAGGCGGAAGAGAAGAATAAGCTGAAATATTATCGATATCCTCCTATGTTCTTCAGAAGTGAAGAAGCTTAGCCATGCCGGTAAACGTTGAACTGACGAAACTGAACAATCTTATGACGACAGATGCAAGGTTCTTTTTGGACGAATGTACGATACAGAAGACTCTCAATTACGATTAAGGATATTTTACATTTGGAATGCTTCAGATTAATTTCGTTCATATAATCCTTATTATTAATGATGAGGATATTTTAGTCTTTTTCTGCAACAGAAAAGACAATGGAAAATCATAATATACTATTTCGACGAAATTATGCTATTTGTAGTGTTACAACAATGTTAATAAATAATTAATGAAATTTAATTAAGAAAGGAATGGAAAATTTTGAGACTATTGATCCTAAGACTTTAGAACTCTGCAAAATCGTAGATTTGGGTGACGAACTATTCAGTATTAATGTACAATAGTTGACAAAAATGTATTTATTAATTAAAACTTCGCATGAACCTTTAATGAGTACAGCTGATGAAAGAACACGAAAGACTTGCGATAACAGATTAAAAAGAAACCAAGATTAGAAAACGATTCAGGAGAAAATCATTGCTAAAAGAAAGGTACATTTTGCGAAAAAAAATCAGATTCGAATTGATGAGAAACGCACATTCGTAATAATATTTCCCGAACATATTTCCCATTTTATTACAACAAAATTTCCATGTTGTATTCTCAAATTTATAAAATACTTATTATTTAGTTTGCAATAGGAATAAATTCTTAGAAATTTCGGGTTTCTCGAATCAATATTTTTTAGTTACTAAAAGCTGACGAATTAATTTCGTTTTAATTGAATTACGGAAATACGCTAGACATTTATCCCCAAAAATGATCGACAGAATCCGCTCCTGTATAACTCGGCGTTACACTGAAATAATTTGACGGGAATAATGAAGCCCTCATCAAGACTTAAAAAGAAAAGCATCACGGCAAGAGCCATTCAGTGAAGATAATTGTAGACACATTAAAATTGTCGTTTTAATGTATTGGTGTAATGTTTAAATTCAATAAAAATATAAATCTGGTGCTGCAAAAACCTATGCGCTCCAGCACCATTACTAATTTAGCTAATCACTCAGAGAATTCATGGTATTGAGTATTAACTGTAGATTTGTGTATAAGTTCATTACAAGACATTTACATTAAGAGACAATTAAACATATTTATTACGAACATATTCCTGTGAAGTCGAAGCTAAAATGATTATTCAATGTTAGAACTCTCACCAAGTATTGTTGTTTGGAAAATTCATTTTATTTTTTATCACAAGTCCATCGATTTTTTTTCAATAAAGTGGATTTATGAAGAACACGCACGTGGCTCTCATACACGCCATTTGAAATGAAAACCTTTTCATTTCCAGAATTATCTTCATAACAAACACTATTAATTGGGAGCCAGACGGATTGAGCCAATGACTCCAAAGAACCTCACCCAGATGTGTGTCTGAAGGCTCGGGGAAGTGACAAGAAAAATAAAAGGTAAAGGTTTTTTAAATTATATGGAAGAAACCGAAGTTTTCACCGTTATGGTGGTGTTAGAAGAGGAGTAAAAATACATGTATACTATTCGGAGGTATGGACACTGATAGGGAATAGAAAAATAATGTTTGTCTTATAATATAAAATTGGGTTCCAGGCAGTTAAAGAAAGTATATCTTTAGATGGAGATGGAAGCATCTGACAGATATCGAAGAACTTGCCATACACAATCTGCAGGATAATAACTTCTAGAAAATGCAAAAATGTATGTAGACATACTACGTATGGAAAGCGCCGTTTGTCGTAATTCGATAGCGCAGAAATTGGAAGAATATATTACTTTTTATTGGGAATCTTACAAACAGTCCAAAGATCATTACGTCTCGCAATCCGTAGTATTTTTCTGAGCTTTGTGCCATTTTTCGTGGGTAGCGGCTCGCGGATTCCTAGTTCTTGCAGCGCCCAAGGCGGGCGCCTCTGCCGCTCCCACGCGCCGCCGCCCGCCCCGGCGCCGTTCTTCGAACCCGCTCCCCGCCCCGCCCGCAGCTAATGACTTCGCGGAAGCGCCGCGGCGAGCGCTGGCGTCGGCGCCGACCCGCGCACGACCCGCGGCCGCCCTCGACAGCTCACGAAGTGCTTCTTGCAAGCAGATAGCGACGGCCCGGCCCTCCGGCGCGCCGTAATGCAGGGATGAGAGAGGGCGCTGCGGAAATGAACCCTGCAACGCACCATCAGTGGCGGCTCTTTCAGCCAGCGATCTTCGTTCGGAAGGTTTACGTGTTCGTGCCCCGACGGTGGCGGATTTTCATTCACTACCTACTTCGCTGAGGCAACTCAATTAGGCTGGGGGAGAATTCTAGCGGCCGGCTGCTCTAATTAGTAGTTTTCAGTGGTTCCTTCGATCAGTACAAGGTGAATGCCGGAGTAGTATCCTAACAAACAGGCCACTGGTAATCTTTCCTTCCTCATTCTTGCCCCCCTCCTCTCTCGTTTACACACAAACACGCAGTTGCATGCACTACACTACCGCATATATCGGAAGACCAGTCGGAAACGTATATTTTGCCCTAGTTGAGACGGTGTCCTGCTGGATGCAATATCACGGAAGGGAAAACAACACAAGACGATATGTAGGTCGGCGTCGAATATCGCTTTCCAGCAGCAGAGGAACACTGCCACTTCCCGGGATAAAAGCAAGCACTACTCTTACGAGACTCGTGAGCTTACTAGTTGACTCTCCCGGAAACAATACTCATTTACTCACTCTTCTTTGCATCAATTGGTTACGCGTAAAGACTACGTAAACAGTTGCAATTCATTATCTTCTGTTAATCGTGGCGTTTAATTAGTGGTGATTTCAAGACTAGATTGTCTGAATGTCGTCTATTCACATCTTGTCGTGGGCTTGCCCTGGATGTTGTTCTTTGTGTATTCCAAGACGAAGTGTTAGCGTCACTTCTATGCATTCCATGTGTACTAGAGCCTAATTTATAGCCGTAAGAACGGCTATACACTAAATACAACCGTCTCTTTTAACAATAAACTTATAATATATCAATATCAAATATTCCTGTCATCAACCGTATTTGAAAAATTATACGCCTCGCCATGTTTCTCTCAGTGTTCATATACGTAGGTATTTATGCTCACATAAACTCATAAAGTATATTAATCCTAGTTAATTGGATACAATCATGTTTTTCATTCTTTTCATTTTTTGAAATTGTGTGTAAATTAATAATGAAAGAATTCAAGTCCGCTAACACATATTTCATGATACACTACTGAACTTAATAATCAGAATTAATTGTAATATGTACAATTTCAATGATGTATTCTTATATTCGCAATATTATATTAATTTATATAATTATTTTAGTTCTAGGTTGCTGTGAAGAAATTAAGCAAAACACTACTTTATTAAACAATAGCTAAAGTAACCCGACATTGCTGAGGAATCTATTTTGCACACTGAGGCAGGGAAAATAATACATCGTGTCTATTGAGTAGAAGTTACCATCCGTCCCGCCCGCCGTCCCATTCCGATCCCGCCCTGGCTCTCCCGTAATTCCCGACCTCGCCCGGGGCGGGGGACTGTGCCCTTTCCCCTGCATTGCCGCGCCGCAAACCCTCACACTTCAATGCAACACGGATTGCCAAAAACACGATACTCCCCCCCCCCCAACTAAAAACAAACGTTATGAGACACTCCGCTTCATCTCGCAAGTCGTAGGGGGAAGGGGTTGGAGACTACATTTTAAGATTGACCCGTTTAGCAAAGTGTGAAAAGACCCCTCAATTCCCTCTGCATGTTGTCTGGGGCTTCACAAATATAACCAAATATGCGTTCGTATGCTTCCGCGACCGGAGTCAATGCATTCTTGGCTATCCGGGATGAGCTGCGTCTCGGTCAAATATGCTGACGTTTCGGGCATCTTGCTGTAGCCTTCTTCAGAACTGTACTGCTCTGAGCAGCAAGATGGCCGAAACGTCAGCACAATTGACCGAGACGCAGCTCATCCCGGGTAGCCAAGAATGTAATGTAATCAAATGATAATCGCTTATCTATTTTTGTATTAAGAATATTCTAAGTATTAATTCTTCTACGATGTTATATTTTTCCTTTCAAACTGCATTGATTTATACAAACTGCACCAACAAACTGCAAATAATGCAAGTGCTAGCAATATTCAACAAATTAAACAAATATTAGAAAATATATTCAGGGAGATCTGTCGGAATGTACACATTAAAGTATATATTGTTTGCTAAACATCAGACTAAATTTGAAGTAAATGTGATGTTTTTCTAAATTATTTATGTAAAACTAGTGGATCTGGCTATTACAGTATATTATAGAGTGATGATTTACCACAAGGATTGTGGGATTAAATTAATATTTGCACAAATATTAAATAAGGCGATGACAACAATGGGGTAAAAGACTCATAGACAAATACGTCGTGCACAATTAATATAAACAAGACGGAATACAGCATAATCAGTAGGAGGAAAATATAGGGAGTGGAATAAGTAATGTAAAACAAGGACACGAGAGCAATTTCCATGTAAAGAGTGTTAAATGTGAGAAAATTAATAATAGCTAAGAAGTTCATTATATAAAGAGTTACGATGTAAATTCAAATGTAACCAAAGAACGCGGAGATCACATTCGAGAGATCGATCAAGATGCGCGTACAGAGACAAGAAGAGACTGGAGAAGATTTCAGCAGAAGTGCAGCAGAAGACAGAGACGAATGTGCGCAACTCGAAACGAGGAGAGGTTGGTTAGACTTGGCCGTGGAAGGACGTGCAGATGGAACGCTCGCGGAGGAAAGCTCGCGGAGGATTTTACTGCGGAAAAGTTTTAAAATTGCAAAGTGAAAATAGACGCATTATTTAAGATGGAAATAAAATTACGTATTTGGAAAACCGGAGCGACGTGATTCATTGAACTTTTCTGGACATGGAAATGGAATGAAACGTCGAAGAACGGCCAAGCTTACGGCATCTGCTTCACGAAGGAAAGTAACAATGAGGGGACATTTTATTAGCAGAAAATAATGTAGGAAGATCAAGTTGTGTTTTTTAATTTTTAAGTTAGATAAATTTGTAACGGAGTAAATAATTCGGCGAGGGCATGCAAAGAAAGGGGAAGACGTATTTAACAGAATATGAACACCTTTGTTTATAATTACAGTAATTCTGAGAAGGATATAATATTCAATTGTTTCTATTGTGGTGATGAAAACGTAAATAGGAGAATATTATGTATGTGTGTATTTAAAGCACTGCATAAACGTTGTAGTTGATCGGCTTATTGTAAGTATATTTCTTTCAGAGGACGACCTAGAGAACTCCCGAGACCATGTTAGGATAAGTAATCCCGTGTTCGTAAATATTTCGTCATCGGGGGTTCTTACTTCGATCTACCACACCTAAAAATTTTATCGGGACAGGAAAAATTCGGGCTTCATATAGAATAGTTAGATAATTAAATAAATAGAAAGAGGGTGTATACAATTTTTATACAAATAAAGGGATAAATTCTTAATAGCATACTCAGTGCGGGAGAAGATATTATTATTATTATTATTATTATTATTATTATTATTATTATTATTATTATTATTATTATTATAAAGAAGATTGGTTAAAACCACTATCAGAATATTTCACACGCTACACAATATTTCAAACGTTCAACTAATAATTTTTGCGCATATTTGAAAATCGCAGGGGCAGAATATGCAGCCACAGATATTTAATACTTGACGGTGCGGGGGTTGCCTAATGCTTTCGTTCAGGGGCGCTTGACTCCTAAACGCATAAACCATCATCGACACCCCTAAATGTCCGATTTCATTCAACCACTCTTTAAACACTCTAGATGCTAATAAGAACAAAGTGCGAAAATTTCAACGAAATCGGTCGAGTAGTTTTCGCGTCTATGCGCGACAGACTTACGCACATTCCTTTTCATTTACATATATTAGATGTCGCCTTAACTACTAGGTCGTTTGCAACGACAATACAGAATACAAAATATAAACGGAACACAAATAAAAAATGTCTACAAACTCCCTCTCTGAAACCTTCACTCACTGCTTTCCTGACTCCATTCTATACATTCGTAATGCCTTGTGGTACTACCTTGTAGGATAATATTTCGAGAATTTTTTTTTGTAGTTGACTATTACTAGCAATTGAATTAAGAAAAACTTTTCTTTTATCTCAATTGATTGCAATTGTTGTCTGATCTGTAAACTCAGTCTGAAAAATGTTTATAATAGATGTACTCCTGCAAGTTCATCCACACTAAAATATTCTTCCTCATGGTGCAGCAAAGCTTGTTTTTCTTTTCTTTTCTGTTATTTTTCTTTTTTCCTGGCCTTATCTGAATTTCCGGAGAAAGTTGAGATTTTTAAAGCCTTCTTCCCTAATTTTTTCTCAGTCTTCACGATTTCTCATTATTATATTTGTCTTTTCGATCTATTCTGTGAAATCCAATGTGATATATTTGAATAATGTTTCTAATAGGATAAAAAATGTTAAGACCAATAAGATGCCATATCGTAATATTAACTGATGATGGTATTATGAATTCAATTGCATTGATGATAATGAATATTAATATAAATTAAATTACTAATGATGGATATACACCATTGTCTTGAAGTTGCCCCTTCAAGAACGGGCCCTACCAACTCTTTCCTCTTGAAATTTCAATGAATTAGCTATTCACCTTGTCATTGGCTCTAAGTGTAAGGAAAATACTTATGTTAATACCCAATTAATAGAACATGTTTAATTTCGATTTTTTCGTTCGTTACAAAATTACCGTAAGAAGCGTATTTACACTATTTACTAACATATTTACAATGTTAAATTCTTACGTTTGGGTCTGTTTGGTAAAAAAATTCTACTAATACCACGATTTTGTCCGTCCACGCGAAAACGAATAAATGTTCAGAAAAGCATTAGCACGAGAATAGGAGCTAACGAATGCTTAAGACACAGCACTTACAGGCATAATACTTAACAGGAGTCTACTGTATTTAGAATTTTCATAATTATGAAAGATTGGACAATTATTATTTTTTTAAAATATTTATTACGACAAAACTATGTAATTTTTAATTATTTGAAAAAACACACATTATAAATTAATAATTTATTTAATTCAAAAATTACCGCAAAATTAATAAAGGGCGATGTTTGAACTTATCTCAACAGAAGAGCACAAGAGCAGAGCGCTGTTTCAACTCGTGTTTGAACAAGCACAGACTTGCTTATGACCTCTAATCATAAGAGTGGTTTCATTACACAGTTGTTTATTCTTGCTGTTACGTCGGTAGTGTTAACAAGAGTAAGTTCACATTAATTACTTCAGTCCAATTTCTTAATTTTTAAAGATAATTATATCTATAATTAAGCTGTTTAGTTTGATAGATTCTAGTTTAATGTAAGTCGATTATTGATTAGAAACAATAAAAGAGTTTTAAAATAAAATAAATATTTTATTTATCCAAAAGGCTATTTATTAAATCAATAAAATATTATGTCAAATTTGAATGTATTCTATATGTATAATTATATTTATATTTGTGTGTAATGAAAATAATTATTTGAATTAATAATGTAAGGCATTTTCTTAAGTTCATTGCTTCGATAAAACGCGTGTTAAAATAATCTATTTTAATAATTAAACTGAATGAATACTTGGAGTCCAGGATTATAATTTTTTTAATGATTACTTACGATTTTGTGAAATATTTGTTATTACAGAATACTTATTTCTTTTCACTACACTATATTTTTTGAATACACGAAGAATATTTTGTGAATATGTTGATGTAAAATAATTCTAAAGTGATGTAACGAGTGTGGCTGCTTCACAAGGACTTCTCCAACGCCTGTAAACCTGTAAAGTGTCCTAAAGCCTATCCCTATTCTAACTCCTTCCCAATTCTGGCCGTTGAGTAAAGACGCAGAAGCGCGTATAGGAGGCGCGCCCGCGGAGATGCTACCTGTCGGTCCTCTTGAGAACTGACTGCGACGAGACATGACAAAAATAACTTAAATGTAGGATTACACCAAGTGCACAAATTAATGGAGGATTACTCCAGGTGCGAAGCGCTCAACTCCCCCAAAAGGCTGGGAGATGCGTTGCGTCAAAGCAGACATTATATATTTTTTTAAATCGGTTATTTAGATCATATCTTTATTTTATTCATTATTTTATAATGTTCAATGTTCAATACAAATTATATGCGTGCTTCTTTCAGAATGTGTGACAGTCAAAGAAAGTTGTCTGGTTAGGAGCACCAAAAAAGAAGGCTGGAAAAGGAAGCGAAAATGCAAGCACGAGCTGGCACGTTAAAACATTATATTCAAACTGATTCCAAAACAAATGACAACATTTAGAATCCAACATGAAGTCCGGTTATAAGAAAAGACGTAATTTCAGATAATGATGATTACAGCTTGACAAAAACGAGGTTTCTAAAGAAATTGGAACTGACGGCACTCTAAATGAATCGGCGCAAACAAGAAGGTTCGATGTCACATTTTGCTGGTTTTGATTTAACAGTGTTCTTAAAATATAAATTCAACTTTCTATGCATACAAATACGTTATCGGTGAACTCTGTGACGTTTGTAAAGTGTCCTTCAACTATTAATGTTAAGAAAAAAATATCGATGTCCGGAACATAGAACCGTTTTGCTTGGTCTTCAAAATTTTAAGCTCCAGGACACCGAACGTTTTAGTTTCTCCGATTCAAACCTATTATCTGCAGGTAGACGCATTGAAACAATTGACACCAACGTGACACCCAAAGAAATTGTTTTATAAATGTTGAGTACAGATCAATCATTGTGATCAAGAATTTTAGGAGACGTCAGAACAAAATTATTAGTCGGCCATTGAAAAATTGAATAATTACTTGAATTAATACTATAAGGCATTTTTTAAGTTCATTGTTTCGATAAAACGGTTTTTTAATAATATATTTCAATAATTTAACTAAATGAAATCTTGAAATCCAGAAAACCCAAACAATTCATCCTTTCATGTTCCAATGACACTAATCTATATTTTAGTGTAAATTATTGTACATGAATTTTAAGCAATTGAAAGCAGGTTTTACGAGACTGAGTAGTATATTCTCTTTACCAAAGCTGTGTTTACTGCTTCTGCAGCAAAATTTTCGATTGTATAAATTATTCTTTTTCTAAGGATGATTTTAAAAGTTTGAAACACCTCGACAAAATATTAAGAGTAGAGTTTTTAAAAAATCCTATTAATGTCCAAAAATCACTGCCGAAAATGAACCAAGGTTTTAAATGTTGTGAAATATAAATGTGGCTATACAAATAATTCTTAATGTCGAAACAAAGGCTTCTAAGAACCATATCAATTACCAAATAGCTTGATACAAGTTGTGTCGCTTTTCAAGTTGCAAGCGAACAGTTTTTCAGTATAATAACAGTAATTTCTTAAAAATTGTTGAAATTAGTTGAGTTGTTATCTATTTGATTCCATTATGGAAGAGTACGTGCGCAGAGAGCTCATAAAAGAAGTGTCCAAAGCACACTATCTCGAGAAAAAAACGAGATAATGGAATCGCTGCTTCAAGTGTAAAGTATTCTATTTTTGATAAAATAAAAATAACTAAATATGTTCACATAATCTTAAAATGCACTCCTGACATTAGTGACATAGAGCAAATGAGTCTTGCTATCAGAAATCTTTAAATTAATAAATTACATGAGTATGTTGTAATTAAAATTAATGAAATCTTTGTAGGCTTCTTACCAGTTGAAAGTTTCATAAGAATTCAAAAATCTGATATTATAATTAGAGAACTTAAATGGGCTTAAATTTGCAGGATATCAGAAGGCTGGAATTCGAACAGGGTTCAATAAAAGCAAGAAGTAGGAGTGCAATACATAATTAATCATAATTCTCGAACTTTCTATGTTCCGTTTAGTGGCCACCTACATCATCTTGTTTGTGATATGTTAACAACATTCTTAAAAGTCGCTAATTTCTTCAATATGGTCAAAAAATTGTCGGCGTATATTTTGCGATGGGTAATAGTTTTAAAACATATTCAAAGTTTAACTTTTAAACCATTGGGTGATACTAGATGGGAGAGTAGAAACAAAGGCCTTTAGACTTCGAGAAACTATTTGGTAGATATGTATACGACACCTTACTACTTAAGAATACCGGGATTGATAATTGAAATTGATGATTTAATAAGAGACGAGGCCTTGGATTTATAAATTTATATTATGTAATTTAAGTATTTGTGTACATTAGTTATTTGGTACAAAATACTGAGTTGAATTCATTAAGTATGCAAGATTTTTTTAAATTTATTTGCTTTCAGGTGTACAACCTCTACAACCGCATTGGGTTTGAAAACACTATATACAATTAATGAGTTGAGTTACATTTTGAATGCATTACTGCTTTAGAATTATTTAGAGTTATCTGTGCGATGGGTTTAGGGTGGATCAAAAAATTGTCTGGGTAGTTCTGGCAGATGCGTGCTCTGTTTGGTTTTACTAAGCAAGTTGATACAAACGAGACTTTGATCTAGCCTCTGCACTTGATCCTTCACAAAATTGCATAATATTTTTCAAGGATTTCATCGGATTCGTTTTTCTAAATAACTACTTCTACTACTTCTACAATATATATATATATATATATATATATATTATATATAGTATATATATATTTAGCCCTCTGTATCCTTGGAGACAGCGTCTAAATTTCTGAGAGGCGATCTCGGTTTCGATTCTCGGTGGGGTAAAATGTAGTGTAACCTTTTAATTGTCTCAGTTTCTATAGCTGTGGGTCAAATGAAATCTCAAGTAGATCAAAGAAGCCAGGTAAGGTGATGAGAATACGTCGTACTCGCTGCATGTATCCCTTACTCCCAGGCATGGATAATAAGGGCCTAGCTCTGAGAACACCCCTAGTTGGTAAACGCCGGATTAACACGACCCCACATGCTAAATACATACAAATAATGTATCCATGAGGGGTGGCAGTTTGTCTTTTTGACCAAAGCGACGTAACCGCAAGAGAAGCGCTGCTTAGCATTCAGCTCACTCCACACATGTTGCGGAGAAACCGCCATACAAGAACTGCACTTTCTTGTAAAACGTCTGTGTTTCGCAGTCGTTCTGTAAAACGCATTCGAAAAAGAACAACTAAATCGCAAATTCACTTGCTTCCCAAAATCCCCGCGTCAACGGGACATTCATTCTGCTGAGGCTTCCGGCCGCGCGTGATACGAACAGCGCGCCCCGCGCCTGCGTCAGCCGGTGGCGCACAGCGCGCGCCTCTTCTGGAAAGCGCGGCCGCCTGCGCACTCGCGGGGGGGGGGGGAGCCACCGACTGCAGTTCGGCCGCCGTCACCCGCACAGGAAAAGCTTTCGTTTAAACGTCTGATCCAAGTACTGATTAGTGCGGACTGAGGAGGGATGGGCGCCTGCCGTATAAATAGCTGAAAGAATTCCTATTAATGATTATTAATCCACGAATTCTGATGACCTAAAAATTCTTTGTAAAATGACCTATAAAACGACTTAAAAATAAGGGGGAAATGACCTAATTTTTTAAAAATATACCAACACATTTGTATGAAAATGATTATTTATTCAGTGAATTTTATACTAATAAATAAATTTTATTTATATAAAATTATATTTAACCCAACTTATTTATTTTAGAAGGAAATTTAATTCTTAATATCCGATCTTTCAACCGTCAGTTTTGAAAGGACGCGAAGTTACCGGAGATTAGTGTAATTTTGGGAGTTCGAAAACCGAAGTCCACTAACGGTAATAAATTTCGTCGTGGAGTTATGATACAATAAAACTTTCTTTTAATGTGTCGTTGTAAATTCATGAAACATTCACTGACAAAAGGCATGAAAAGGAAACAAAATGCGTAAAAATGACCAAAATTACGCAAAAGGTCCAAAAATTACATAAAAATGGAAAAAAATTATCAAAAATTGCCCAATAACTACACATTTCTATCATCTACATGTCGTGATAAACACACATTCAAAAGTTACCTAAAATGCATTAATGCAAAGATAATCATGTCATCAAAATCCGAGCCCTGGTGATGACAGGCACACACAAAAAATGTCAGACCCAAAGACTTGACGCATGTTTCTTCATGTAAGTCGACGTGCTAAAACCGAATCCGAAGTCAGAATTGCGCCATCACCCGCCCGTTGTATTTAAATAGCAAAAAACCACCATCAAATTTACAATTTACAATTGCCCAGGGTTTTTCGCGATTAAAAAAATGGAGTATGTTGGCGCAATTCTGGCTTCAAATTCGGATTCAGCCCATCGACATGCATAGAGAAACATGTTGTCTTTGGGTCTGACAACGTGTTTTGTGTGTCTGTGTTATCTTTCTTGGCAACTAAAATGTACTAAATGTGCCTACTTTGAACAATTCTTGGAATTGAATGGAATTTAACGTTCGTTGACTGCCAAAGATCAGCAAGGTATCAATTTCATTCATTCATCTTTTTCAAAACTTGTAGTTACTCTACTAGTGTTCTCCCACACTGTAACTTTTGCAAACTTTATTTCCCTGTGTTTTCGCGCTTGTTTTGTCTGTGCTCTTCACAAAAATTATTATTTTTTAGCTCATTGAAGAAATATGTTCAGAAAAGATTATTTCGTGAACTAGTATAAATTACATAATGTTAGTTCATAAGACAAATGGTTTACAGAGTAAAATACATTGTCATTCTGTGCAACTTGAACGTGTCTGTTCAGGATATAACATGCTTTTTTGCAAAATTTCAATTTTTGATACGGATCACTTTTCTTGTGTGCCGAATGTATGTAGTGGATTCTTTAATACACCTGTTCTCCCTTATTCTCGCACCAGTTTTCTGATTCATAGATTATTCACTCTTCCTTGGGCGTCTCCTGTGATTGCTACAACTAATCCGCTCGAGACTCATCGCCCCCTCAAAGGGTTGCTGCTTCCTGTTCCCCGTTACGCAATCATATCGGTCTACTTTCCTACATTCTAATATCAGAGATCAACACATGTGAGTCGACAAAATTTCTATGGAGCTTGCTATGAATGAACATTTTGATGTTCAACGAAAAGCACTAAAACCTTGAGGTGTGCTTATAAAGCAAGAAAGTTTTAAATTTATCGTTGCTGACATTATTATTTACTATAACTATAAATATTTCTTTCTACACAAAATATATCAGTGAAAAACCATAAAAACAAAAAATTAGCTCATGAAAGAAATATCGTCGCACACAAGAAAAATGGCAAGCCTAAAAAAAGGAAGTAGTGGAATCGTTTTATCCTTAGCGGTGCCAAGACAATGAGTTTCTCTATAGATTGATTGTCTTACGAATTAGAGTTATGATTGATTGATTAACTGATTGATGTTCTGGGCACGTCAACTGTTTTGGTCGTTAGTCAAGTTTGTGTAGAGAATGTTTTATCCTAGGAGGTAAAGGTGATTCCTTCCTCGCTGAATGATGAGTTTCGACACCGACTTATACGTCCGCTTGCGGGGGATATCCTCCTCGAGGTATCTCTGCCAGCGGGTCACTGGCTCAACCGCACAAGCTCTCAGCTCCAAACGACATGTGTGACTGTAGTGCGGGCAAGTGTATGCGTTAGGGAAGAGGACAGACAAGGAAGAGGAAGGAATGATCGTGCACGGTTTCTGGCCTGGTTGTTAGGGTTCCGCTCTCGCATTCGCCTGGTATTGGCCGAAGTAACCACGAAAAATTACGGATCAGAGGATCCGACAGCTAGAATTTTCCTCCAGACTGAATTCGACCTAGCTTTATAGCTAGTTTCGAAAATCCACCCCTGCCGGGACTCAATCATAGGTCAGAGTCGCCGCACAGATTGCGACAATAGTAGCTCTGGCCTAAACTCAGCAGGTTACCTTCATGAAATTTTTACTTGTGAAAATGTATTATTTTCGCTTTCTTAGCTTAGAAATTACTGATTTTTAATTGTAGCACTTTTCTGTACAGCGCATGGAAGATCGCAAAATATCGGCATACTTCCAATAACCAATAATCGTCACTGGACTAATGCCGAAATACGCAATGCTTGCAATCGAAGCGTTGGAACTACCGTTTTCGGGTGTGTATCAGATTTAAAAGACGGTAATAATAATAATAATAATAATAATAATAATAATAATAATAATAATAATAATATGTTTATTTTCCATCAAATGTGTTGTTGTGGGTCCTGATAAGTCAAACTGTCTTAACATCACGTGCCCATTATTACAGAATTGTACAGTATTTTCTTCTTTAAATTCATAATGTTAACATACTATAATTTCACCTCATTACCTAATTACATAAAACCTATTCTTATGTAGTATTTTACCATAAATAATTCAATGTTAAGTTGAAAACAGGTGAAAGTCATATTTGTAACAATTGCAATATTGGGTTTTACAGTGATATAATCTATTACACGATTTAAACCAATGGTTAACATTTCAAATATTTCATGAATATTTTACAAATGAGAAAAAAAATACATATAGTTTTACCTTTGTAATAAATTGTTTTTAAAATTTTCTCAACACAATATAATAATTAACAATAGTAATAATAATATAGTAATAATAATAGTAATAATAATAATAGTAATAATAATAGTAATAATAATAATAGTAATAATAATAATGAGTATAACAATATTTATTTCAACGAATTCAATATACATTTTTTCCGTAGAAACCACGCTTTTGCATCACAACCGTTCGTTAATCATCGCGTTCCTAGAGCGCGGTCGAAGCGCACTAGGGGTCCGTGGCCCGCGCCACAGCCCGCTTCCCCGGAAAACGTTCATTCATGCCTGCCACTGCGGGTCACAGGGCGGGCAGAGTGAGTGGCCGAGCTCGGGATCGTCTTCAGCAGAAGCGCTCACCGCTCACCGCAACACTTGCGGCCGAAACAGGAAGGAAGCGCGAAGTTTAGACTAATATTGTGAAAACCAAATAAAAATAGCCTGTGATTATTAATTAATAGAGAATTACTTCAAAGTTTAAATATTAGATTACTAATTTCCAATTTGTGGCAATCCATGAACTTTAATATCACCGCCTGGTTCAATATTTGCTATTTTCTTTCAATTAATTACATTTCATCCTTTTATATTACTCTTAACTTTGTATGGATGTTTCATACTTAAAATAATGACACCAATTCCGAAACTGTCGGAAATCAAAGAAGTTCTTCTTTTATAAATTAATACAAAATTTTTAAATACTGTTGGGGATGTTAAATTACTTGGTAAGCCCTTCCCCCACAAAGCGCCTTCCAGACGTGTCCCTACTGCATAATAAAAGTGCACGCTAGTTATTCTGTTCCAGTAAGAAGTAAAAACAATTGATCCAAATGAACTGTTACATTCATTAGAAGGATTTTAAACGAAAAAACGCAATATTTGGCCTTTAAAGCAGTTAATCATAGAAACTATAATGTATCTGTTCATAAATAAATAAAACTGAAATAATTATTCTCACAAATTGCTGTATCATCCACATCCGTCCACAAGAGAGACTACTAGTTCTCTCTGCTGCCTCAACAACCACGGCCATTAGTGAATTCTCTTCTCGAGACCACTACATTCATTCGTCTACAAAAGACTTTTGTCAAATGGGTAATTGTCATTGTGTAGCTACAATGTATAGCAGAGCATAGGTCTTTGACTTTCGCCCTTGAGGTGTGTTGAAGGTATGAAGATTTCAGGGTTTCGATAATATTATAATTGTTTGATATTCACATCGCGCACGCTTATAAATTTGGACATCCGCCAGAGGCATTTGGATGCGTGAGGCGGGCCAAGTAAGTACCACAACTCAATCCGCCACAAAAAACAATCGAAACACTTCGCAAGTAGATCGTTAGACTCCCCATTTTCTACAAAAACAATATCCTCTGGAATCCTCCCGCCAAGGATTTTTGCTGAAACTTTGCATTGAAACAGGCATCTTCCAGAGGAATGCCTCGATTACTAAATGCGGTGGCCTTGAGCGCCGACGGAGCGCGCTCAGAGTTTCTATTGTGCATGACAAACGCCTGGCGCAGGGTTTGCAAGACCGCGCCGCTCACGACCGGCGGCCCGCGCAAGGCGCCCGGCCCTGGCGGCCACCGCCGCACCTGCTCCTGGCGTCGGCCCGCTGCATTGGAGACCACCGCCCCTCTTTATTCACTGATTATTCCGTTTACAGGCGCGTCAACTGCTGTGGTCAGTACCTTTAAGGTAGGGCATGTTTTTATCACGGGAAATAGTGGTGTTATTCCCTCGCTAGATGGTGAAATCCGGTGCCAATCTATCAATTTTCCCCAACCAAGTTTCTACCACCAGCGCGGCACTGCCTCAACCGGAAAAAGCTTCAGTCTCCCAACTGGTCTTCCAACATGTGTAGTATTGTAGCGCGCATAAGTGTATGTACGTAAGCGGGGAGGGTAGAACCAGAAAGAGGAAGGAAATATCACTCTGTAGTTTGTTGTTTGGGTACTGTTCCGGCATTCGTCTGGTGATAATCGGAGAAATCACGGAAAACTACCGAACAGAGCAGCCGGCCGCTAGAAATCTCCTCCAGATGGCGGCTGAACTCTACCTAGCTATGTAACTAGTCTCAAAAACCATCAGTACTGAAAACCGTCTGGACAAAATCGTCAGGACTGAAAAACAAGGTCTACCCAGTCAGCGACACTACAATGACACAGATATGTTGATGCCCCGAACCCCCTAAGCCCTTCCGCCCAGCCCCGGCGCTGCTTCAGATTCATATGGTCCTTCCTTCTCTCCTTTTCGAAGCCAATGTAGCCCTGTGTGGGGCTCCGTCTGACAGCCACGACTCGCACTACTGCCGGTCTTTGAGACCATGGGGAATCGTTCACATTATCCAAAAGTGACATTCTCAAAAATCGGATATTTTAATTTCATAAAGAAATATATTTAGAAAATGATATATTTTTACTAATAAACAATTCATAAAGTTCATTCAGCCAGAAAATGTCATCTAGACACACAGTCGGCTTATAGATCAAAACACTTTTCCTTAGGCAGAGAAATAAACGGCTCCGCTCAGATTAAAACTGTTTTTCTACAAAATGGCAATCTTTTAGACATGTCATTTTGCTGGTGCACCGACGAAGATCGCGCAATTTAGAGGATATAAGTCGAAACGGAATAGAGAAGTTTTGGCTAAGGTGCCTTGGGGGGTTCGGGGCATCAACATATATGTCATTGTAGTATACCATGCGATAGCTCAGCAGGAATTTTGCCTCTGTGACTTCGTTGTCTGGGAGGTCTTAGGGTACGAGTTCCGATGGCAGCGAATTTTCGAAACTTGTTGCTTAGCTGGAAAATTCAACCAATGACTGGAGAAGAAATCTAGCGGCCGATTGATGTTTATTTTCGTGGTTTCTCCTATCAATAGCAGGTGAATTCTGGAGTATTATCTTGACAAAAGGAGTTGCTTGCAATCTTTCCTTCCACATAGTCTCCTCCTCTTCTCTTACTCACAGATTTGCACATATATACGCTGTACATGTCAGGAAACCAGTCGGGAGCTTAATACTTGTTCGCGATGTAAAAGTGCCGCGCTGAGGAAGATATCTGGATGGGGACCCCAAACTGTCGTCGCCGGATCTCACTCTTATGCAGGGGAAGGAAAAACTGCCACCTAGCGGTATATAAAATACTAGGCTTACGGGAACAATTATCATTCTAGTTTACGCGACCGAAAACTCTAAATGATCGATCAAATAGCAGCACAGTTGAAGAAAAAATAGTGAAAGTATCTTCTAGAAATTTTTAATCACATTGCATTAAGTGTTTTTATATTAATGAAGTTCAAAATAATCCAGTTTCCAGGACGATTGTCGGTGTGACTCGATATTTTGTAACATTGACACACTCTTAGAAAGACGCCTCCTGTCGATTGCTCCGGCTCCAAGGTTACGTAACGCTCGAGCAGCCCCGCGCAGGGCCCGGCCGCAGCCACAGGTGGCCGCCCCTCCCCTCCATCGCCCTCCGCAGGGGAAGATGGGCGCCGCTCGCCAGCTCGGTGGGCCCGCCCGGCGCGCCGACAGGCCAGCGCGACGCTGACCTTAGCAGTCAGCAGGATGCATTATGCAGCACGCGACGCAAGGATGTCCGAATTACCGCAGCGCCACCTCTTCTGACCTCTTCGTTCTTCTTCGCTTCCTCTTCCGACAACCGCTTCGAGGGTCACTCACAAAGGAGTATGCAAAACGCACGAGAAAAAGGAACAGATTCCTCAATAACTGGTCGGATTTTTATTTATGGTTCTTCAACACTTGTGTAGAATTTTTAATTTCTTCCGCTTTCTAAAAATGATGGAAATTTCTAGCTTTAATGACTTGGCATCATTAAAGAGTCTGTTAGTGAACAAAACATTCATTTCAGCGACCTTAATGTTTAACGGAGAAGGTCATATAAATTCGCCTTTTGCTACGTTGTAACATACACGGATAGAAAAATCTAATTTCATTATGTGATTGCATGATTACCATTTGTATTGATGATGGTTTTGTGATGGTTTTTCAATTGCGGAATTGGCACAACACACTGAGAGTATATACTCTGATTTCAGTAGAAGTGACATACATAAATATGTTCTGATCGTATGCATGTCATCCAAATACAGCATTACAAGACTTACGTGCATATTGAAATCATTGCATATTTTATAAATACGGCGTAATAAATAACGTAAAGTATTGCGTAACGCTCCGGAACCTCTAACCTCAGAACATTATGAAGGAGTTAAATATTAAGTTTATCGAGATCTAAACGTTTCGTGAATTTTAAGAATATGACTTAATGTCACTATATAAATTTATTTTCCTTGAAATCTTCGGCGACACTGCGAGAATCTTCAGTATAAGCGCGATGAGTCTACATCGTAAGGTACACATACATGCCCTGGGTAGGTGTCAGTTTCAGTCTCGAGTTTTACCTTTTCGAAGAAACATGAGAGACTGTGATCAAAACTCAGAGAAGAAAGTCCTCACGGACGAATTCACTGGCTCCTGACTTTCTTCCGGATATGTCTTTGATAAGCCATTGACGTTCTGACCCTGCTTCGCACGTAGTCCTCTAGAAGTCAGATAGTTCCGCGTTCTCGTGCAAAGACGCACACTGGCCCGCCCAAATCCTGCCTCGGATGTCCCGTGGGAACCACCAGTAGCAACAAAAACGACTAAGATAAATAGTTGTTTTTGTTGCTACTAGTGGTGATAAAGGAAATAAATTATTTCTTTCGAAAATTTATTTCCTGGTATGTATTGCAAAAATGAACAATGAATGACGGCAACAACCACAAACAACACAACTCTGTCTCTCTGTCTCTCTCTCTTTCTCTTTCTTTCCATCTCTCTTTCTCTCCCTCTCTCTCTCTCTCTCTCTCTCGAGAGAGAGAGAGAGAGAGAGAGAATCTTCCACGCACACGCACGACCAGTTCTCTCAGTCAAGACCGTTCACGATGCTCGCGATGACTGCCGGCTTCGTGTGATCAGCGAAAGAAAGAGAGAATTTCTTTCAGAACGGCCAACTTTAAACAAAGGACTCATCGAATGCACATTTTGAATCAACAACCCCAACACCAAATGAAAATAAATTCCCCAAATCATAAATAATGCATTCAGTACCATAAAGAATTGGCTGAACTCGTGAATTTCCAATAACACGAGTACATTTAAGTATTTTTCTGCTTCCTTGTGTATCACTCTCTTCTTATACAAAACAATAAATATGGTTGACGGTTCTTCACATTTTTTAACAAGTAATCGTCACAAATCCCTGTAAGTATGCTACTTGTGGATATGGAAATACTCCCCAGTCCTGCATCAAATGGTTTTAAGGAGGAAAAAAGAAGTTTGTAAAGTATGACGTATAGAATAGATTTCTCCAACACACGTTTGAATTGCGCATAGTATAACACACATTTTATTTGATTCCACATTCCTACTGGAATTGCTTATCATATAAAACATAATTGGCATTAGCTAACATGAGGAATAATTCTGAAATATAACTGTTCCGTTTGGTTAAATCTGCTTTTTCCATCGATCAGCTTATTCGAGAAAATTTGAATTGCATCTAAACATCAACAAAACATTTGTAGTTCTTTTTTCCTGGAAAGGAAGAGAGATCCTCGGGTCAGGTGCTTGACAGCATCGTCGTTCCACAACGTGATGTCTTCACCAGAACTGCAAGTTTGTGGCGGTACCATCTGACACCTTTCATTGCAAATGAACATCAAGTGATCAAAACAAAGCAAGAACCAAGAAAAAATCCTACGTCTTTACTGTTCTCAGGAAAATTCAACGGTCATTTCCATGACTTGTTAATTTCAAGTTATGCGATTAAAAAGGCTGACAAAGATTGATGGCCTGAGTCTTACTCCTCACTTAAAAGGGAGGGTGGTTCCAATTCCAAGGATTTCTGTGAAGATGACACATGCTCGCATCACTGCTTAACATATTTATTTTCTTTTGCGTTTAATTATTAAAGCACGATGTATTGAAAAAGTGTATTGAAAACATCCTCCTGCAAAATGAAAAATATTACTGAACGGGTTATTAAAGTGAAAATGTAATACGTGAATGTTACATTTCCATGATTTTAAGATGTTCTTTACAACGCTTCATTTCCTAACCGAATGCCCAATAATCCGGGAATTAGTGAATTCTGGGAAAATATTTAAATGCGATCCAATAGGCAATTTTCTACAATAGTTTCGCAGGTAGGCTCATGACGTATCGGAAATCCATCGATGGCTTGTGTCACAGGTTTTCCCGTCGGATAATTCACCGGGTGAAGTCCGTCGAGTGACACTGGGCCTCCGCGCGGGAGTCACGCGAAATTTGGGCGAGGGAAGCCCCTACCCCCCCCCCGCCACAGGGCTCTGGGCGCGCCGCCCGCCCCAGGGTGCAATGGAAACAATGGAGCGGGGCGGCGAGTGAGTCAGTGCAACGCATGGGTTGAATGACTTTGCGGCTTCCTCGTTCATAATCCTTGTACTTACTGCACGCCGCGAAGTTTTAATTAGACGTCCATTGTTCTATCTGTAAGACCAACGTGATATCTACAAAACGTGCGAGACCGCATGTGATATCCGTTATGTCTACAAGACCGCACGTGATATCTACATATAAGCATTTCAATCAGTTGCTATTTTTCTCAGTTAATGCACAGTTGGTGTTTGTTGACTTTCTTGCCTACTCAGTCGCTAGGTTATGAATGTATTTATCTAGTGTGGCTGCTTTGTTTGAGTCGGCAATGCTTTTAAGCTCTTGAAATTTTCCAATTTCAACGAACTCTGTTTTCTTATTCATTTACCTTACCTTCTTGGTTTGATTCACCTTGTATTAGCATCTGTAAGAACTCGATGCACTCTCCCAACTCAAAAACGTGTCTTGTAAATACGTTGTTAGAAGAATGTTTCTTAACATTCACTAAGTAATTTATATTTAAAGTATAAAAGAATTATATTTTCTCTCTAAGTTAGACTTATGAAATGTGCAGTGACATATAGAAATTATTAAATATTTAATTTCAATCGCAACTAATTATATTTTTTAATAATGTATTTTGTTAATGTGAATTTAATTAGCATTGATTTACTTCTCGTTTTATCTAATTTACATTTCAATTTTTATTTTTTTCTAAATGAAACACTGAAGATGGTCGCAATGTGACCAAAAATTGGGTGATAAACAATACTGATGAGAGTATTACATTTCATATTTCTATATCATAAATTCTACGTCACACATTATCCTTTATTTGAATTATAATGTTTCATGTAACGTTGTGATACGTTATATAATACAAACAAAATACAAGGGCTAAAAGATTTAATCACATTTTCGAGAATCCTTCGGGAGCTAATTAAAATTCACCGTGGAACCTTTAATTAATGAAGTCACCTGCTTTTATTTTGGCGTCGTGACTGCCGCGCCGCACCGGGCGCTAAGCGTGGACAGGTAGAGAGCGGCGGTGGCGGCGTAGGAGGAGGACTGGCGTGCGGTTCTCGCGAACGATCACACACGGCACAGGCCCCGCGCCGCCGCTCTTCCCGGGAGCGTGGCCCGGCGCGCGGGGCGGGGCGGGGGTGGGGGTGGGAGGCGTCGGTTCGCTGAACGGCCGAGGCGCGCTGCCTCTGTCCATCTTTCCCGCGAACGCCCACGGCGCCGTCCCCGCCCCCGCCCCGCCCGCCAAGGCGCCGCGCCGCGACGCCCCGGCGCCGCGTTTTTACTTTCGCCGCCCCCGCGCAGACGCCGAGCAGCGCTGCGGGGTGCAACAATTCGCTTCCAAGATCCTCACCGGCGGAGGACGGGGAGAGGACTTTTCCTAAGGAAAGAGGTCATTTGCTGCCTAATTTACGTAGAAAGTAATGCTTCGGGTTCGGAAACTTTTGGAAATACACGCATTTTGTTTCCAAGTCGAGAAAAATTCCTTCGTTCGGTCAATCTGAAATTTGTCTTTACACTGAATATTTGACCTACGTGCTTATTAGTTCTGAGAAATGTATTTAACGCTTCCTCACTTATCATCCGAAAACACGACGATTGCATTCCACCCAAAACAGAACTTCAATTTGAGTTTCGTGGATTCGTTAGTTTCTGTCCGTTAGGATCAGAAGACCGAAGGATCGCAGACGGTAAACACGGTTACTCAGTCGTGCTGTATATCTTCATCGGAATGTGCTCACGCAATATTAAATCTATGTGAAGCCTTTAACAACATAAAAGAAGAGTTATATGCCACCTTTTGATTCAGAAAATATGTTTAAATGGTTCGAAAATATCCAAAATTGATGTAAATTGTGCTTTGATGTTTTTCCACTGCTGAAAATCTCCGGTCAGGTTTGAGCTTCTATGTCATAAAATTTGTTATCATGATCAAACAAATATTTTCAACAAATGATTTTGTGTTTCTTATTAGTCTGCCTCGGTGGCGAAGGGGCTTGAAGATAGTGCTTCTAAGTATGTGAAGTAACCTTCAAAAACGCGAAGTCGAAAATCCTGCGTAGGGATTGGATCCCCCTGAGACTGTAATGCTATTGGCTTTCTCATAGCAACACATGTATCACATATGAACATCACTCTATCCATCATCCCTCGTCCTCCCCTCCACTCATCATCATTCTCCCCTCATTTCACCCTGGTATTCCCCATACAGCAGAATGCAACAGAAAACCACCAATGAGATCATTTACCTACGAAAGGGGATGGTTTAAAGGTGTAAGCCCCCTCCTTTGGCTAAGCTTGGTAATCAAGTAATTATTATCATCATAATCATCATCATCATCATCATAATCATCATCTTCAATCTTGTTTTTGGCTCTCAACATCCCTCGGTTTCATAGAGTTTATTTTGGTACACATTTTGTCGGAGGCTTGCAAGATCTACTTCCTTAACCTTGTTTGTCCAGCTGCTTAGGGCCCCGTCAAGTGCGCCTCAGAAACTTTGTTTGACTTAGCTCTTTTTTCTCCCCAGGAGGAAGTAAAGCAGAAAGTATGAGGCTGAGAAAGATAGACCGAGAGAAAGGAAGAGAAGGGAAAGAGAAACTGTTTATGTCTCGTGCGTTTTCCTGATGCAGCCCTTTAGTAGAGTTACTTCTAGGCTGTCCGGGACGCGAACCGCGGAAGTCTACGTGTACATTTAGTAGAGTTGTCTCGTTTGAATTATAAGGTAAAAAAGTTCATTTTGTTATTCTTATACTATATCCCAAAAGAAGGCAATGCATCGTGTAAGGACCAGAATCATAATTTTTCATCACTGGGGTCTGAGTTCCGTTCCCGTCCGAGGAAAGTGGAATAGGTGGTGAGCAATGATCTCGCGGCAAGTTTACTCAGGGTACTCTCATATCCCCTACCTCGCATTCCACCATATTTTCCACCTTCCCATAAGTTACTCAGTATTTCATTATCATCATCATCATAATCATCATCTCCACCACCTCGTATCAAGGCCTTACCGACGAGTCCAGACGCTGGCCATGTTGCGATTTCTCGCTTCGAAACTACGTTGTGTCGACTCCTCCAATCAATCTATCGATAGGTCTTACGATGAATAAATCAATTCCTTTTGAGATGTTAGCAACTAAATACAACGAATGGATACTAGATTTTCCTTAGCAATTGTGGAATGATGAATGATGATGTAGATTATTATATGGGGTATGTGGACGTTTTTCTTTGTCAATCACACCGCCATTACAAGGCGAAAACAACCGTACTTAACGCGTTGGTATTCCAACCCACAACTCACACGCAAAGCGATTGCCATGGAAACCATCTGCATTGTGTAAGTCATAAAATTAGTTCCATTCCGTCTTTGTTGACTTTTACACGTGAATTCATAAGTAGGCATCATGCAAATAACTAAGAAATAGGCTATCAACTCGCGTATAAATTGGCATGTCTGAGAAACGCTTACTGGTGCGAAGGACTGTTGGCCTTCGAAGGACGTGTTAGTGATGTAAAAGTCATTTGACCCTTCTTCCCCTCATTACTACTCATTAGGCGCCTCTCGTCGACTATATATTTTTCTTTCCAGTGAAAGGTAAATTTATAATAAACCAGAGTGGAATTGGTGTATATATCAAGTAAACTACACAGAAAATTAAAGGAGACGTTTGTGAAAACATTCTAAACAAACATTATGTTTCGAAAATTTATCGCAGTGTTTCTGTTCACTCAAGATAATATTTCTGTTTTCACAGAATCCGTTAACAATTTCTTATTAATCCCGAAATATTTACTCCTACTAGATTCTGAATTTACTGTGTAGACTTTCGAAATATCTCACCACTATCAAATATATCTTTAAAGCTATTTCACAAAGATTACCTTTGGAGTGAATAATTATATACGAACTAAGTTTCGAGACATTGATAAGAAACGTGTTCGTGGTGTTAATACCAAATTTTAGTTTCATTCCTTTAATTAGTGGGGAATATTTGCTTTGACACAATAAAGAAATTGTAAATGTAAACTATTTACACAGATTGTTTTTTTCTCATATTTTTATACCTATCCCAATACAGTCTATTGGACTAGAGAGTCGCATAGCCGCTCTACCTACCTGAGAACTTTTTCGTGCAGAATTACGTAACTCCCTCTCTCCCCACGTAGTATAAGCGAGAAAGTAAAACGAACCGGTACCTTACCAAACGGTTCGCGGCGCCTTACAACGTCTGCGTTGTCTGCGTGCGGGCGTTTTGGTGGGAGCGTGCGCGTGTGGCGCGGCAGTGCACCGCTGCCTGGGAGACCGTATTAGCTCAGCGGAGCGTGGCTGTGTGCGCAGCGCGGGTCAAGGAGTGCCATCGGCGCGGGCGGCCGCCTTGCGCGCGGCCAAGGAGAAACGAGCGAGCGACGATCGCGTGCGCGCCCAGATGGATTCTCGAAACTATTGAGCGATTCGCCCGAGGGGACACAGGATGATATAACCGCAGCGAGCTCACTAAACGTCTCGTTCACTCCGACGCGCTTTTTCAACCGGGTTATGCAATTTCCTTCATTTTTATAAGTCGATGTTGCTGAATGTTTGGTTTATCTCCTGGTAGATTCTATCAAAAATAGACGTCGCTAGCAAGGTCATACGAAGAATTAATTATGAGGTTATAAAATACCTGAGAACGTCTGTGAGGAATGAGGTTATAAAATATCTGATAATTAAATAGAATCACACACTGTAAGAAACGAGCCTCATTCGCTGTTATGTTAACAAACACATTCTTTGATCTCAGTAGTAAGAATGCTCAGTCTAATAGAACAGCATGGTTTCGAGCATGCTCCCCTTGCTCTCCTCCGACGTCCGATTAGTACGCAGAGCGCTTCTAGTCGCGTCGGCCACTGGGCACGGAGCGCCGGGATTTGAAATGCGGCGACTCACGTCCGAAGCGCGGGGCCGCAACTGCTCCTGCAGCTTCATTGGGTGGGATGCGGCGATGAGGTGGTGCGCTGATCTCACGGCTCTCCTGCCGGTGACACACACACACCTTGATGTGTCACGACCGGGGTGATACGGATGTTGTGGTAATCCCTGGCTTAGGATGTCGTGTATTCACCTTCTTAACGACATTTGCTGTAATCCCATTTAGTGTTCGTAATTACAGTAGTCACTACTTATGCTACCCTGTAATGGACAATAAATTGCCCCTTGTCTTTGCACCATGGCTTGCCTTTTCATGTGCATGTTTGATGTTCTCAGAAAGTTGGTATCTTGGACCAATATCTATGGACCAACAAGTTCTCCACTTGTTTAAATTATAAATGTAAGCCGTTCATCTTAATTGTACACCATTGAAAGTAAATTATGCTTAAATAATACGATTTTTCCGTATATACAAATTCATTTCTGTTACAAAGTTCAAGCTTCAAGTACATCAGAAAACTTCTCGTAGGAAGCCCATTGCAGTTTAAATAATAAAGAGTAACTTAGTGTGACGTAACAACGACAGATTCCGCATTTTGTAAACAAAATTCAAGTGAATCATTTTATTATAGTAATATTTTTGTCGCAATATATTCAAATAACATCCATGGAGAATTGCAATGTGATTTTGTGTCAAAAAGTTCATACAACCATAAAGTTTAACGAATCGTTTTCGAAAACAAACATCAACATTTTTTTCTGTTTATTTTTTGTTGCATCAACGACTAAGGTTATTAGCGACATTTTTAATTACAGGTGTTTACAGACATTTATGACTTCATCTGTCATTACATAAACAAAAGTATCAGAATGTATTGGTCATAACATAATACAGTATCACATATTACTTATCTTACATACCATCATCATACAGAACAATAAGGGCATGGTCATAACATCTTTTCGAGGGTTACACAACATTACATTAACATAATATAACATAATAACATAACATAACATAATATAACATAATAACATATAAGTTATAACATATTGTTATCTTACATACTTGTAACACAATCATACAATATCATCGGGGTAGGATCATAACACATAAACTCTAGAGATACGGGCGGGCTTACAATAACGTTATATTTCAAGCATGACATTTGTGTTTTTGCAAAATTTGACAATCTGGTTCTGAAAGGGAACAGAGTACAGGATTTTCTCCATTTCATTTGGATTAAAATACATAGTTCTAATGTGGTCATATTTACGACAGACATAATAATATGTTCAATTGATAGTATTACTTGGCACATATCACATAGTGGTGGTAAGGTATTCTCCAGCAAGTACCTGTGTGTAATTTTAGAATGACGAGTTCTGATTCGTTTAATTAAAACTTGTTCGCGTCTAGTCATCTTGGGGTCCGATTGTAGTGATAGGAATAAATCGATTGAT
>BOPP01000005.1:5374916-5386694 GCA_017312745.1 Gryllus bimaculatus | reverse complement strand
CCTCAATGTTTCCTACGTTGGATAAATAAAATGCAGCCGCCCCGGGAGGCCGATGTTGGTGGAGCGTGCAACGACTCCGCGCCCGTCCCAAGAGTCACGGGTTGGAATCCCGCCGTGGGCTTGCAGTTGTGCATTTGTTTATTGCCAAGAGTAGAGGTTGGCGGACCCTCGGATGTTGGTCGAAAAGACGGCATGTGCTGGAGTATGAGGAATGCTTGTAATCAGCTGCAAAAGGAGTAATGATAAAATTCTGATTGATGATAATAATAATAATAATAATAATAATAATAATAATAATAATAATAATAATAATGGGTATAGTTACAAATTCAGGCGAGAAGGAATCAATAATTGGCGAATATTTACCAAGATTAATAGCATACTATTTTTTTAAATTTCGTCAAACATGGGGTGCAATAATCAAGCAGAAAGATGGTAACAATAACAAATGATTAATGATCACTGTTGGAAGATAATGCTGGAAATCGCGTGAAAGAAGACAACTTGAACACAGAAAAGCAACAGAACAGATATCAAGCATTAAAAACACCTGAGCACACAACATCATAAATATTTAACTATAAAAACTATCAATAGAAAGAAAATATCCCACTAGTCTTCCATTTTCCGTACGTAGGCAGCGGATTCGACGCGGGTCTAGTTTTAAGCAGCGAACCTCGCGGGGCGCGAAAAGGCGAGGTACGGTCGGCGAGCGCGTGCAGCGGGGCTCTGGGAATCGGAGCCACGCGCCGAGAAGCGAGAAGACGCTGGGGGCGGGGGCGGGAGGGAAAAGCGCTCATCTTCCGCAGCGCTGCTCTTCTGCGTATCCCCCAAGGACGCGAGTGTCACGCGCGGAGTGGCGCCGCCGCCGCCCCCGCCGCCCCCGCCCCCGACAGGCCATTTGCATCGGCTCGCGTCCACTCAAGTGGGTGATGATAACTCATTTCGACTGAGCTTGCAGTCGTGTCAGATGCAATCGAGTATTTGATCATTCGCAGAAAGAGATACCAGGAATGTTTTGTAAATTCGAAAATAAAGAGTTCATAATGGTGGAATGTATTTTACAGAGATTACGGTGAGATTGGAAGGGTTGAGGTATCATCAAATGAGGGGTAATCCAAAATTTCTCTACCGCAACCACGAAAAGTTCTCAAATCTCTGGAAATGTTCTAATGCATCATTTACTCATGTTAATACTACTAAGACTTGACAGTTACAGAGAAAAAATGCTAAGACAAAATAGTAATGAAAGGTCCGTCGAGTTTTAGGTTCTTAAATGTAAAAATGAGCCACAGAATGTATTATTTTGAATTATCAATCTGTGGTGTTTAAAAATTAAAATTATATACATGTAAAAGGTTTGAGAAGTTAGAATTAGAAAGATAAACTATTAAAAGTATAGAAATTAAAGAAATCACTATGAATACGCAAAAACTCAAACCATGAAGATGTTCGAATTTTCTCCAATCTATTTCGGGTTTACGTTTTTCTTTCTCACAGAGTCCGCTAAAATTCATGACATAAAAGTATAAAAATATAAGTATAAAAAGTTACATAATTAATACTAGAATGCAAGGACAAAGACTTTTTTCTTATTTATTAAAACATTTATATTATTATACTATTAATAGATTTGAATGTTTTCCTGATTTTCTTCCATTTCTATCGCAACCTAAAGGAGCAAACGAGTACCTTCAGATGATTTTGAAAGAGTTATATACGGTAAAAATAAATTGATAAGAATTTATACTTTTTAAAATCGAAATTGATAACAACTTCCATTGACTTTGGAGAACATTTGAATTCAGAATTAATTACTCGTACGTTGACAAACAAAACGATCAAAGTAAAACTGTAATATAAAAAGTTTTACAATTTATTATTAAATTTTCGAGCCAGCTTTTTGATGTGTATGAGAGGAAAGAAGACTGTCATGTTAACACAATGCGTACTACATTCTGCGCCTCCTCATATAAAAAAAACTTGTGGTTAACCTATGAAGTCTTAGGCGAAGAGGATCGTTTTTGATAGAATTTCATTTCAATTTGAGAAATACTTTTGGTTTATTTTCACTTAAATGAACAACGATCATTTCAATATAATTCAATGATTTTTATGTAATTACATATTAAATATAAAATTTTATTTGAAAAGGCATTATTTTAGGTTAATTTATCATCATATGTATGTAGTATACAGAGCAATTCTTCGGGAATTCGAATGAAATGTTGGACGAAGGGAGGAGGTGAGCTAGCCGTCCATTTGAAATGGGACCGAATAATAATTCGTACGAGTTGCGTGATTGTTTTAACAAATTCATGTTAATTAACTAGTTCATTATCATGAGAAAATACCACGAGTGCTTTGGAAATTGTCGATGAACTCCCAACTCGCGAAGCGAGGAGGGGATTTATCTGAGAATTTACAAAGAACGAGTGGCATTTAATAGGACTATTCCACGAGTGAAATTAGGTGCAAGAGAGTTCCACAATGCGCCAAATCTTGAAAATAAATTAAAGCTAGTATGTTCAAATCAAAGAGGTTATGTTATAGTACATACGCAGTTTATTGAACATCGACATAGCGATCGATGAACTATACCATCTCCTAAGATAGATGAGTCACAGATTATGATAGGCCAGTAGAATGAAGCGGTAAGAAAAATCGGATAGAAAAAGCGATTAACTTTTTAAGATACACAGCCTTCATTGGGGCATTTTGTATGTATAGTTGAACACTATTGGTTTTAATTTCACGAGTGGAAAAGTCTTGGAATAATTTTCAACATGCGAGTGGTCTGCCATGTTGATTCATGTTGCCCCAGTTTTGTTTATTTTGTCATCGATGTGACATGACTGATATTATTCACTCTATCCTCATAATGAAAGTTAAATGCGAGAATGTGATTCACTAAATGCAGTCCCCATGCGGATTATGATGCTGGAGGAGGAAACTTAATACCTGAAATGTCGAAAGACAGATACATAAAGGTTTAAGAATGTTGCAAAGAAAGAAAAAAGGAACAACTATGTTGCTCAAATTATTGAATATGCAAAGCTTGCATATTTGAACCAAAAGTTTAAGTTCATCAATGTATACTATGAAGAGCAATACATTTTCTCTTGCCATAAAAATGTATTTCTCCTAATCATTTCCTTATATTTATTTTTCAAAGTCAAATGTATTAAAATTATCCCTAGTATAATCGATGTTAAAAAGTGCAGTGAAACTAAAAGTTAGCGTCGATATATCAACGTAAACGATGCTGACATCGTTTTTAAAACATAGCGCTGTCTGTAAGCAAGAAAAAGGCAAAATATTCCACAAAACGTGATATACATTTTTTTTTTCAAATAGATGCTTCTGATAAAAACACTTAACGATTAAGATAAGAAAGAAAAAGAGCAAGTGTTTATAATAAATACAATGGCTCCAAAATTGTGTTCGTGACCGAAGATTACTACTGAGTTGTTACTTACACGACCACACGACCTTGAATTCTTTTATGTGCGCATGCAGCAAAGATAATAACTAGATACCATGTATGACTACTGAAAACGAAATTTTCCATTTCCTTTGAAGAATGATTCATCTACGTTACACTGGTGTTCTACAATTCTGCTATATACATTACTAATAACTGCTACGATTATCAATGTACGCAGAAACGAATAAAAAATTTGTTGTCTTCGGCAATGTACGAGTAGTAGGTGTCAATGAATTTTCAGGAACTATGGAAATCTAAAAACATTGGTATGCTTTTCATTTTGTCTGAAAAATACAGATAAACAAATGTGGTATTCCCCCATTCTCATGCTGCCCGTACAGAATGAATGCTCATACTTCGAGCGTCACTGCTTACGATACTGGTGACGTCATGCGACAGAAAGGTTACAAAGAAGAGGTCTCAAACAATTAAAGTTTTGCCATTCACGTTTTGCGTTAACGATTTTTTTAATATATTCTTGGTATCGAAATAACTATTTTATATGTATTACAGTAAGTTGTTGCAAAATTTGTAAAGGCTGTTTTTAATGAAATATGTAATATTTTGCAGTGTTACACGAAAGAACTATATTTGTTGTACTTCAGTAGTGTTTTCTTCGAATTTCGTTAGTTGTCTTATTCAGCAATATTTTTGCTGGTATCGTATTGGTACCTCGCTGGTATCTGGCCGCTAATATCTTATTCCAACACCGTGACATTACTGTTGCAAACATTATCCCCGCAACAAAAATCTTTCACTATACCAAACGTCGTGGCATGTGTATGCTACAACTCTTACCTATCTTTTAGACAGCATTGTCTTCAATACATGCGTTACATTCACTTCACCTGGGGAACCGGAAGGACATTCCAACCTTCCGGGTGGAGGTCGTTCGTCCAAATATTAGCGCCAAGGTCCCCCGCAAGCGTGCTCCACGCTGCTTTGGGGTCGGGGGGGAGGGGGGAAGGGCCGCGGCAGTGGCCGGTGCGTGCGGGCGCGGGTGGCGCCGGGGGCGGAGGGGCCGAGCGGCCTTGGCGGGAGGGGAAATCGGGCCGCGCAGCCGCGCCGCGACATCGTCCGCAGCCGATTTCCTGCGACATTTCGGAAACGGGCAGCGGGTGTGGTCATACTTGGCGAAATCCATGTTGCACATCAACGCCGTAGCTTGCATTCTCACCAGAAACAGCAGCACGTTCCTCAACCTAATTACATTCTGCGACAGGTTCTAATGAAACTCGTTGAATTGAGTTGGTAAACACACACTGCTTTCTCGACCTCTTCTTGGGCTTCTCTTGGACGAAATCGGTTCTCCAATTGAACGTGAATCACCTGTTGCACATGCATTGCATGAGTGAATGTGACACGTACGGCGCTTGCAATCGAGAAACATATCACGTATCTACACAGGTAATGGATTCATTCCATATGTTGTCCACTCTGCGATGGAAACATTAGTACTCTCTAAGAAACGAAATCAATTGCGAATGAACAGAAGAAACAAAAAGTTATTCTCAACAACAAATCCAACTTTATGTTTAATATGTCGTAATGAACTTTATGTCGTAATAATCATATTTAAACAGATAAGTAGTAAACCAATAATCGAGAAACATTTCAAACCGCATTAGATATAGAAATAGTAATTCCATTGTAAAAATAAACAGTAGTTCCTCCATTAATATTTCATGGGCAATTTGGAAACATTTTCAAACATTTTGAATAGTTTATACAATATTAAATATTTATTTTTCTGTAAAACACAGGTAATGTTTATATATTACAACAAAAAGCCTTGCTTTCTAGTTTTCTGTTCCCTCCGTTTTTGGCCTCTTGCAGCTTCCAAATTTTCAAGGTGAGTTAGGAAAGTGCCTTTCTAAAGCTACGGTATTTTATAACAGAAATTACAGCGCTCACAAAGTACATTTGAAAACCCATTTAAATACATTGTTTTAGTCTTTATTAGCATAAACAAACCTTTCTTCAGCGATAGTTCTCTGGAAAAGTGGTTGCTGAAGAGCTAATGTCTTCAGAAAAATGTCCTAATATTAAGGCGACTTGTTAACTGATGTTGAAAGATGTGTGAAGATGGGAAAGAGAAATAGATATTATATCCCTGAAATGTTCATAAATTACATGTACCAGTCTGAATAAATAATTTACGTTTTGAGAATATTTTTCTTTACAAACTATTTCTTAATATTGTGCTTCAATTTCTCATTTATATTCAGTCTAACGCAGACCCTCGATTTTTGACAATCTGAAAATTGTCACTTTTGTGATTTAGAAAAGCGTTGTTAGGGAAAGCGGATTTGTGTTCATTTGAAAAAGTTCCGTGGATGACAATAGACGTGTTTTAGTACTATAAGTTCCATGAAGATAATCACAGAGCGAATGACATAAGAAGTTCTTAGATTACAAAAATAATTTTCGAATTATATCAAAGTTTTTAGAAAAGAGAAAAAATGAAAATGAAAATAGGGTATAGAAAGTTGTGACTTCTTTTCTGGTTAACTTTATTAAAATTTAAACTAAAGATTGTGTTGCTGGACAAAAGTTAATAGTCGTGTTTTATAAAAAACGAGTTTTTTAATAGTCGCTCGCAAAACGGGTCGGCGATCCGAAGCTAGTGGGTTCGAGTAGTAGCCGATCTGGGCAGCTCAGATCGCTGATGCGGACGCACCTTCGCCGAGTCGTCTGGAAGGGAAACAATTCGTGTCCCGCATCGGACATGACGGAGGGTTAGTTTCTGTGCAGTGGCGTAGTCGGGGCTTTTCCGAACCGCGTGTACCACCTGAAGAATTAACCTTTTCTCTCCGCCCCTGCGCTCGCTCTGATTAGAAAGTGACCTTGGTGAGTTGGTCTGCCTGCGGGCAAGGGGACCAAAGAGCAGTTAAAAATCCTGGGATGACGACATGCGCGTCACATGTCCACCACCTTTCCTCCCCAAATCTAGCTAGTGGTACTACAGAATGGCACAGACTCTCCCGTATTAGTTTTCTATTTCCTTTGGTCTCGGCTAGGTAGGTTGCCACGCACTCTGCCAGCTGCCAGCTGCCCAAAGAATTGTTTTTGTTGTTGAAATTTTCTTAATTTTTCGGTTTCCCAATAGAACCGAAATATTATTTTAATAATATTAAATAACAGTAAACCCTCGTCCTAAATGACAATTTTACATGAAAAAAGTAGAGCTGTTTTTAAGAAAATGGCGTTTAAGCGCTACTTAAATTCGAAATTTTAAGCTCTTTGTCACAGAACATTTTTGAGTTTTCGAAATACTTCAGTAACAGTCATTTGAAGCACTTCCACTCACAAATACAATAGGGTTGACAAATTGCTGGAAATGTTCATATTATCGGCGAAGGAGATCTTTCAAAAAAATACGCTTGTGTAATTAAAAAAGTACCCCGTCATGAACTTAACGTCATATTAAACAGTGCAATTAGCACTATCCGTTCGGAAAGTTTGATGAATCAATTTGGACCCGATCTGAGAATACGGCGTTTGGGGTTCTCTGAAAATGTGGAAGTTTGTGCTAGTTTTCACAGAAAACTGTTGATTTATCGAAAAACTATGCGGCATGTTGTAAAGCACATGTACTCATAATTATAATAAATGAACAAAATGCTGCTAATGTAAATATTAACGACGTGATAGAAGTAAAAAATACATTTTTGTACGTTTTGAAAAATCTAAATAATAGAGCTAACTAATGTGTATGCCATCCAATAGAGTACATTTAGCACAATTCCCACCAAACGTTTGAAGAAAAAAATTGGAGCAGTTTTTGAGAAAATTGTTAATATGTCTGGGGGCTTCATGTAAAGTACCCCCAATTATCAAGAACGTTTATCAAAATCCCGGCGTCTCGAGTGAAGCCAGATCGACTGGGTAATATTCATTTTGGATATTAGACTCCGATTTTCGTATACTTCGATATTTCTATAGTATCTGATGACATTAAGTCGTTGTTACACCTCCAGTGGCCAGTGGAAAAATTAAGTGGATAAATCCAGTGGCTAAATTTAGAGAAAAAAATCTCTATCACATTGAGCCAGAATCCATGTTTTGTGTATCGTTGATACCGAGAAATTGAATGAAGGCAAAACCATCTGTCCGTCCGTCTCTGAATAACACTAGCGGCTAAACGGCTCAGCCGATATTTTTCCAAAATTGTTATCCCTTAATCGATCTGCCTAATGTCGCAGCCCTTGAATTTGAAATCGATATTTTAATTTTGAGGGCTACTTCAGATGAAAACCCTGGGACGGTTTGATTTTTTTTTAAATTGGCACCATTGTTTTTATGAAAATTTGTTGTTGGATAGTGTGAAGGCGTATAAGAAAATGGTATGGGTCTCATGTTCGTTAAACACTAATTTTACGTAAATTCAAACTTTTTTTAAGAACAATTATGAAGATAGAATTTTTTCCCTAAATGAAATCTGTTTCTTGAAGATAGATTTTGAAATAAGGTCATGTACAATGTTTCGAAAATTTGAGTACTTTTCGCGAAATTTTTCGCAAAAATACGGGGGAGAAAGTACTCGCTGTTTTAGCAGCACTAGTTTGAAAATGCCTTGTTTTTGTTATGGTAGTGACTAGGAGGAGGATCCCTGGAGTACGTCACACGTGTTCCCGCTTACGCTTCGGAGCGGGCGGAAGAGCAAACCACAGAACGCGACGAGGCCGGCGGAGCCTGGCAGTCTGCGCTCTCCGCGCCCACTTCGCTTCCGGATCCGGCGCGCTTCCCGTTCTCTTTCGGCGGCCGGCAGCGCGTCACATCGCACAAGACTTTGGCCATCCGCTGCACGGGCCCGCCTTCTGCTTCCGAGGAAGTGCGCGAAAAGCCCCTTCAGGGCTTCAAAGAAAGCTCTGTGTTCGTCTCGACGTAAATACCACAAATAGCGGTAGCTGAGCAGATGCCATGCGAAACACGGAAAAGTGCAGCTGTAGTAAGCATGTTTCGGAGAAAGGTCGGCTTCTCTCAATATTCTGCAATCTTCAGTAGATGCGCCTGTTGATAATTAGCAGAGACGCTTAATGAATACGGCCCTTAAGTGGTCCCTGAAGAGAGCCATCTCCTCTAAAATAGCTGAAATGCTGAGGTTTCATGATAACGAGTGTAATTCGTGCATTTACCGACGAGTCTGCATCTTGCACATACATATCGGTAGTATATTATTTAATAAAACTTTAATAGAAATCTTAGCTAACTCTAGAACTATTCAGTATCTCCCAAAAATTTAATTTTTCCATTTATAAATTATTCATTTTCCAGATATATAATAGGGTAAGAATCCTAGTACGAAAAGCATACTATATATCAGTCATTCCTGTCAGACCGTTATCTTCCTTACGCTGTTCGTATTAAGAGTACATTTTGTCAATTGCGTACAGCAATACGATTATTGCCATTAATTTTTTGTAATTATACAATAAATCCTTTTAAAAATGAATAATACGCAAGTACGAGAAGTTACGCCCTGAAGAGCTTTATTCATTCCCACATCTCTACTTAACTTTCGTTTCAGTCCACCCAAGCGAACTAACCTTACCTAATCCTGCCGCATGTTGGCACTCGCACAAGGGGAGCTTGTTTCCAAACAGCCCAACGGCTGCAAGCGCTCCCCTCCCCTCCCCTTCCGCGGAGCGGCCGCGGGCACGTCACGGGTCGGAAAGCCCCCCTCCCCGCCCTCCTCGACTCGCCCCGCGCGCCCTCTGACGCACTGTACGCGGAAGCACGGCCCGCGCCGCGCGTACTCCAAATTCCACGCACCGCGTGACGAACGACAATCGATCCCCGGGCAGGGCCTCGTTACCAGGGGCTTTACCGCATCGCGAAATTTCGAAGCGGCGCTGGCAATCAACGGGCAATACTGGCATTCCTCCACACCTGAGGCGTTCGTGTGTCAGACGTTTACCTGAACGGAACAGAAAGGTTTAGCATTTGTTTCGTCAGTAAGGTTTCTTGTAGTTGGTGATACGGAGAGGAAAGTTTGTATAATAAGTGGAAGTGCGTGAGTTCATTTCATGTTTCAAAAGAATCGATATTATATGACATTCTGAATACTAATAACAGTACCAAAATCAGAAACGTTTATGACGCAATTATATATACCATATTTATGGAGGACTAACTTCATCAAAAATACAAGTTCAATAAAAGAATAATTATCATTAAAACAAAACTGTTTATGTCAATAAACGATCAGATAGAAATAAAAAAAGTTGCATGGGGTAAAATTAAATGTTGTTCCTGTCGTCTCTTTCCAAATAAAAAGATGTTTGAAATGGAGAACAAAAAGAACTAACTCGCCCATTTCAAATAAAATCCAGTGATTTATGTAATGAATTATTATAAGTTCATTACATAAATATACCTTTTCAAAAATCCCCTCGCTACTAGCAATTAATTTGTATTTTCTTTGCAGCAAAGTTATTATCATCAACAAATGTTTTCATTTTTAACAATATTTTTGTTACCTATAAAATAACATTCAATGACATGGACTGATGTTACAGGATACCGCTTTTCAGTACAGACAATAAGAATATTTTAGCAGTATATTCGAGGTTTTCACACAACAATAAAGAACAAAAACCTAATTTTTAAAGGTAAACTTGTTTTTGGCTCAGTGAATTCTCGAATCGAAGATTCGCATATTTTAACCCTACTTTAGACCAAGTCGAATGTATTACTGATCAGATGGTGTTAGTGAAATTTGATTCAACGTACTAATTATTCGTATTCAACGTAGCTGGAAGAAATACAAATTAACTCTCTTAAAATTCCTTTAGAAAATTATATATTAAGAAATAAATGTTTGAATAACTAAATTACTGAATTTAGATTCATTGCAAAAATGATGCCTTTAGGAATTGGAGAGGCTTACAACAGCAATACCGACGCATGTAACGCAAGTTAGCATTTGGTCAGCATTCGACTCAAAACTTGTCTAACGAAGGCCGCGAGCAGGGCAGGTGGACCTGCTTGCCATTGCGAATCTCGAAATCGTCCTTACACAAAACTTTCTGCTACTTTCGAACTACTTACTACGAAATAGTTTACGAGAGTACATCGCGGTTCCAATGGCATGTCTATCAATGTATGCTTCATATGAACATTCATGTTAATATTTTATGTATTAACACAGTATGCCAGGAAAGTCACTCCGCAGTGGCACTTTGCTGGTGAAAGTGCTTGCAACAGAAATTAAGTTGATAGCACGAGTTGAAGCTTGTAAACGTAAATGCGTACCTACCACAGTCATAACAGATGCTGAAAGTGTTGTCCGCTTCACTTTTGTCCAAGTGATCTGGTTGCTACAAACATAATTGCATTTTGAATAAGAGTTCCTGATTCGGCTCCCTGCGAAGAGACTTCCCTGTTGCACCAGATTATATATATAAAATGAAATATTATTATTAATATTATAAATAATATTGATAATAATATCTCATTATTGTGTATCAATATTATAATACAATATTTAATGAACTACTTCCATAGTACAGAGGAAAGAGAAGGAATACACGATTACTTCCATTTTCTGTGTATACTTCTAAGTAATCTGCCATATTTTTCATAATTCTAACCTTGAGGAGCACAGTAAAGTGTCTGTTCCTAGTTTTTCGTTTTGCTATTAAAATGCAAAAGTGAAATCATAATGAGAGTTCAAAAAGTAGTCCTAAAGAAAATGTTCAAATTTTAAAAAAATCATGCCATTATATCAATTCAGTATCTTTCCATTTTTCTTAAAAAAGCACGTCATAAAGCTGGTGAGTGTTAATAGTTTCGCATACTCACTGCAAATTATCCTTTTCTGAGTTCTCCGATGCTGTACCAGATGAATATCTGTGACCCACTTTGTATGAAGCAATCTTGAGCTGACTTCAACGGTCGGAAGTTTTTACGAATTAATGAACGTTTTGAGTTGTGTAAATGAAACAGTACAGTTTATTCATGTCAAAGTCTTGGCTTGCAAACTTGGAATTTCCTAGACGTCAAGTCTTTCTAAGATAAAACATGTATCCTCATGCTTTATGTATATCTCACACTTATGATCTCAACACTAGCGTCATTATGCAATACCATATCCTTTTCAGAATTCTTAATCGTAACAAATATTTAACGTACTTTACTTGAATGCAAACTATTTTGTATATGAAGAAGAGTACACAGATTCTTCATCCGGTTCTTCTGCATTCCTGTAAAATTGATTATGTGGCCCGCGGTGCCTTTTACTGTGGCCCGCGAAGGTTATGAGTCAAAAGTTAAAGCCTCCTGCATCC
>BOPP01000005.1:5328575-5370080 GCA_017312745.1 Gryllus bimaculatus | reverse complement strand
TAAATACAAAGTGGGTGATTTCGTTTCAAACATGTTATAAATGGAAACGTTTATAGAAATTTTAATTGAACATATTATTTTTATTATTAGTTCTTCTGGGATTAAAACAAGTGTTTAAGTATTGAGAAGGCGAGAACGTTTAAAATTGTGTTCATATAATCTTTCTGTTCATTGATTTTACTCTCCTCGGAGAAGAAATTAATTATTCGCAAACGCAAATCCACCAAACATAGATACAGATTGATTACTTCGATGTATCAGGGCGCTTCTACTGGTATAGTCATTATTTCCGTAAGTGATGTGCATGTTATAATTCTGGATTTGGCAGTATTCCTCCCCCTGGCGTGAAATACTACCTGACGGGTTGCGAGGGTTTCAGAATATCTCCGCCAACGGGCCTTCATCCCAGGCGGCACATGTTCTAAGTTGCCGCTGGTCTCCTGTCGTTTACAATAGTGTAGAGCATGCGCGTAAGTGTAAGAGAAAGGGGAGGGCGGAGCTAACAAGGATGAGGAAGGAAATATCCCGCGCACTCTTCGTGGTCCGTTTGTAGGCAAACTGCTCCGGTATTAATCAGAGATTAACACCGGCATTACTGCCTGTATTATGTACAGAGAAATTTATAAAAACTCCCGATCAGAACAACCGGCATCTAGGATTCTCGTCCAGACTGCGACTGAATTCCACCTAGCTACGTAGTTAATGTTGAACATCCGAAAATCGGGAATGAATTCTACGTTCTCTCGATCTGAGACGCTGCTGTGGCAAACGTTCTTGCCCGAGTCATCTCAGCCGGCCCAAACATAGTTATGTTTTAGCTGCTATGAATAAACTTTGAAAGAGTATCCCAGGTAAATTCCTACAAAGATTTAATATTAAGTTAAAATTTAACTCATAAATGTGTTTCACGATAGAATCGATCTATTAGGCATTGAACTAGAAATTAATTAATTCTAAATTTAAATCTCTAAGTACGTACGTCAATGTCTAGCAATGTATCAACAAATAACAATTGAACACGAAGAAGCAAAAATTTACAAAATTCCATCTCCAACGTTTTCAAATTTTGTAAACGAGGATTTTCTTCAGATTTTAATGACTCTTTGTAAAGTAACAATCATTCATTCGAATGTATTAATTTTTTAAATTCAACTTCGGCAACTTCCGACCGTCGTCGAGTCTCGTCGCCGATTCTCGCGTGTCTGCCAGTCGCGTTCCCCCGCGGGCAAATCTGTTGCCCTTGTTCGATGTTTGCGTTCGTGTCCGTAACTGCTCTATAAGATTGTAATCTCTAATCTTTCATTTTCAGAAGTAATGATCACAGTCTAGAGCAGAAATTATCAGGAAATATGAATGCCAAGCAACAGGTGTGCGAAAGCGAGCTGCGCTTCGTGAAGTATTGGCCCCCCTCCCCCCTCGCTTTGTGCCGATAAAATTCGAACGGTGTCTAAGGAATGAAGAACAAAAACGGACAACTTTTGGGAATCGCTAAGTCTTCATTTGAAAGCGAATTCTCACTTCAGTGACTGAAAATGTGAATTCAATGTAAGAGCTTAAAATGGTTTAATGTAATTATTTATTCCCGTTAAATTAATTTCTACAGATGATGATTTGAACAATTCTTTTTCTTTTATATTCAATGTACTGAGTTGTATATAAACATTTGCTTGTAGTAAACGGCATTTGAAAAGCATACACATATGCATCAATTTTGCCACATGGATGTACGTATTTTCTTTCAAACTAACAGATATTGTGGTGTCAATATTATTATGTTGTTCACATAAGCCCATAGATGACACCGCAGTCATCGCTTGTGGTAGGTTTCACCATCTTCATTTTAGGTCACTTTGCACTTTTACTTCGAAAACATTTTTATTTGACTGACCTTTTGAACCCTTTTGTTCCTTAACCCGGTTTTATGGTCTAAGGGGTACCGGACGTCGAAATACATTTTCGATTTTGTAGAAAGGCTACGTACAAAAATGCTGAGTTGTCTGTACTTTTCCAAAAACACTCATTTCTTTGTACAAATAACTATATATTGTATATTTCTTTAAAAGTGTTTTGTTTTTAATTATTTTGAAGAAATTAAAAGTAGACGAAGTTGCTACCAATGAAGGTACAGCCCAATATTTCAAAACTGTAACTACTGTAAGAAATTTGTGCAATTTGATAGTAGTGGAGATTGTTTTGCAAATGGATTTAAGGTATGCTTCTGTATTTTCATATCAGTGGCCAACCTCTTTGAACAAAAGCATACCATTTAAACTCAAAAGGTATTATTGAACTGGAAACGAAAATTAATCACAAAATCCTTAGCATTTTGTAACTAAGGAATTGTTTATAATTCGGAAATCGAATACATTTTAACTATGCGTTTGGTCCGACATGGTGATTGAATAAACAATACTAGTGACTTAATCCACGGTGGAGGCACGATTAATCTAGATTTAAAATATCACTCTAACGAGATGGATTGCTTCAATGTGTACATCAGTTGACAACTTAGCCAAGTCGAGCAGGTTTGTGGTGTATCATTTGCAACTACTTGGCAGCAAGAGGGTGCTAGAATTGCAAGAATACAACAGATAGAGTGCAGATGCCAAGAAGTTGTATGCCTAGTTTTTGTCTCATGAACCTTTTCCTGTTTGCGGAAGCTGTAATATCCGTTGACACTGGATTGTGACGAAAAGAGTAATTTCCACAAATCTTATGGCACTGTTAATTATTATTGGTAATATTTCAAATATCACTGATGGCATCTTTGGCAGTGTGTTCAAAAGAAAGTGTTGAGTCTTACCTCCAAATGGTGTAATGTCTTAAGTCAAAATTCTCGATTATTTCGTTCCTGTAAGCGCTGAAATAAGTTTTTGCTGCATAGGGTTCAATCAGAAATCCAATGAAGAGCTTACGCAATACTTTCAGTACGATTTGGACTCAATCCTCTATATTTGATGACATAGATATGCGAAAACTGAGTTTTACAAATTGTTTGGTGCTCTAAAAGACTAAATTGATTTTAGGAGGCATATTTTGTCATGGATTGAGTATTAGTTTGCACATAGTCACATGAGAAGCAAAAGAAAGGATTTGTTTCGTTTTAGCAAAATATACATAACAACTACCGCCAAAGTATTATGTTTCATGGTAAGCATATAAAAACACGTGAAGATATAACAAACTTTGTTGGGAGGCTGTGCGGGACCAGTAAAAACCTGCACCAAATGTCATCTTCGATGAAACATTATAAGTAACTATTACAAAAGAAATTCCTTCGGAATAAACAAAGCAAAAAGCTCCTCTCTTTATTGATTCTCCGACTTGAAGGTGACGACTTAAATGGAAAGCTGACTTCGGGGAGTCGATGCCTTAATTGTTGCTAGTGTTGTGGAAGCCAGTGCTATTAATATTGCTGTGCACTCTGTGTAGTTGTCATTGGGGAGAACATCGACCTTCTTGTGATTTTGATCGCTTCAGTCCCAGTGTCCCCTAACATTTTTTTTACTGAAGTCAGGCAAAGTTAGACAAGACAGTGTTGCCAACAGGCCTTTAAATTGCAATTTTTCTAAAGTATATCAAAGCATATTTTTCCGAGCTTTTTCATGAATTCAGTTATTACGAAATGACTTCGTCTAATAAGATAGATGAGGTGCGACGGGAATGCATAAGAGATCTTTATTCGGCGAATGAAACAAAACTATTAAATGGACCACGTTATCAAATCTTTGGAAATCTTCTAACAACGGCATTATTCAACCTATATTTTTCTTTCTCGAACAGAAGCAACTATTCGACTGCATTTTCTGAGAACACATTTGCAAGTTATGACGTCGTAAGTAATTCTAGTTAACCACAGACATGAGCTACATTTATACAATTTGTATACAACTTTGTTGGTACTGCTCGGCAGGGTAGATTCGTGCGTCTCCAAACCAGAGCTTCTCGAAACTCACGCATGTGCACGGGGCTTCTACTCAAAGAGCAATACTGCGAAGCTACACCTCGCGAAACAAACCTGGAAAGAAGCCATGTGACTGCCTCCCCTTCGGCCCAGACCACCTCGATGGGCGGCACCATCTAGGTGAGATGCACCCTCGTGCACATATCCCGAGCCCGCCGGCCGAGGCCGCCAGACCACCCAAAGCAGCACGCCCTAGCAACATGTGAGCGAACGAGACGCGCCTCTGTCGCCGCAGCGGCAGCCCTCGTTGGCAATGCCCCCGCCCCCCCCCCTGCTATCTCTACCCCTGGGAACTCACCTTCCTCTTCCCGGCCACTTCGCCCGCCCACCGAAGTCGATTATTTCATATCATCCATGTTTTAAACATCGACACATTAGATCCGATGTTTTTAAAGATCAATGTTTTGTACTGGTTGTTTTTACGTTATTGTCGTATTGTTTGTGAATGAAAAATTCCCGTAATCCCAATTTTTGTAAAAGATAAAATATGAAGTAATAATTGATAGTACAACTTTCCTGTCAGTTTGTGTTCCAACCAAACGAACGCAACTCGTACTACCTTCATCGAGCAGACAATCTCTCCCTCGAGGTGACTCCGATGCCCTCCTAGCATTTCCTGCGTCTTTCCTCATTCGTCGCACATGTAGACGCGGACCACGTGCACTTAGGGACTTCCCCGTTCTTGCTGTAACATTCTTCGGTGAAATAACGACTGATTCTTTTAGGAGACCCTGCGCGCTCAAGCTTTCAGGCTCAGTTTTGTCCTTTGCCGTTATTGCTTTCGAACTGTGTTGTCGGTTAAATCTTAATAATAAATTAATAAACACAGCCACTGTCAAATTCAATCAAATCTTCAATTTGTTATCGAAGTCGCATCACTAGCTCCTAGGACCGGACATAAGCAACCTCGACGATGTTTTGAATACGGAAGGAAGAGAAAATGTGAAGCTTATGTTATTAAGGCCATCGTCCTCCAATCGTGTTACAACAAATTCTAAACTAGTTACTTTCTGGTTACGTTTTAAAGGACTTTCTGAAAGTAGAGTGTATGCTTCACAACCTTGATTTTGTAATATTTATTCTCTAATTCATATATACTAAAAGTTTTATGGAGCAAAAAGTAGTGTTTTTCAAAAAGTCTGAAAAATTGGCGTTTTTGCACTAAGCTTTTTCTACAAACATCGTCAAGTTTCAAGTACTAGAACTTAATCCACACAGAATTTAACACTTTATATTTTTAGTAATAATAATAATAATAATAATAATAATAATAATAATAATAATTGTATTAAACGCACTGAGTTTCGAAAAAATTAGGACAAACTGAAAAGTACGAAAATTTTGAGTTTTTTATAATAACTATTGAAGCTTCACTCGAAAATCAGGCAAATTCAGATTAGTCATATCAGAATCCGCTTGAGCTGTTAAAACAATTTCCAGAACTGCGCCAATTTTGGGAGACAGTCATTTAATTGGCTTGACCCGTTAAGCCCAGTGTAATGCAATGGGAGTTTACCACGACGATGTGGATTGAAAAGTTCAAACGTAAAGGACAAGGAAAGAACAGTTCACACATCACTTCCACAATCGATGCCAACATAGAACAAGCGTGACATGATTCTATGAACGACGTGTGTCTATTAATAAAGTTACAAAGGATATGCATAGTCATGTTTCTTTATATAAAACTATACGTAATAGAGTTTCACATAGTCGGTAAGAGATGGGTTTTAAACAATTCAGTGAAAAGCACAAACGCAATCACTATCTGTCAGCACCTACACCACAACCATGCTAATGAAAAATATGAAATTAATCATTAATGAAAATGAAAAAAAAAAGACCTAGCTCTTGCAACCACAGGGAACACTTCAGAATCTGAAATGCAAACACCCAAATTTCCGAACAAAAATAAATTTAAGAGTGAAATCCTGCTGGGAAAATGCAGCTAACACTTTCAACTCACAAGTAACGATTCTGAAATATAATATTGAAAGTCTCAGAGGGCCAAACCTTCCCTTAGCGGCCGGCCACGAAATCTACTCCCAAATGGACCCCGAGAAATCCGTAATTTGTAGGACAAGGACGCGTGTGAAATCAAATATTGCCTCTCATGTATGAAGAAAATTAGATATTCATTCTTCAAATCTGATTTATATTGAGAGGATTCAAAATACCTCTCGGAAAAATTTGAAAAACATAATTAAAATATGTCAACATAATATGGATCCAGTTCTTTGACAAGCACGGTATCAATGTTAAATAATTATGTTGTTGTATATTTTTACTAAAAAATAAATTAAAATTGAGTAAATATTCTTAATGACTTGCCCTATAAAAATTGGAATATTTAAAAATTAAGGCGTTGTTGACGATATCTGATATAAAAACTGTTGAACTGTTGATATAAACTACAGTTTATATACATTACAACACGGCAGAATCAAACCGATATCAATTAACATTAAAATATAAAAATATTTAATTAATTAATAACTAATAATAAATAAGCTAATGATTAAAGTGGCCAATCGTCCTCCTTTAGGGAAGACAGTGCTACTTTTGTAGTTTCTGTCCTTGCTCGAAAAGTGTACTCCTTTTCGATATTTTATAACCAATGTGTTAAAGTAGCGTTAATGTGTTAAACTCGTTAATCAAGTGAGAAGTCACGATTGAATGTTCATCCTCTAGCTGCAGCACTTATCGTAAAATCCAATATGAAGGATATTTCTGGCTCCGAAATTTCCACTATATCGTTAGAAAATAATTTATTGACAAAAATATTCATTCAATGGAAAAAAATACTCGTTTAATTAAATCATTCAAAGGGATATAAGCATAATAAGTGTATTATTGTTTGAATTAATGAAATATTTAATTTATTGATGTTGTAATTTTTATTAAACTTTTCGTCCTCCTTTTCATTGTAAAAAAAGGTCACCTTATAAGTAATAGCTTGTTTCAATTCTTAATATTGTAGAGATTTGTATAGGTTATTTTCACTACTCGCCAACACTGACAGCGTTGCCCTGAGTGAAGCAAACTGTTCTTTCAACGTTTAAGTATTGTAACGTTCATAAACAAACGTGAATAATTCGAACCTCAGGGAACAGTGAAAAACATTCTAAATTATCAAAACATTCCAAAATAATACTTTAAAACATTAATAACATTTGTTAAAAACATTAAAAGTATACTCACTAAAAGGCTTTGTTAAAGCAATTATTGTCCATTTACAATTTCTCAACATTTTCAGAGATTTATTTTGCTTCACTGAATTGAGTCTCGTTATCATAATAAACGATTCTACTTTATTTAATTATTGTAAAATAGATTCAATTACGTCATTTTTACTTTTAAAAAATCGCATGAGTTCTTGAACAATTTCTACCAAACTGCTTCAGTTCGGAAGAGATCTTTCCTGTGCCACTAATAAATTTTCATTTTCATCACCGGATGCGTCATCTTGTTTGTCTTTGAGGAGTCAGCGAATTTACTTCAGCGACAATGTCCACTTCAAAACGATCACTACTCACTGCAACATTTTCTGCTACGTTAGTGAAGCCGTCTTAAGAGATGGCAGGATCTGACACAAAACTCTCTCGCCGTCAATGTACGGCACAACTTTGATAACAGTTTCTTCGGCACTTTCACAGTTGATGTCTTTTTTTACGAAACCAACTTTCTTGAAACAATTGTTAATGATTTCTACTTTTACCAGATCTCAAGCTTTCCTTAGAACTGAAGGACGTCAAGTTTCATTTTAAGAATGATGAAATCTCCACTGCGAATATTCTCGACCATTAAATGTCTATAGAAATGTTTGATATTTTTATTACATCTTGGTCCATACGATGAACAACTGGTGTCATACAAACTGGGATACCAATCACCGTTACATTTTCTATGAGTGTTGGGAGGGATTCCAAAATCCTCAGCGATCTCTGGTTTCTTCTTGAATAATTTTTCCATTTCCTTAATGGCCGCTTCATTTTCTGCCAGCGTTAAATATTTGTAAGTCCTTGGCTTCGACAACGACATCGTTGCTCTAGGCATGCACAAAAGACAATAAATAAATATTTTAATAAAATACAGGCTTACATAACACAAAAATCACTACATGCTCTGCTGATAGATCGGCTCAACGCGACACGTTAGGGCCAATGAGCCCGGCTTAGAGTGGATTTTCGAGAGGGAAAGGGGGGAGAAGACTGACCTTGGGCGAAAGGGGTAAGAGTCCTGTACGTTGACCGCTTTTGAACCCTGCCTCGCTTTCTTCGCGAATTCCAATATTTTAAATCCTAAATATGTAGTCCTGCATGAAAATTTTTCGAATTATTTGAAAACAATTCGGATTACCCACGATATTTTAAAATTGTTTAAATATAAAATTCTAGGTACCAAGGAGAAAATTCGAATAAAAAAGTTCGTATTGTTCATGTTCGACTGTACTTTTATCGAATGCTTTGCGTATTACCTGTAAACCATTGGTGTCATAGAGTAGAGGAAATAATCCAGAGCGCGATGCATTAGTAGATAACTCTCCTACCATGCGCGAGGACAGCGCCATCACCACACCTCACGTGACGCAACAGAAATTTAATTTAACCTAGTGCGCGGCGTTTACAGGAGCTTAATCAGACAATCTGTGTTGACATTAATAAGTTCCCACCCTTAAATAAGTCTGTTTGGTTGAGACTTACTTAGAGATGGGAACGTATTTGCATGTAATGTTTGTATAAATTCTCGGCTATCCGGGAGACGCCGCGTCGTTGGCTGGGGTGCCGACATTTCTCCTGACATGTCGCAGGCTTCCTCAGGGCAGTGTCACTGCGCGGCGTCTCCCGGATAGCCGAGAATTTATGGATTCGAGCCGCGGAAGCTTAGGTATACATGTAATGTTTGTATTTGTAATTACAAAACGTCATAAACCTTTTTAGTCAGGAAACAGTATGCAAAAACTCCCCATACAATACATGTTCCTTTTCTTTTTCAGCACGTTGTCAGATGGAATTAAACAATTAAAATCGATACACAAGTTTAAGTGCCAAGTAAAATATTTTCGGGTGCATTACTGGTACTGTAGAATTATAAATTAGAAGGTCATCAAAAAGAAAAATAATAATGATGACCCCATGTCGATCAAGTTTTGCCTGCAGTTTCCCTTGATCCAATGAGCAAATGCTGCGATGTTCCCGTTTCCCTCTTCTGTACATAAAAGTAGCTTCACAATGCGCACGTTTTGTTGAAATCTCTTTTTGCTAGTATTTGAGGAGTAGAGTCGAAGGTATGGCTTGCTATTTTGTTGGTAATACTATCAAACCAAATGTGTTGTTCGTTTACCAAAACGTTTTCTGTAAGTCGAATGCTAAAATTCTTGATTTTCAGATGTTTCCTACGACGCCCTCTAGTACTGTTATTCATCACTGTTTCATTACCCGACATCGCTCCGGTTTACATTTATCACATTCGTCAATTAAACAGTTTTGCCCGCTCCACCCGTTTCGCTCTGCGCGATCCGCCCCCCTCCATTCCACTCCCTCACCCTACCCACACAGGAGAGCATGTTTTATATGATAGAATTTTATTAAATAAAAACTGTAAGGTATATGTAAGTAAACTGCATTGCAATATGTCACTAAAATTGATAGATTGTTATTAAATAAAAATATTTTTATAAAATAAAACAAATTGTGTTGAACTTGTCTAGTGCTGACACTACGTTTTGGAAAAGCATTTTGTGTGGTTTCGTTCAGCAGCAATTTTACTACTACAATGTCATCCACTAGTGAATTACTTGTATAGCTTTTATCTTTGCAACCGTACTACCTACAAACTTTATTTTAGTATCGTGGTGAAGAAGAAAACATCTGGTTCACGCATGAGTCGAGTGCGGATATGGCACCTCTATTGCGACATTCATGACGCAATTGGAAATACATTTAGCCTCGGTGGCGATGTAACCGTAGTAACCGAAGCAAGCTTCCAAAACGAACGGGCCCACAACGAATAGGGACTATTGCACCGGGATATTACATAAGGAAGGGCTCTCTTGGGAAATTACACGTAAGCCTCTCACTAGCTATAAAAGTTCAACAGCCGAGGTTTTAAACCATGAATAAATATGTTTCAGAATGGCGGGTCGTGTTGACGAGTAAAGTAAGAAAATTAATTACTTATCTTAATTCCATTCTTAGTTAAAGTTCATATTTGCTCTACCTATTAAATAATACTAAAGTTTCCTGATACTAGGTACTCACTAAAAACTGCACAATGAAAGCGCTGCCGCTGTTTCATAATTTGTTATACGTTATATTGTTATACGTTAATTGTTATACGATGCTGGTGCATTTTTGCTAACGTGTTGTAATTTTCAAGATCTTGTATGAAGTATGGTTTCATGCACTGGCAGGTAAGTTATTTGGATAGTTTTGGCTACACATGACCACCTGGAATAATATATTCTCACAATCACGATTTCCTTATATCTTGTTCTTATTAATCTTGTCAAAACACTCAAAGGCTTCAATCATTTTCGATTAGAGCTAGTTGACCACGACCAGTTGATGACCGCGTCATGAATATGCTTTTTGGTGTTTTCATGAATATTTTTATTTATTTTGTGTGGTTTTATTGAGTTACAACTTACAAAAACTCCTTGATTACATTAAGGATTATATACCGACAGAAATATTTTAACTGTGATTTGTGATATTTTATTAGTTTCTGGAACAAAGGCAAAGGGATGCGGATACAAAAAATGAAGTTTGTTATTAATAGAATGAATTCCTTAAAAAAAACTAAGAAATCCAAAGTTACAACACCCATAACGTCAGATCACTTTCAAGAAGTGTGACACAATGCAATGTCCTGTTTGTTTTGAGATCCCAGTATATTAATCAGCACATTCAGTGTAGTGTGACAGGAAGACTGTTCAAATTTTAAAGAAGGAAAATTTGTTAGGAAAAAATTAGGAGAGAAAATCTCGAATTTATTTCCATTTGAAAGTGTAATAACTTACTATGTGTGATTTTTATGAATGAAACACTCTGGTTTTGAAATGTATTAATTAATTATGAAAAATTGTCAACACAAAAACACTTATCTTGTATATTATCTAAGAAAAAATACATGAATGTGTGTTTCCAGAATTCTCCCCCTTGTCCTAGATCAAATCACTCTTTCTGTACCAAGTCTTGATTCTACTTTTACTCTTTTTAATCACAATAGGTTAAAAAATAAAACTGATAATACATGCAAATAAGACAAATTTACTATAAAAATTAATTTATTACAAATTATCAACTGTTAGCATCGTCAACTTGCCATAGTCTTCTTCATTTGGTTGTGTCATTTAATGTTCTGTCCTCTAATACCTTTTCACACATTTCACATGTCGTAGCTTTCAGCTACATTTACAATGTATCCTTCTTTAATTTATTTTCGTTTGAAAGTATGTAAGAATACAACTAATTATGTAAGAGTAAAGAGATTTTCTAGCTTATAAGGTGAAAACAGGTTGTTCGTTTAAAGAACCGGCAACCAAACAAGTCTATATTTTAAAATAGCACTTCCTTTCGATTTATCGGACAGTAGACTACGCCTTAGATTCAATCGGGGAGCAACGCCTGCTGCAGTGAATTCTGGAAAGCGGACAGGTCCCCCGCTGGTGCTGAGCTGCATTGAGTTGTTGCAAGCGTTGCATCTGAAAGTAGGCCTATTGGGAGGCAAATCGTGAACCCGCTGCAGACCTTACGCCACCCGCCGGGCTCCAACCAGCCGGCGAATGGGGCTAGACTTCTTCCGAAGGCGTTTCACCCAACACCAAAAAAACTACGTTATCCAAACCGACCACCTCGCCTCCTTAGGATGAAGTACAGTCCCATGGGAAAATGAGTGGTGCAACGTCAGCATACGTGGGAGAAATAATGTTATTTCAACTTTTTTCAATTTTCTAAAATTCAAATAGATCAACGAATACGAAATCTGGGCCGTTTTTAATCAATCTTTTTTATTCGAGGGGAGGTAATTAAAGAACAAATGGGAGCAAAATGGGAGCTTACGGGAATGTATTTTATTATTTATTTAATAGGTAATTATTACAAACAAATTAGATTACTTGATCCTATGTGGCTAGGCCGAAGGCCTTTAAGCCATTACATCCATCGCATCAAAGCCGCGGAAAAGAGACCACAAGGTACGGCTCAGGAAAAAACCCCTGAAGGGGGGTACGGGAATGTAGTAAAAAATTCATTGACATTTTATTTTTGAAACATGAAATTTTTGAAATTTTCAAAAATATTGAGAGTTAGCGGAAAATAAAATTAGCACAAGTTTTTTTAACATCCATTGCTATATCCGAGGAAAACATTGAAAGAAAAAAATTGGTGCTGGTTTGAAAAAATAATTGTTTAATAATTGCCTATACAAGTGCTTCATGCAAAATTTCTCGAAAAGTACTCATATTTTTGAAAATTGCACATGACCCTATTTAATCATGCGTCTTTTCCGTAAGATATTTCATGTAAAAATTCAATATTTTTTTAGGAAAAATGCCGAAAATGATTAACTTTGCAATTTTAAAATTTCGGATAGCTGAACGAAAATTATACCTGCGCCAAGTTTCAAGCATTCTTTGCTCTGTCCGAGGAGCAAGTTTAATTAAAATATTATTCTTATTTTTTAAAACAGTTTGAAAATGATGTTAAAACATCATATAAAGTACCTCCAAAATATCAAAATATCCGTTTCTAACTCTCAAAATTTCTATTTCGGTCAGATTAGTTGGGGGATGTCAATTTTCTAGAAAATCGTCTGGATGATTTAGACGCTAGTGTTGATCACAGGCAGACATTTTTTCCGTCAATCATTTTTTTTGGTATCAAGGACATTCTAAACGTTGCTTACGACTTCACAACGTGATACTTAAATTCACTATATTTTGGAACTACATTTATCAACATTCTCGATTTTAGAGTCCCACAATACGTGTTTTTCTGAAGAAAAATTGCTGATTGTTTCGCTTTCTCTTTTTTATACAAGTATGCAGAACGGCGAGAAACTAAAAAATAGTATTCTGTAGCGTGTGCGCAGTCGGAAGGAGTACGAGAAAGGTCTTGTGAGCGCTGCAGAGGGAGCGCGCGCGTTAGAGGGTAGAAATCATGTGGTAGGGCAATCGCAATTGTAATGCGGGGACCGGCGAAGGTGGCTCAGGGCATCAACTAATGTCACTGCAATGCCTCTGACCAGGAGGTCCTGGAGTGTGAATCCCCATAGTGGCTGGATTTTTTATGCTTTCGCCGAGTCGATAACTTCTGCCGCTATCTGGAGAGTTCTTGCGGTCTGCCCGGACAGACTTACACATATCAATGACGCAGACTTGCAGTTGTCTGTCCAAGACTGTTACCCATCTCAGGTGTACTTCTACGACATTGGGATACAAATGTTGATACCACGGTATGACAAATGACTCGATTCTGGTAGTGGTTATGTGGGAAAACAGTTCCACAAGTCTTGTATTTGCTTCAGTAAATGTTTCATTTTCTTTTTTTGTCGACCTTTCTGAATACGCCTTGTGTTTAAGTCACTTGTCTCGTAAGTGATGTTCAGTGGAAAATTCGTAATAGGGATTTGGATATTATCACATAAATCATCAAACGAAACATTATAACGAATGATGATACGAAGCACCGACAAACATCACGATCATAATGATTGTCAAATTGTTTCATTAAGACATAATTATTTTTACTAGAGATTTTGAATGAAAGCAATATTAAATCGTCACGAATTAGACCAATTTATTGGAACATAATTTCCTTCATGTATATTGTCCAGTCGGTAAAAAGTGCAATGGTCTAGAGCAAGAACATTCAAGTGGGGTAACTATAGGGCGTCTATGTTTGGGAAACACGCAAGAACTTGAAACGATGCCGACACCTGCAATTGAGGCTATAAATAAACAGCCAATCAACCCAGTGCTCCCAGGCTCCCTGACCCTGACAGTTGCCTGACACCTCGGAGCTATTGCATGTCTGCGAGCCTCTCTCTCGAGTACTCAACTTTGCTGACTTCACGTGGCACGTGGAAATCGGTGGCGGCATCATGGACCATCATACGATTAGTACCAGACTCAAAAAATACTTTTTCGAACTTGAAAGTATTTTTTTTTCGTGTTTTAATGTGATCTGTTTCCGGATCGTAAAGAAGTGGTTGAGTTGGAAAATCAAGTGTTGGTAGCAGAGACTCTTGGAAAGAAATATTGCACTAAGTGTTTACACGTCTTCATTGGGCCTTTGAGTTGAGTTCAAAACAGAAGTAGCAAGCTAGCCAGTGGGCCCAATCTTTGTTAGGAATCCCAGTGAGAATGTTTTCCTTTAATGTTAGCTATTTTCAATTCTTTCAATACATCATTTCCTTAAAAAGTGTACAAATTACTTTTTAAATATTTCAATCGGTTATAATTATATCTAGACAACTATTTTAAAATACAAGTCAATTCAAAATACTTAGTATACTGATACAGAAGGGAAAGTTTCTTAAATGTCCTGCAAAATGCGATGTACACCTTCTACAAAAATATATGTATGCATGTAATATTTGCAATTTGATATATTTTTATAAGGTTACCTATTTATTTAATTGTATTTTTTTTAAATTACCACTCATCTAATTTCTAAACCTTTTATTTCATTTTTTTTCAGCAAATATAAAAAACAATTCAGAGGGTTAACATTATTTCATTTCAAACAAATTACATTTCTTGTTTTAATTTTTCTTTTTCTCATTATACAATCGTTTCATGACTCAGTATGTCGTTTTATTCCAAATGTTTTCGCGTATCCTTTTATCGAAAATATTAATAACTTCAAACAGGTATGTTGCTTGGGTCCCAAAAGAAATAGGTTGGCCTCTGTATTCACTCTCTTTCTCATTATCCACTTTCACATTTTTTGAGTTCATTTTTTTAAAACTTCGTTTTCTTACGCATACTCAAAAACTGTATAGATAGTTGAATGTTTAAGAGCAAACATAGATTAGTTTTACTTTTACATTGTTGAGTGCAAGGCAAATTTAAATGTGAAGTGATCCTAAATTAAAGTAAGTGCAGGATAATTAAAAGAAGCTACATGTAGGATGGAAAACTCCAATACTCTTGACCTTCACTTAGTCTATAATCAGCGCATCTTTTCTAGATACTGTAGTAAAATTCCAATTGCCTTTCAAGGAAATGCATACATGCGAAGCTTTTATACGATATGAAACATGGTAATAATGATTTAATGGTTAAATAATGTAATAACGAATAATTTCGAGTCTCTCTTTGCAAAATTATACAATGAAAATTAAATATTACTTATTTAAGAAATATTGCTTCGGAGGACGTTGTTACAAATCTGTATGGCAGTATGTAAATAAATTTTGTTCATGTGCCTTGCCATGAAAAATATGTCAAAATTTAGTCTTCCTATGCCCAATATTGAATTGGTGTTTATGTCGTACTCGAATACAGTAGCAGAACTTGGAAATGTGAATATTCAGGAATTAATATCAGAGAGTATTTCTGGAAGGACGGGAAGTTCATTCCCACATTACATACTACGCACGCCAACAGCAGAGTTAACCACCAATCCCGAATGCTTACCTTTCGCTTTTCCTATTAGTATGATTAAATCACATCTTCAGGTCACCTTACAGAGCTCTATTTTGGAACATTTGTACCCTCATCGTCAATTCATACATAATGTCTACTTTTCTCAGCTTCCTCTTTCTCGACTTCCAGTAAACGTGGATCCAGAATCCACAATGCCTTCAGTCTCCTTTCAGAACAGGACTGATTAAATCAAAGAGAAACGAAATCGTTAGCACATTGTAGAAAATAAAACAAAATAAGAAATGAAGAACAATGTAACTGACAGGATGATTAGCGGTTATTATCGAAAAATTCTGAGAACACTGAGAACGCACCTAACTTGTTTGTAAATAAACGTGAGTAGTCCGAGTGCGACGGGGGTCCGGTGCGCGTGGTGGCGCGCGGGGCGCGTGCGCGCGTTGTCCGGAAAGGGCGTGCGTGCGGCGGGGGCGCGCAAGTGCCTTCGTCCGGCCCTGCGCGGCGGCACGCCGAAGAGCAATTGGAGCGGCGGCGCCGCGGTCCCGTTTCGGCGTGCGCGCGCGGGGCGGGTGCGGGGCGGGCTGGGCGGCGCGGGGCGCGCGCTGATCGCGTGCCGTGCGGAGGCGCACGCGAGCGCCGGCTACACAGAACGCGGCCGTCGATGAATCGCGCTCACGGAAGACGCGAGTCGCAGCCTCCGCTCGCTCGCCCGCGGTCCTCGGAAGCGCCGGCCTTCGCCGGACCGCCCGCCCCCGCCCGCCCCCGCCGGCACGCGTACGCGTATTCTCGTCCGCGCGCCCGCCCCCGCCGCAAAAAACGTCGCTCGCCGGGCTCTATCGGTCACCATGCGAACCTCGCCAGCGGATAAGTGCGGGTTGCGCGCACGGCACCGGCTACCGGGAAGGTCGCGGAGGCTTCTGGAAAGACCTTGCTCTCCCACATAACGGGCAGCCTCTGCCGGGAGACGCGCGGATCTGGCGAACCAGAAGACTTCCCGGGAAATTTCAGAAATTTGTTTTTGGATTTTGTTCGAGTTTTAAACTTAAGACGAGACCAGGCATTGTGCATAAACCTGCAATATACATTTGTTTTATTTTTACTATTATTATGTTTATTATTAGTATTAGTATTATTATATTTCTGATGCAATTGATTACGTATGTTCACAGAATTACACGAAATTTTCCATGAAACTGGGGCTCTCGCAGGGTAATACGTTATAACTTTGCCCAGCCATTTAAGAAAAGAGTCTAAAGAATGAAGGGATAATAAGTATTGTTCGTATATCCCTTACCGTGAAATATCGTTCTATGGCATTATTAGTTATTTTAGTGTGACTCTTTATTTGTTTGAGGTGTTGTTTTTTGTGGGGAAGATATTTTAAGAATGTTCTACCATATTTGTCTTTAGATATAGCCAGAATGCTCATGCGCCACATGATACATTATCTGCTATTTTTCAAGATAACGGATATTTCACTGAGCGGCGTTTGCAGAGTCCCCATAGTCATGAGATACAGGAAGTTGTCTTACATTTACCTTTATGAGAACGTAATATCAATCCCACTGAAGGCCGAGTACGGTAATAGCTTTTGCATATGTATCTATTGGCTGTACATGGCTAGTAATTTCTATTTTAACAATAGCTTTTCATCCCCTGCATGGCATTCACCTTAGTGCATTTCTAACGCACCTCAGAAACGTAAGGGAACGTGACTGAAGTATGCGCCTTTTACAGTAATATGTTAACAGGTGACGTGAAGTACATATTACCCCATTACAAACGCTTCTTTCAAGTTATACTTCAAAACATGTAAAACCAACGAGATCGGTGAAATCTAATATCAAGTACTAATTACTATCTGTATTTTTGGATCTTGTACCGGCGAGTTGAAAGACTTTCTTTCGCAACTTGAAATCATGAGAGGTTGAATATAGTTTATATATATGAGTCCCTAGATTCGTCGCATTCTCACTTTCGTCAATAGCGATGTTAAAGAAAGAAGAAGCGATGGCAGAGGCATGGGATGAAACGGTCATGCAATGCCTAGGTGGAATGACTCGAGGGACCGAGGGCTCTAGAGGAGATGATGGCGGCAGCGATGTTACCAGTGGTGCCGTGAAGACGCAAAGATCCGATGGAGGCAATCATGTTGGCGTACACATACTCCCAATACCTTCTGTGGTCAAGATAATACTTTACCAGGGCTCCTAATTCCCTTAAGAACCTAAGGAATGTTTCTAAATTACAAATCATTAACACGAAGAAATTTTTCTCAATGTCACAACTTTATAAGTACGAATCTCCCAGTTTGGACACCAGCATGACAGACGTTCTGGAATGCTAAAGGTTACGTTAGATTACTATGTACTAAGCGTTTCTCTACTACTTGCTACTTTGTCCACCTCCCCAGGCAGAAACTTTTTAGGGAACTGAAGGATACAATTATATATGATTGTTCTGACGACGGTTGGAAGATAGAAATTGATCTCGAAGTTTCACTTAGGAGTGTTTAATTTTCTCTCTTCTACAGCTGAATCGCTAAGATGATCGTCCGTGTCTTATCTGTCCAGCTTGTTTTCGTCGAGTACCATTTTCCTACCAGAATGTTAGCAATAGAGTATTCCCTTTTCCGGATACTTACAAGATGACTAATGATAAACATCTAAAATTTCAATTTGTTTAATAAATGGTCACCCCGATCTGGAATCGAAAACTCGCTGTCACCTAAAATAGTTCAAATAATAGTCGTCTCGACAGCTCAGAGATGAGAGCAAATGAGCGTAAATCAGGCTGCCCATCTTCGAGTCCCGGACAGGGTGACAATTCATTTAACAAATTCAATTATTAAAACACTTAGGTTACTCAGTAAGAAGATCATATCTTGGATGAATTTACTGTTGTGGAACATATTTCCAACGTAATTTCCCCTGTGACACCACAGACTTGAATCGATTCAATATGAATAAACATCATATTATGAATACTTGATATTGCTATAATATTCATTTACAGAGTACTTGGAGATGGTTGTGTATCACTAAGAGTGAAACATTAAAATAGTTGCTTGGAGATAACACGAGAGATTGTCTTCGTCTACACTTTAATCCATTGTGAGTTTCCATGATTTTCCATGCCCCAATCCGAGAAGAAAATGTCCATTCCTTTCTCGGGATTTGATCACTTAACTCTAGCAGAGGACGGCTGTTGCCTGCAGCGAGTGGGTTGGCCTGATTCACAACACCTCCTCATTACTCCTCTTGGGCGGAAGAGGGTATGGAAGGCATTGCACGCAGAGATGGGTCTAGTTGTCGCCCGCTCGCTGTTGAACGCAGCGAGCCATTCGGCAGCCAGCGACCGAGCGGTGGCCCTCTGCTACTGCAGGAAGCGGTGAGTCCGAACGGAAGCAAGGCCTTCTGAAGAACGAGCAGCACCACACATTATAGGACTAGTGAACGCCAGCGACCCCGTGGCGGTCCTCTGCTACTACAATCAGCACGAAATAAGGCAAGACCTCCAGGTCAACGATCAGCACCTCATACTGTAAACCGAGTGAGAGAAAGCTCCCGGCAGGGCGGGCAGCACAATCAATTATAAAATACTCAACTGCTTGATATAAAAAAAAATGACTTGAGCTCTGCGCAAAACCCGGTCAATTCCGCTATTAGGCGAAACTGACTTATTGAATGAATTTAACTGTACAAAATATTGCGCATCTTTTGGTACAAATACCGAACATCTTCTAAATATGGTAACAGATATACATATATAAATCGAGCTGCCCGACTGCTGAAGGTTTATTAGATAAGGCACAATAAAGACACTAATAAAACACATATTTCTTTCTGATGGTGCCACAGCCATTTTTAAGGTCTTGAACCTAGCATTTGCAATACCACAAAACAATTTTCGTTTTCATACAAACAATATTCTTTCCTTACGGAAATTCATCATTCGGTTCTTTCAAATGATATGAAAAGTTACTTCAGACCTACTACATTTATGGATTTATATTTCTAGCACGCGTTATCGAATTGAGGTTTCAACTGTTTTAGTGGGAATTTTTCTACCGTTATCGGAATAAATTGTATACCGTTATCTGAATTAATTTTCTACCGTTCTCGGAATTAATTTTCTACCGATATCGGAATTAAATTTATTGATCGAAACTAATCCCACGCATCTGCCCTCAAGACCGTTGTTCTCAGTGGGAAGTATGAAACTTAGGAACCAACAAATTCGTGTTTTAACAGCAGCAATGTTTATTTTTGTCTTAAATGAGTTTGCTTCACTTCTGGGAAGCAAGCCCATCGTATCTAAGAGTAGAATTTTTATAGATTTTGTCCCGATGATGGATTATAATTGTTACTGAATCGCCTCTTTCCGTAGCATTCGTATTGAACGGTAATGTAGAGTAGATGTATATAATTGAATTGCCACTGAGTTCAATCATCATTAGGTGTGACTAATTGTAGGGGCACCACTCTAATGGCGCGTTGTGAGTGTAAAATAATATGCAGAATAAATTATTCTTTAAAAGAATACAGAATACACAATTTTGAATTAAATAAATATAGTCCTTCTTCCCCTCTTCTTTTTCTCCTTCTCCTCTTTCCTCTTCTTATATTCCAAAGGGACACAGCTAATATCATTAGTATCCATTAAAAATGGATATACACTGTTGTTTGTGAAAATTGCAACACCTAGAAGGTATGCTCTAAATCCCTTAAAAATCGGTGGAGGTATAGAACAATGTATTCATAAGAAGTGATTAAATTTGAATTGAGATGGTGTGCACGTTGGTGTGCCTAGCAGCGCCCTCCTTTGTATGACAAGTCAGGTCAGTGTTACGCCAAACGCAATCGGTGTAGATCCGCCAAACGACGGGGAAACGTGCAAGCTAGTGCCGGGATACCTCGTCGACGCCAGAGTACATCAGCATCTGAGTGAGTTCGAACGGGACAGAATGATCAGTCTCCGGGAAGCGGGTTTGTCGTACCGTGAAATCCGGCTCGAACGGAGCACGCTGCTACGACAGTGTGTGGAACCAGTGGAGAGAGGGGAGTAGTCACAGTGACGAGCGGGTACTGGACCACAGAATGTGACCACAGCGCGAGATGAGCGCCATCTTGTCCGCATGGCCTAACCGACAGAACGGCGTCCTCTAAAGTGTTGGCTCGACTTTGGAGCACTGCAACGGGTGTGGTCATGTCTGCGTTCACGGTTCGATGCCGCAGGACTGGTGGTACGCATGTTCGACGTCGTTGGATGAGGGCTGGACTGGTGGCACGAATACTACTGCGTCGGATTCCGTTGGACTAAAACCACCAACTCCTTGGACAGCAATGGACAAGTGAACATGTTCACTAGTGAGCTGAGTGATATAATGTATAATTTTCGGACGAGTCCCGCTTCAATTTCTGCTACAGCGATTGCCGCATACTGTTGGACGCTACCGGGATGATCGCAATCTGCCAGCCTAGTATGTTCTGCGTCATATCGGACAAACGCCAAGTGTGATATTTTGGGGCGCCATTGGCTACAATGTGCGATCTCGCCGCATAAGTAATTACGATAATCTGAACAGCAATCGCTACATCAAGGTGTTAAAACCAGAGGAACTGCCCCTTCTTCAAGCAGCTCCTCATGCCATATTTCAGCAGGACAATGCCCGCATTCAAGGACAAGGACCGCATATGGCGAGGAATGCGCAAGATTTCTGCGAAGAACTACTGCTTCCCTGGCCTGCACTTTCACTAGACATATTACCCATCGTACATGTCTGGGATATGATCGATCGGCAGCTTGTTCGTTCTGATCCTCCTGCAGTCACTATCGATGTTTTGTGGTCACGCATAAGAACCGCGCGGCAGTGTGTTCCCCGGCAGCATATCTAGGATCTCTTTGAATCCGTGCCACGTCTGAAGTTCAGTAGGCATGAGGACGTCTAGAAGCTATGTAGGCAGCGTGTGGCAGCTTCAAACCCTACTAAATACAAGGTCAAAATGCAGGTACAGTGCCGTAATTCTAATCATGTTTATATTGTGATATTCCTAATCTGTGGAATAAATTTCGTTGTAAATGTCTCCTTCTTGGTGTTGCAATTTTCACAAACAGCAGTGTATTTATTACAATAACGTCATAAATGCATGAATTATCATTTGTAGTGTTAAAAGCAACCCTAAACATGTATGTAACAACAATTATTCTTAAGCTTCTGAGTCAATGTCTCTCATCCCCATCAGAGTTATCGCCCAGTTTTCCTTGATCCATTCAGCAAATGCAAAAGGTTGCCCTTTACTTCGGTTCTGAATATACTTGTAAATACAACTTCATTGCACGCACATTTTTTGAGCTCTCGTATTGCTTGTTACGAAGGACGTAGAGCCGAGGCTGGGGGTTATTATTTCGTTCGCATTTCTATAAAATAAAAAGTGTGGAATTGCAAATGTTGCTTACTACGCTTTGCTGATATCTTTATAATTCTACTATGTATAGTAATAGGATGGGATAGGCATTATGTCCAGAAAACGTGTACATTTTGTAGTACAGTACGCCAGGAAGGTCTCTGCGCACCGATTCAAATCAGGCCCTGTTGTGCTCGACGTCTCACGTCCTCTGACTTGATTTCGGATGGTTTTGTGGCGAGGATAATATCCGATAATATTTTCAGATAAAAGTAGCATACACAGCCAGTTCAGTTGCAGTAGCAACATTGTAACACAAAATATGTATAGAAATTATTATCCAATAATTATTTATATTTTCCCACTCTGTAGGCCTACACCTTGCCTGGGATTTAGGATCTTCCTAGCATATACTATACCTTTACAGTAATTATAGAGAGAGGTCAAACTGTGCATAGGTATCGAGAGTGAAGTAAAAGTGAATTTTCTGTATAAATATCTAGACAGACTCCTGTAGATAAAATAATTATAAGTAAATTTGTCTTATGTTGGAGTTGTTCATGGAGGTGTTTTTAATACTTATAATAATATGAAAAAAAAAACATATTTGTAAATTACCAATTAGAAATTACCAATAGTTAGAAATTTGGATTGATCAAAATCATAATGGGCTATTATAGACTCTCAAATTTTAGTTGCATCTACGGTGAGACTTCAGTGAATTAAAAATTAAAATCAGTTAATATTTTTAGAAAATCACATTTCCAAACTTATAACTCTTTAATACTTTCTTGATGACCTTTCTTACTTCAAACACATATCTAAAATACATAAAATCTTACATCAGACACATGTCACAAATAAGGATAAATATAGAGAAAGAAGAGCAAAATGTTGAATAGAATTGAAATAGCAATTAATGGTATAAATATCTTTCACTTTCAAGATAATTGAAACAAATAAAATCAACTGATATTTTTTAGGATATATAATTACAATATTAAGATAGTGTCTTTTAAAATTATTGAACAATAACATTTCTGCTTCTTGCCTCTTAAGTTGATACGACTCCATCATAAATTACTCTAAATAACTTTAGATTCAACTTCTAAGAAATTCTTAAATAAGAGGCTTTTGCTTTAATAACTTTTTCTTTCAATGCATATCTCTCAATAAATCTTAAACAATGATGATAAGTCATATTTCTGAAGTTATACATTTTTGCTATTAAAAAATTGTTGCATTTTTTCATAAAATTACGTTCAAACTTATAGAAAAATAGTAACAGTAGGTTATGCCAGAGAATTCAGATTTATTTTCCTGAACCTGAAAATTGACTTGTAAATATCGCTTACAGTGAAACCTCAGTAATTTGAATGTGAAAAGGAGAAAAAAGAATTTGAATATTTCAACTCTATAAAATTTGAATTATAAAAATAATACGAAGGGGAAGAAAGAAAACTCAATACATCAAAGAATCAAAGTTCTTGAAGACACGCTATTGAGAATCCATAGCACTAAAGATGTCTGAAAAAAACTTCTCATGAAGAATGTTTTTTATGAAAGAACTACAAGTCTGACTACATAGTCTGACCTCAGTTGTGCATTGCAATAAAGTATCACCTTGGTGAAAAGCTATCAACCTAAAGGAAACATTAAGCAAATTACTTTCTGGCAAATGTTAGACATGAAGATTTCTCAAATTCATTTGCTTATCTTCATGACAATTTTCACTTTTACAAAAAAGGACATTTAACAGATCTCTTTTTCTTCAAATGTACTTTATGATTTTAACAAGATGTGGCTTCTTTCAGTCCCTCATTTAATTAGAAAAACATCACTCTGGTATTGTTTCACATCAAAGAAGGAATTGTCAAATTAAAAAGAACTACGTTATTTTCCTTCAAGAAAATGTAGGTGTGCATATATCAGACAAGAAAAAAATTAGGATAATAGTAAATGTTTCAGTTAATTAAAAGTCAAAAAAATAGTTAATTATTGTATAAATTCTGTACTGAGATATTGACAGGGCTGTAATATTTAGTGGTACTTAATGGAAAATTATCTTTGCAAATAGATACTGATTCTGTTTTTAATTTTCTTTTTAACGGGAATGTATGGCAAATTTACTGTTGTTTCCTGTTATAAAACCATTCATCATGAATGAGTTTATTCATTTCATTTATGTGCGTAGCTGGTTACTTATTCAAATTGTTAAATTTTTCATATTGTTCATACATTATAAAATTAAAAATATATTAAAAATCTAATAATTATTGCCCAAATCTATGGCTTCAATATGTAAGTTATTAAATACTGCATGATGTCTGCCAAAATGCTAACAACAATTAGAAAGATCAATGTGAAGAGGGTAATATCATGAGAAAAAGAGAATCCCATCAGTAAAACAGTTCATTTATGAAAGTTATTCAATGCATTACAATATTCTTACAAAGCAGCTAGATCTCATTCAGTTATTTTCACATTTTCTGTATTCCACTGAATTTCACTGTAAAGGATACTGACTAATGACAACACTGCTAAAAAGTTCCTGATGTATTGTTTTTCCATGCAATACAGACATATTCAGCATGGTCAAACACAGGTACATTCTACATCAAATTGTGTTCCTGGAAGTAATATCACACTGTGATTTTGTCTTGGGAAATGATAAACTGATTGACCATTTCGACACACATTGGAGAAAACACACGTTCTACTGTAGTGTTCAAAATAACATCTGCCACTTCCTTGAACAAATTTAAAATTTACTGTTCAAGTTTATTTTTGCACATCTGTTATATTACCGAAAAAGCTCATTATCTACTTGTAACAAAATATTCAATATTTCCATTTGTTTTATGAATATTCTGAATAAAAAATACAAACTCCATTAGAAGTTAATTACAATTTTCAGAAGAAAAATGGAAGAGAATATCAAACAATTTTTTGAATTTTTTTAAAAGATGTAAAAGATATTTAGCATAGACATTGAGAATACTGAACAAATCCAAATACACAAATTGCCAAATAAAAAATGAATGATCACAACTCATTTATTTTAATTTGTTAATAATAGGAATTTTTTTTATATAATGATTTTTTCATCTGAATGTTTTAATTCACATTTTTAAACTTTAGGTATGTTTGAAGATAATATAAGTTTGATTGTGAATGAAAGAGTAAACACTTGCCAAACCTTTAGCTTAAATTTCATTAATACTTTTTGTGTTCACTCTTTGATGTTATTTTTAATAATATTTTATATGAATAGCATGCACCCCTTCTGAAGGGAAGAAAAATTGCTAATATGTTATAATGAAAAATGTGAAAGCCAAGTAAATTATTATATTATTTCATAAAAATTATTATAGTATATAGTATATTAGAAGAAGTATAGATATAATACAGTTTTAGTTTTCAAAATCAAATTTCAGTATGAATTTTATCGGGTGTAAAGTAGTTCTGATCATTCATATGTCTGAAAAGCCATTAGTTTTGTGATGTAATATGAGTTCACTCTCCATTTTAAAATAAACATAATATTCTAGTTTTGGCACATTTGACTGTTCATTTATAAAGACTTATTTCTGCTCTCATTTTCAAATTAAAGGCATGAGACAATGGCATGATATAATATCAACATCTCAACGTGTCATAACCTAACACACGTATATAACCAGTTGTATATACTGTCTGGTCGTTAGCCACATTAAGAGCTAAAGCAAGCAGTTTCTCTGCAGCCAAGGGATGCCAAACACCAAAAGTGCAGGATAAATCTTCAGCTGCCTCCCAATAATGACAACGCTTTGTTAGACGCATGGAGGGCACATATTCAAAGAGATCCACATAAGCACAATGTGGTAAAAGCAGCGCCAGCCCTGAAACAAAATTTTGAACTCTTATTTTTCAATATGATTATTTTTATTTAATTATACCACCAAAACATTTTTAAAGAAAATATTTTTTTCCCTTTTATACACAAAGAAGAATTATTTCATTGGGAAAGGAAAATGGCCAACAATAAATTGAGTAATGTGAAAAGGTTTGTGGTAATTTACAGGATTATGAAGTGAATTCTGAGAATTTACTGGACTCAAAGTACTGTGAATTTTAAATATCTCAGTATAAATTTTTCAAAAATTATAAGCACTAAAATTATGAGGTAATATTGAGAAAAATCTCACAAAATCAAACAGTGACACCCAAGCCAGAAAACTCAAGAAGCCATAGTAAACATCAATAGTATACATAATCTTAGTAAAAATTTGTGAAAGTAAATGATCAAGAATTTATAATGAATTGATAAAATAGGCATGGGAAGTGGAAAAAGTAGTGCTCAATTTGTTTTTTTATTATTATAATTCACACATATGTATAAATATACATATGTGTGAATATTTATACGTAATTCACATATACATATAAATTCAAATGGAACAGCATAGAGAGAAAATTAAAAATCTAGAAACTGGAAGTCAAACAACTACAATATTCAAAACTATTGATACAATGAAAATATAAAAAAATCACTTTTTTAGATATTTATTAATGAAAACAATTTTTATAAATGGCAGAGAATTGAGTAGCCTACATGTTCAGCATAATGAAAAGAGTCATATGTAAATATATATTTTGGTGCCAAATTCACTCTAATAGATATGAACTAATCATTTTTGTGTTTCTTGATCAGTCTCCTAATTTTGAGACAGAGAGGAAGTTGGCAGATCACTGAACATTTTTCTATATTCTCTGCAACATATTTCACTGATGCAATTGACTAGCATTTCAAAATTTTTAATGTCGATTACTCTCACTCTCTTGGCTCTACTGTGCTCAACTGCAGTGGTAAACCATTCTTCCAAAATGTACTACATAAGTTACATTTGGGTCTTAATTCATAAATAATTATTAAATGAAAGTCTTTCATTTGCATTTTATTTTTCTGTATTAATTTCCATAATTTTTATGTATTCAAAAAATTAGCTTCTTTCACATATTTACTATGTACAGTATGTCAAGAGTAAGTGTGAAGTGCATATTTATGTGAAATTAAGATCAGAGTATTTATTTGCCACAGTCCCATGAGGAGGTTTAGATCCATTATAATAGTATAGTCAAAAGAGGAATGCAATATCTTGGTGCGTTTAAAGGTTAGCAAATTATTGCTGAAATAATTTCATTTGTTTATTAGTATACCATTTTCACAGTAGAGTGTTTGAGAAGTATTCAAAACATTAGAGAAACTGGTAGAAAAGCTACTCTCTTTTCTATGCTCAAAATGTTTTATTTTTACATAATCAGAGTAAAATTGTTAAGAAGAATGGTAAATAGAAGGCATTTTTTTCTTCGTTAAAAAAATGACTTTAAAATATTTAAAAGAGGTTTGAAGTTTTTTTTGTTTATTCTAATGATATAAAATAGTATTCTACTTATATAAAATAGTATATATTTCTTTTTATATGTAGGCTACAGTTTTGGCTTCTTTATTCTAATGTAATGTTTAAGATGAATGATAACTCATGTTGCTGTTCTCTGTAATAAAATAAAATAAAAATATCTAAGTCTGAAACATTAAACCTCCCATAAAGTTGATTTGAGCATATATGAATAGTTTGCAAGAATTTTAATATTGGAAATACAGAGCATACAAATTTTAACTTTAAAATTTTGCAAATCCTATGAATATCAAGTAACTTTTGTGCCGTTTATAAAAACTGTGAACATAAGATATAAAAATTTTACGTATTAAGATTCATTTGCTTTATTTCCTGAAGAGTTAGTTTTGAGAAATTTGCTTTATTGAAGACTCTACAAAGTAGACATAGTGTGCTGAGTTTCGTGAGGAGAGACTAGTATCACATTTCAACTGAAATTTAAGTACATAATTTAAAACATAACTTTTATTATCATTGTACATTACCATTACTGATAACAAGAGAAAGTAAAGCTATATTGTAACAACATTTTAGTACTGGTAGAGGTAGTGAAAAGATACTTGCAATTTGTGCAAATAAATAAATAAATAAATAAATAAATAAATAAATAAATAAATAAATAAATAAATAAACTAATAAATAAATTATAATAAATATATAAATATAAATAATAAAATAATAAATAAATAAAAAATAACAATAAAATAAATAAATAAATAATAAATTAAATAAATAATAAATAAATAAATATAAAAAATAAATAAATAAATAAATTAATAATAAATAAATAAATAATAAATAAATAAATAAATAACTAAATAAAATAAATATAAATAATAAATAAATAATAAATAATAAATAAATAAAAGTAAATAAATAAATAAATAAATAATAAATAGAAAATAAATAAATAAATAAATAAATAAATAAATAAATAAATAAAGTAAACATAAAAAATAAATAAATATAAATAATAAATAACTAATAATAAATAAATAATATCAAATAAATAATAAATTAATAAATAAATAAATAATATAAATTAATAAATAAATAAATAAATAAATATAATAAATAAATAAATAATAATAATAAATCATAAATAAAATAAAATAAATAAATAAATAAACTAATAAATAATAAATAAATAAATAATATAAATAAATAAATAAATTAATAAATAAATAAGAATAAATAAATAAATAAATAAATAAATATAATAAAAAATAATAAATAAAATAAATAAATAAATAAATAAAAATAAATAAATAAATAACTAAATAAATAACTATAAATAAATAAATAATAAATAAATAATAAATAAATAAATAATAAATAAATAATAAATAAATACAATAAATAATATAATAAATAAATAATATAAAGTAAAAGTTACCATTTTAGCCTAACGAACAGGAGGTGGAGAAATAGAATGAGGAGTTTGCTGCTCTCGTCTGCTCCCATTTCCCCTTAAGAATCTCATCACTTTCATGCCGGCACGCGGCACGAAAATAAATACTACATTTTAAATGAAGTGGCAAAACTGGTCAAATTTTTCAAAGTCACCCAACTGATTGTAGGGGGAATAATAGAATCACAGGTGAAGTATCACCATGCATACACACATCCGTGGGAACCACAGGAGTTTTCTATAGCTCTGATCACAAAACCTTTGTAATATTGACATTTGTGTAGCCTTTGTAATAATTAGTGTCTAAATTGTTACATTCCTCTAAATTGTAACAATATCCAAATTCGCAATACTCAAACGAGGAAATGTCCCACACCATCTCGTTTTTACTTCATATTGGTGTTTTTGTTTATGATAAATTCTGTACTTCTGATACCGTTAAATTCAAGGTCACATCGACATCGTTAAAGGTTAACTAAAAAAACTAAGCTATGAGGAGCAATAATGTATGGATCCATTGCACGAATAAGTGATATCAAGATAGCTGCACATGCCACCAATATGTAGATTTCAAGGACGATTTTTTTGTTCATCTGTGTCAATGACACCTTGTTAGTCAACAGACACGTGTTGCCGGAAATGTCTTCCTGATCATCAACTTGTCTCTTCACGCAGAGCAGCGTGGTGCGTGCGGTGAGGCGCGTGAGTAAGCGGAAGGGGTGGGCGGCATGCGTAATTTTGAAGGAAAGGGGAAAGGCGACCGCAAAAGCTGCAGTCATTTTCGCATGACAGCTGCTCGGTGATATCATACAACTATGACAGTGTAGCGAAGTGGAAAGAGGCGGAAAAATCCCTTGTGTGAATGAATGTGATAAATTCTTATGAGTAAGTGTGGAAATCAATTTTTGGGACTGATGAAGAAAGAAACGAAGAGAGTTACTACAGACTAAACCCTACGAACATTTTCGTAATATATTTCACATAAGGTTGAAGAGCTTAATTTCCGGATCTACGTGGTTGTTTCGGCTTCATGGCAGGTGCATTACAGCAAGAGGTCATTTACCGGTGTTCTTCTAATATGTCAATGCATCTTAGGGACTTCAAAGAACATTCTCATAAAAATAAAACATTTTAATGAAATGAGCTGAATCCGCTTGGCGGAGTAATCTAAAACAATGTCCATCCGTACGGATATATCGATGAGGGAAACGGAAATCGTTCGGTACTGTATTTACTACAGTAGGTACTCTTCAGGATATTCCAGGAATGAGTATGCATAAGGAAGTAACATTTATTGAAGGAAAGAGCAATCAATATTGTTATTAACACTAATATAGCGACGGATATTTTCAATGAGTAATAATTGCTTTCACCGCCAGTTATTTTTGGACTAATGTTTGGACTAACATTTGTATTATTTTGAAACATCCTTAAGGTTTCTTAGTTGTAGGGTAGAATACCAGTATAAAACTTACAAATAAACTTTTCGAATAATTTGAATTAAAACTGTAACCCATTGTTGCATTCTTAATTTTGTTTGGACACAACGACTTATCTTTCCACAAAAAGCAAGGAAAACGTCATTCAATTTTACTCGTACAACCCCAGAAAGAAAGGTATTAGTGAAGGTCTGGAAACTAGTTTTTACTCCTGCATTATGTTGGAGTTCATAACACATCACACAAAAAGCCGGCTCCCGTGACGCAGGCGGTTGCGGTGAATGTCGGCGTTGCGCGAAACTACCGGCTGATGGTTTCCTGCACACGGCTTCCATTCGTTAAGTTACGCGGCAGGCAAATACTACTTATATCATCGTTTCATAATTATCCTTCCACGGAGAACTCACGATTATTGTCCTTTTACCTTCATGTAAGGGTATAATATACAAAAACAAACGTACAGGCAAAATTACCCGGTGTAATATTGCACAAAACCAGAACTTCAATTATAACGAAGATTCTACTTATGCTTTAATTTTTAGTGAAGCGATTCCGACAGACGTAAGTACTGTATTGGTGCGTATGCACGTTATGTACATGCCTTATTACCAATGAAGATCATAACACTATAATTTGTTTCTCAAATGCAATGCTACACAAGATGATGGTATTTTCGGTATTTGACTTTAAACGAGTACAGTGCAAAAAAACCAATGAAAATTTAATTAACAATACTCTCGTTATAGCATTTGATGCGTGATTTATGTGAAACGCAAAGAATGTACCGTAGTAGTTCCGCTTATTCCAACTGGTGACAATGTAGCCATAGGTTCTTTAACCCTCACTCGCAGTTCTTGCAACCGCAGCCATTTTGATCTGCACAGAAAAAATAGTAGCACAGCTGTTCAGGAAAGCAGAAGGGTTCATTTATGAATGTGTTTCTACTTATTACAATTCTTTTCAATTTCTTGAATATCTTCGCGCTTCTTTTCATCAGTATATAATTTCACTAGTGGTTTAAAATTCTTGAGAAGTTCGCAAAGTGGCGAGCGGAATTCCGTTAGACTATTTCACGAATAAAAGTTATAAATCGATTAAATAGAATGAATGTAATGTTAAAAATAGCGAAAAATATTTCTTGGTTGATTGTTTCAGACGCTATATTGCTTACTACAGTTTCCATCATGAAAGGAATATTCCAAAACAATTGAAAGTCATCTGCGGTAAGACGATGTCGAAAAGAACACATGTGAACTTTTCGATTTTAGGCGCCTGAAATTGGTTTATAATCATCTTACAATAAAAAGCTATTGTGCGGATTGAAACTATACACATGAGTAAAATAATCTATTAAATTGTCAGGTGGTGTTGCATTAATAAGTCACGAACTGCAAAGTTACGATGTTGTGGTGCTCTATCTTCTCGCGTTCGAGATAACAGTCGAAATGCGCAATGCCATTGGCAGCCTCTCCCGAGAAAAAAAAGGTCCTACTGCTTTCGACCAGAGGCCGTTCTTTAAGGTAGGGGAATCACGTACATATTCAATCTTAGTGTGAGTGAGTATTCGTTCTATTCCACGTCCTGCAGTTGTACGTAGAAAATTCTGCCACAAACCTACAACACAGACACTCCACGAGTACTGTGTTGCTCTTTATATTCTCTGAGTGAATATGCAACCGTATAAAATTTGTCTGAGAAAGTTTCTGAGAGGGAGTTGCTTTGTTGCTTAAGTGCAATTTAATTAGTACTTGGCTGTCCAGATGGTGCGTCCTCGAGACCATTTCCAATGTTTCGGTCGTCAGACTGCGACCTTCTTCAGTGCAAATAGTCAGTATTTAAATTTTGGGGATGTTTGATTATTTCCAGCGCTTCTTTTACCCTTCTCTACCCACAACGGTTTTCCCTTTTCTAGAAAGTGTGATATCAGAATGGCATGGCCAGTTTTCCATACATGGAGGGCTAAGGCGGATTTATTTATTATATTTATTTATTTTTATTATACTTGTAATGGCGAACGCGTACCCGGAGGCGTTTTCAATGCCTCGCACCGTCTCGCCGATGTAACTGTGGACGCAGATGCAAGGGATCTCACGCTCCCTTGACATCAGAAGAGATTGAATGCAATCTTTAACGCATGTTACCTTGTACCCGACTTTGTCGCGAGCTTTGTACGCCGTCTTAGTGTCGGCGGCTCGATAGTGTGCCAATTTTCTCCAGGTTGGCATCGGTAGAACTTTACCCGTTAGCTAGTAATGTGACCTTGAGGATCTCCATTTCACAGTCTTCCTCAGGATTCCTCATCACTCATTCCAGATGCATTGATGTCCGGAGTTGGCAAGACACGACGTCTCCCTCGTAGTCAAGTATCTATTGACTCCAGGTGCGGAAGTCGGCGGTTGCAATTTAATTGACGTCTGAGACAATCTTCTTTTAATCAGTTTCCGCATTTTCTGGTGCGGCATCTGTAGGCATTCGAACACTATTCGTTAATTTTTGAGAGCTATATTGAAATGCTTCTCTTTCTGTGGCTCGTTGGTTAGCTTGCTCGCTTTCCACGATGCAACCGCTCGTTCGATTCCCGGCCGGGGCAAAATTATAACTGTGCACTTTCCTTACAAATGCCCCAGCATCTATTGTTGTGTCCACCTTAAGGTTAAGAAGACCAGTATAGTCAATGGAGGGATGTCTTGCTGCTAACTACACGAACCCTTATCCCATGGCCGAGAGGATGGGCCACTCGGTCATGTGCCGTACCGAGCTAAGAACAGTACAGGACTTATTGAAATTCTAGCCACACTCGGTTTACTTTCTTGTCAGAAATTAATAGAACTTCCCTATTCTTCAGTTGGCATCGCCAGCCGAGTGATGAAAACTCCTAGTTCTATTTCATAACTATCTTCTGCATGGGGATTTCTTTCCATAATCAGTCTTAAATCATATCATACGTCATTAGATGAATGTCGGTTCATGTAATAGTGGGAGTAACTTTATAGACATTATAAACAAACTAAATGTAAATTTGCACTTACAAAATAAACAGTGTACCGTGCCTTTTTATTATCATATATTTAGTCAAGACCTATTTTAATCAATTTTAATTATAATGGACGCAAATAATACATGTTGCAAACTGCTATACTGCATAAGGAGTCGAAGATAAGTTTATTTTATAATAAGCATGTGCACTGTTGGAAAAAGTATATTTTGTTTATCTACCTAAAACCTGTGTACGATGTGTTGCCTACCGGTTATGTGCAAATGTCAGAATCGCAACATTTTTGGAGACATTTTCCACCATAAGTTCAATGATTGTCAAGAAGTAATGATCTTCGATCCCTCTTCATACCTAGAAGTTTGTAAAATTTATTTCTAGACACCTGTAGGTACGTATGACAGTCGTTTTGACCTCATTACCATTATTTTCTCTGATCTAAGTTATTTAGGGCGAATCGACCTAAAGACATTAATTTACATGCTATATTTAACTTTTTAAAATAGGGTTACTTGCGTAACAACTTTTCAAGTCCTTTTTGGCGCTGAACGTGGAGTATTTCTCTTTCGTATATTGTCAGTTATATGGTAAGTCGTCAGTCGCTACTTGGCTAACCGGAAAACGCCGCGTCCAAGGCACAGGTGGCAATGTTTCGGCCGCCATTTTGCGACCTTGCTCAGGCGAAAATGGCGGCCTAAACGTTGTCACCTTTGCCTTGGACGCGGCGTCCCGGCAGCCAAGTAGCTTCTGCCTTCGGCCGCGGAAGGCTACGCTCTCAGGTCGTAAGTCACCGCCACGTATTCCCATCGGCCAAGGAGTCGGCGCTGTCAGAGTGCAGAGACCAGCGGTGTCTCGAATTGCTTGTAGGCCCGTTCACAATGCAAACGTAAACATAAGCATAACGCATAGACGTAAATATTAACATAAGTGATAGACTGAAGTATTCACAATGTCAAACATAAACGTAAGCAAAATGAGAGTTTCTATTGGCTGTGAGGCATTCTAGTTTACTATTGGTTGAATGTGAGAATCGATTTCGAGGTATCGACTGTGTCCATGGCGTTAGTTCGTCTATCGACTTCACTCCTTTTTCGATTCTTATTTTAAGTTAACGAGCTGTGATTGGTTCATTTCTTGTCTTACTTAAGCATAAGCACAGAAGATTGCAAGCTTTTAAGTCTTACGTGTTATGCTTATGCGAACGCATTGCAAATGAGTCCGCTTATGGACGTAGTCCTAACTTTTACGTAAACGCCATGCTTATGTTTACGTTTGCCTTGTGAACGGGCCTCAGCTGCCGTGACGCGTACGCAATTGGGCTGCCGGCGCGGGCAGCGGACGTACCGAGGAAGCCCGAGGAGGGCGGGTTCTTGCGGATGCGGACGGGGATGTGGCTCTGGATGAACTCCCACAGCGCCCACAGCGAGCGCGGCTCCAGCACGTGGAAGTTGCGCTCCGGGTGCAGCTCGCGGTGCACGAAGTACGGCGTGAACAGGTCGAAGTCGGGGTTGGCGTACCACTGCAACCCGCAACGCAAGCACGCAAAAGGCGGTCAGCGCAAAAGGCAAACAAGGCACTTTTAGTCATTTTGGTCACGCTTCGTATTGAAAATAACGACCCGAAACTCTTGACAGAGCTTTAATATTCGAAGTATCTCCTATTATTCTCACTTTTCCAAAAGGGTAAATTTTTTCTAGTAATTAGCAGTCGCTTACCAATGTGAGCAAGGGATCAACGACGGAACCCCACTTTTTCCCTCTATCATTGTTTAGCTCCGCTCTATTTACCTGAATCCTTAGTGATAGTTTCGTTTTCCAATGTATATCGGATGCTTACCGAAATATTCCAAACTGTTGCCATGCGTAATCGCTTCCAAGAAACTTCAGCGTTCTCTCACAACCAGCTCTGCCCGTAAACACGTTCACATCCTACTTTAGTGTGCTATTTTCGTATATTGATATTAGTGTGAATATTGAACGAGTTTTTCTAAACAGATTATGGACATGTGTGTCTCTGTGTAAACGCCTACAGTTCAAAACATGTTGAAAATAACGATGTCCTTGCCATAGCCCTAAACCTGAAATTCTTTTGACATAAACATACATAAAATGATAGTAATATGTTTTCAAATGCGTGTATTGTTGTTAAGTTTTAAAGTTGTTAAATGTATATAATTTTCCTTCAATTATATTGCAATGTATTTTGGGATACGCCCCCTCCCCACCGTTTGTGTTTTCAGGAATTGCATTGGTATTGCTAAATATTCAGTAACATAACTGTATAATGTTTATTCTCACTTCAAGTTTTTTTAAATATGCTATCAATTAATATTTTTGCTACAAGTTGGCTCTTTCTTCAGGTTTGCTATTGTGACTTCTCCCCCAGGAGCTCTGAACGCTACTTATTCGCAACTCAAGCAAGGAAATACACATGATTCCACGGCTCTACACTACACATTGTCCCCAAACGTCGTTTCTTTTTATGTTCGTGAAAGACATCAGATCGATTTTGTAAGCATTCATAAAAGAGTAATGGTAGCTTTTTACAATACATCTAGAACACAATGTAAGTAAGCCTAGGTCGCGTACCTGCCTATAACAAACATGAGGCATTTTTGTAGATATAAATGCTGCAAACGATCTCTTTTAAATTTTCTCGAAATCTCAAAAGTTGTGTGTAAATATTTCTTCTATGTGTCCATAAAAAACGGACGCTTTCATGCAGTCGCGATAGTGTTAGCGACAAAATCGTCTTTTTATGCGTAAAATGGCGGTTCGAATTCAAGTGCGGGCACGTTTTTCTTTCTTTCTGTGAATGTTTTACTCAAAGTGAACAAAATGCGTTAATAGAAGATTGTAACTCACAGTTTTTCGGTAAAACTTCTGAAATTTCGAAAAATGCAGATCTTCAAAATTTGCACCATCCAGCCTCTTTCATTTCGTTTGATGAAGAGATATTTTTGAGATGGTTGTCGAATTAGTCGGGTATAAGTTGAAGTAGTATTATAATACTTTGTACTCGTTAAAAATAATTCAGAAAGTAAGAGGTAAGAAAACACAAGTTAATCAGTAACGTTATGAAAATTCGTTGTGTAATCTAGAGTACTGCTCGAGACTAATAGAGTCCCGAAATGATGATGTTCTACAAATTTTCCTCATTGACCAATTTCCCATGACAAAATTCAGGGATTTAATTATTCAGGAGTCGTGAATTTAATTAAAGCCATAATAAAACTATCGATTATTGTAAATAAGTTTTCATAAACACTTGCACCCTAGTTTTTAATTGAATGTCTTCCGTCTAAATCAGAGGGAGTAACTACTGAAGTACTGTGTTAATTGCTGGTACAATACCTCTTCCAGTGTGGCCGAGTAGTTGCTAGGATCCCACACCAACAAGGCCACGTCTTCATAGAGGGGTGAATTTAGGAAGTCAAACTCTGGTTTCGAAACTACTTGCGAGTTTACTATTCGGATGGTCGTCTTTGTCCCGACGTCATGCTCGTAGTTGATGGTTGGAGCATGATTGAAGCGCAGCACCAGATCATGCTTGTCTGTGAACATGCGATACAAAAATCAGTCAAAAATAATTTTGTTTCGTGCAATATCAATGCATTTTCTATCCAGATCATCCGTTACCACTAATATTGTATCAATAAATAAAAGACGTGTGCAAGTTGGAAAGGTATTTCAAGTTCTTCAGGGAACGTCGGGGTATTTGTTGGCATTATTAATAATAAATAACATTTCGATGAAAATTTGTACAAATGTATTTGAATACAAAAGATTTCAGTGGAACCTTCTAAATGAGCCTTGTAGTTTTTGATGTGTAATTTTTCAGTACTTATGTGATGAATACAACAAGGAAAATGTGTATTTTTTTACGTCTTCACTCATATCAAAGTACAAGTGGCTCATATTTGCTGTCACGTAGGTATTTCTTTATTATGAATTATGACCCAGCAGAGGAAGGAAATGGCAAATAAACGGGTCTTGTACACAAAGCCGTCATCAATTACGTTTAGGAAGATGTTAGAAAGTAAACCTTGGAAATTAATAGAGCAATAGAGATTGTAGATCATGTAGTCTTCCTATTGAACCACATTGGTCGATTATTTCTGTGGTGAAGAAAAAAGACCTCCAGAAAATGATAAGTAAAATGTCTGATATTTCTGCTCATTCTATAAACATAATATGGCCTCAAATAAAATTATACAATAAATATTAATACAGAAATATATATTTAAGTTCCATGCGTCTACTATTCTACGTGTAATTTTATCCCACTAAATACTACATTAATAATTTAGGATACTAAAAATGTGGTTTCTACAAAAAAATGTTTTCTAGAATGATGTAACTCTCACAGATGGTTATATATTAAATTTCAGTAATGCGTCATTGGCTGTTTGACATAAAGTAATTCTTTTGTTGCAGTTTAAATTCCAAATTTTATGCTTTTCTTCTTTTTAGTTTATTACTTTTACACGATATTTCTTTATTATTTTCCCCGTACTAGTTCCTCAATTTATTGAAGAATGAAATTAGTCGCCGATGAGCATGTTGTAGATTGCCTACCTATTCCAACGCAAGGTTTCGAATTTTTCTACTCAGAAGATTTCTACTGAGAGCTACTGCTCAGTACTAACGTATTATCATGGTGTAGTGCGTACATTTCCTTGCACCATTTTTCACCATTCAAGAAAATTCACTATTTATCTCGCTAAATACCAGATTTAAATTTCCAAAGTAAGCTCAAGAATATGAACTTTATTTCTGGTCATTACAAAAGAATTATATTTTATTAGACTGCTTATATTTTCAGAAAGTATTTCTTCATTCATAAAAATTATATTTTGTGACATTCTAATTGATGTATATTATGTACTACATCATACACATTATTTTCTTACGGAATCACTTCGATTTTTGTCCCTCGAGTAAGACAAAATTGGTATTTCTTTTAATTATAAGAGCAGCTCTTATCTCTCGATCTTCCCAAATTTGAAACTTTCTATTTCTTTACTTACATGTATGATTGAATTGATTATATTTTCAACCTACTTCTTCAGATCCACGTAATCTAGTTGTCTGAGAACAGATGAGTGTGGTTGCAAGCAAAAGACGGATATTGCTGAACGTGCTGGATGAATCAAACAAGTGGGAAATGAAAACGAGGTGGATTAATCAACTAGGAAGTGAATTTTAATATAATACAAATATTAAAATATATGATAGTTTCCTTCTCATTAACAGTACTGTCTAAAGGGGTTAACAAGTCAAATAGCCTGCGGCGTTTCGCGCTGGTATAATTTGTTTTTAATTTTGTTGATCACTTGCAGAGTGGATTTCATGAAGTAATGATTTCTCAATGTAAATACAACTGATAATCATTTGAAATTGTATAGAATCTTCATATTCCCAAATCCCTGAATCCTAACTGAAAGGAACTCACAATGATAAATCCTATGTTGATTTCACAACGATTGTATTGTTCTTCAGTTTTCTTGAGTCTTATTTATTAGGGAGTTATTTAGTATTTACCGCATAATATAACAATTGAAAGAATGAAATGACTGTTCTCTGCCAAAAGTTTGTACAAAAAATCAGCAACAATCAGCTTTACTGGCATATTTTTATGTAGAGATGGAATTATCATAAAACATTTTAAAATTATGTCATAATAGAATTGTGGATAATGACGGGAACGTGTTATTCTGTAGTGCTAATGAAATTTGGGAAAACTACGAGACACGAAATTCAAATCTGTGCTCTTTTGTAGGACAATGCACCCTCATTGCAGTAAATAAAAGTCTTGTGAAGGTGTACATTACCTGACCATCTTTCCTATTTGTCAGATTCGTTTACGACACTTTGTAACTGAAATTTGAAACTAAAAAGAAATGTCATTTTCTTTCATGAAACAGTAATGTTTGGAAGATAAAAGCAAAGTTCTAATAAGATTTGTGAAAAAGTTATTTTTAAAGTAAGAAAAACAATTGTTAAGAGGTTTAGAAGTTCGGAAACATTGTTTTACGTGTACAATTAAAACGAGACTGTAAAAGAAAATTGTTTTGAAGTAAAGTAACATTTTCTAAGCTAGAATGACGACTTATCGGTAACCTTTAGAACCACTGTAATAAAATTAAGTTAAATGTTCAAGATTCTCCCCAACATGTTGCAAACTGTTTCGTAAGCAAAATCACCTTCGAAACCATGTACTTTACTGATTCTCTCAGAACGTGTTACGACACTTTCCTAGAATCGATACGAATAAATGTTTAAAACTATTCAGAACGAATAACTACTACATTTTTAATATAATTTCACACCCTTTCAGAGGGCCATTCTATACAGGCCACGTAGGTATTCACTCGGCCTTTCAGAGGGCCATTTCACTCAGCAAAATGCTGATTCATGTGAAGGCAAAGATGAGTAGTCTATGTAAACACATTACATGAATCATATAGTCGGTGTTGTGGATCATATGACATATTTAGGCCCATTAGTAAGACATAAAATATTTTGGCAAAATTTTTATCTTCACATTTAATAATATAATAATATATATTTAATTTTATAAATTGCAATACATCTCTTGTCAGTTTGCTTTTATTGCTTGACCTATTACATCATGAAAGTCATCAAATGGCGAATGGAAAACATTTTGTTTTCACATAAATAAGGCGTAAAAAAGTATTTAAAATTATTTTTGCTTCAGTTTATTCACTGATACGAACAATATTAGGATTGGAATTAATGTGCTTCAACAACAAATAATGGTTTCATAAATATACTAGTAATACCAATGTAAAAGCTGTGTCCAAAATCAATGTAAATATACTATTTGTGGTACGAATTCAGCACTAAAAACAGTATGATGTATTTATTGTTACTATTATTATTATTGTTTGTTAATTATATTGAATTTGTACAGGTTCAGAAAAGAGATCACGGGAACCCTTTTTTTAGGAAAATAAAGAAAACAGGTTTTCAACAAATGAAAACGTAATTTTACAGCCTGTTAATATTGTGAAAGGAGAATAATTCAGCGTCAGTTTCATTACATTCCAAAAATGTTTTCCAGAAAATTGCAATTACTTAGAGGGCAAGTGTCGTTTTGTCACGTAACTCACGCAAAGTTTCCGCTTGATATGAGAAAATTGAACATGTGACCCTTTGAATAAAAATGGAATAATTACATGGAAGGCATATTTAAACAAAGTAATTATAAAACATTTTATTCATTTTCTCACAATATAATTGCAAGTACTTTATATCTTAACTTAATTCACATTGTGTAATGAATTGTTTCATCAAAATATTTGTAATATATCTCTTCTTTCCTAAGCTTACTCTTTGTTTTAAAGCAACTTCTGGCATCTGAATAAGCAAGGTTTTGTCTTTTTAACCAAATTTTCTCTTTTCTTTTCCAGCTCAAATTTAAATTAACATTTTATTAAATAATTGCTCACCCAATCATATAATTATGTTTTCTTGAAAATTAAATTTAATGTTTTCGCAGCTTAATATTCCATTTGCTGTAGAAGCCTTCTCAGTGAAATCAATATATGATTATTTGATGGGCATGTGTACACTTTGATACAAATTGTTTAATTTGTTTCCTGTTTTGAACATGACAGGCTTTGTCATGTCTCTGAGTGGGTGTCGTCGTAAAGAAGATTTCTGATTCAACTTTACCTCAAAAAATAAAAATATAACAGTGTTGGACTTCAGGCCTTTTGTTATGAACCTCGACATTTATTCAAAATATTGATGGCATCACATTCAAAGGAATAGTCCGGTTATTGTCACACATTTTTCTTATTTCAAGCATACAATTTTGTAATATTTTAAAAAACATCAATGGGACTGATTGTTTCACCTGAATTAATTTTTCGATACGCACTGTTTAAAAGAAGTTCATAAAGGAAAAAAAATATGAGTTTACGACGGTAGAAAAAGTGAGAAAAAGAATTGAAAGACGAAATTAAAGTAAGAAAGAGAAAATAGATTGAAAGTTGGACAACGGGGAGAGGAATTGACATGGGAATGGAGACTAGAAAGAGAAAGGAGAGGCGCAAAGAGGAAAGGAAAGGAAGGCAGAGGACGAAGGGTGGGTGGGGGAGGTGACTCACCGATGAAGGCGCCGAGGCCAGAGCCCGCGAGCGCGCCGGCGTTGCTGACGACTGCGCATGCGCGCTGGCGGCGCGGGGGCGTGGCGCGCGGCGCGGGTGCGGGGGC
>BOPP01000005.1:5302933-5322110 GCA_017312745.1 Gryllus bimaculatus | reverse complement strand
AAATACAAGTGTTTGAAAATAGAGATTATCCGGATATGGGAAGGAAAAACAAGTCCTACTGATAGTTATCGATATGACTTCGTTCTGCAAAATGTATGTTATAACTTGTTGAAATTTCTTGGTCATAACACGGAAGTGCAAGATATCTCATTTTTGTGATCATCCTTTATGTTACGTTAAGTATTGTAGAAGTATTCATATTCAGCTCCCTGGCTGCTTCCATACGGAGCCACTGAGCCGCGCCACCGAAGCGCCGGGGCCCTCCATTGGCGCCACCGAGCCGCTAAGCGGGGGAAAGAAAGTGAAAGTGGATCACAAATGGGCGCCGGCGGCCGCATGTCACTCAACATGTGAACAGGTAAGCGCAGTGGCGCATTCGAGTGGACAAATGTGAAGGCTTCTATCTAGAACTGTGTTCGGCTGGAGGTGGTGCGGAGGCGACTCTGCGCCACTGGTGGCGGGAGTGCGCTACTACCACAGCAGCGCCGCTGCGTCGCTTGTGTGAAATCTCCATTTAAACCAAAGATTTGCCATCAGCAGTGCTGTCACTCGGAAGCGCTGCTGAGTGTTCCATGAGAAGGGGCTTTTAGGAAGCTGACTGAAACATTAACATTTTATTTGTTTTTTAAAATTGCTCTTGAGTGTATCAGGACTATCCGTGCTAGCTCGACCATTATTAAAACCAATACACAAGAAATAAACTGAGAGAAGAGAGTGGACCTTGCACTGTCAAGAGACACTAAAATGGAATCTCACGTTGAATTGCAGAACGAAAGGGTATCAAGAAGGAATATTACAAAAAAGTGATTCAAAAGTACAAAATAGCAGGATATATAATGCAGCAATCAAAAAAGTTGACGAAATTCAGATTGAAGTAGATGGATGTGAAACCACACTGAAACTTCGTTGTGGGAAAGTTTTCCTGAGATATAATAGCAAAATGTGTAAAAGAAGAATTAATTAATGAAGAATATAATTAGAAATGATATTGAAACAACTATCGGTAATGAAAATTCCCGCAGTTGAGTGTTGTTTGCGAAAACTTATTGCATTTGCTTAAGTATGCCGGAACAATTTATATGTTCACGTCAAGAAAATTATATATATATATATATATATATATATATATATATATATGCTAACAATTTAGAATTACATAAAACTTAACTGCATGTATTTACATAAGAAGAAACTTCACAACTTTGTGTAACCATTGTAAGAATCATTAATTAATTTCATCTAATTTCTGTTAGGAGAGAGAGTGGAGAGGGAGAAAATGAAAAAGGACAGAGTGAAGAGATTGACTGATTGTTAGTGATTCCTGGCATGTCAGCCAATAAGGTAATTATTCCCGTAAGTATAGTGCATGTTTTCTCAGCTAGTGGTCTTCCTCCACTCAATGGCGAGAACCGCCGCCGACCTACTGTCGTCTAGCTGGATATTCCCGATTCAGGTATCTCCCACCAGCAAGCACCTCCCCAACCGGGACAAGCTCTAAGCTCTTGCCCGGTCTTCCGGCATATGTGGTAGTGTAGTGAATGTTAGTGTGTGTGTGTGTGTGTGTGTGTGTGTGTGTGTGTGTGTGTGTAAGGGGTGATGATAGGGCAAGGAAGGAAAAGGAACGATCGCCGACGATCCGTGGCCTTTTTGTTACAGAGTTGCTCCGGTATTCGCCTGGTATAGATCGAAGAAACGACGGAAAAATACTGATCAGAGAAGTCTGCCGCTCAATAACCAGCTTTTTGCTTGGTTATACAGAGGTCTATTATAGATTTGAGTTTTTGTGTGTGTTGGTACCAGGTGTACGTATGAATATCCTTATGTTAGAAGAAAGTGTTATTAATTTTAAGTCTTTTTCCATTGTCCTTGTGTGTTTCCTCACCATATTGATCCACTATATTGTTATTATTTTCTCAATATCGTTGTTCTTGTTAATAAACTAATAAGCTAAATTGACTACTAGTAGTGCAAGGTAAGGATCGTATTAACTTATCATTTTTATTCCTATTTCGTTTTTCCGAAGTACGCATATCTATTTATTTAATTTCTTCCCGATGCTAGTATTTTTCAAATCAAAGTTAACTATACATTTTCTCTTGGTTGGTTTAAAGTTATTTGATTTATTTCTAATGACTTTTCTCGTCCTTCTTACGTTGCCTAATATCCAGAGTAAGCCACACCACTTAAAGGGTGAATTAATAGGGAAGGAAGAATTGAGCGCTACGAGAGTGTATGAAAGAAAGCTTTTATTTCTGATTCAGTAACGCTCCGATTTAATATGTGTGTATTTTTTGTGCATAAGGAAGACATAGTTTAAGAAGTTTTGTAATCAAGCAAAAAACCGAATCAATATTTTTACGGAACTATGCTCATTGGAGGACACTGATTCCAAATAAATAGCTTTTGTAAACGTCTGTCAGTCCGTCGGACAGTCTGACTTTTTCTGAACAACACTCGTGCTTAAATTACACACAGGGTTTTCAACAAAAGATATTCCCCAAAAGTTCTGATTAATGCCGCGTCCCTCGTATTTGAAACGAATCTTCTATTTTCTGAGAACTACAACAAACGTTTAGTACATTATCCAAAATGGTTTCTTGATTCTTTATTTTTTATTCAAGTAGTGCAAAGTGCGCCTATAAATGTGACGCTGGTACGATGTTTACAAATAACTCTGAATTTAAAAAATTGCAAACGTTGAAACGTTTCGGAATCCTCTCCAACAAACACACTACCGAAGATAGTGATGTTTTTGTTAAGGCATTTTTTCTTCAAAATTACATATTGAAATAACTTTGTTAGCACAATAGATAATTATGAAGTAATCCGACTATGTACTCTAAATCAATAATAAAATGTTTGTAGTTCAAGATCAATGCCAACAGACATCTTGTATAGTTGTATACAGTCTGAAACGAAAAAAACACTTTAAACTTACATAACCATTATGTAATTGTAATTATTTATTTTTGTCGTTTTTTTTTAATTTTTATATGTGATTCTATTTGCACAATATTCAAATGTGAACGTATTGAGAATTTGCCGAAGTGAAAATAAAAATATCAGAGAAAATAAAATTACAATTGAATCGCAATTAATCGTGTGTTGTTTGTGTACTACTGAAGTAGGAATGAGCATGATCATTTTGTTCAAACGATTGGACGCTGCATTCAGCTGGAATTGCATTAACTTTCTTATTAACCTTTCTAACCACTTCTCTAACGTTTTTGAGCAAATTGAAATTATTACAAAATTGTATTAATGTAAGAAGTTGGCAAGGATATATTACAAGGAAATAAATAAAATGTATCTAATTAATACAATAATTAATACCCTACCTAAATAAATACATTGATTTATTTAGCATAGTGGCACGATTTGGACATTGAAACTCAATTATCATGACGAAATGTCAGCATATACTTATGATTCCATCTGAATACTGAGTGTTTAGTACTTCGATCCAGGTCATTTTATCCCTCCTTTAGTTAATTAATTTGGATTAATCAGCATCCTTCAGAACAAATCGCACAGTACATCTGCGTCTCGTATCTCAGGATGAGAATTTCGACAACAATTTTTCAACTTCGAGAGAAATCGCGACAAATATTTTAAAAAATACGTAAACTATTTTTTCTGAAAAAATCTATTTTTTTTATTTTATTTTATTTTTTGCTCGTTCAGATTAAACTTTTCTTAACAACTTGACAGAAAAATTCTGGAATTTCTAGAATTGCAAAAGTTCATTTTTTATATCCCCAACAACTACATTATTGAAAACATTACTATGTGATTGCATTAAAATTCTCAATAGATCAATAAGTCATTTCCCGTACACTTCTTACTTCCTCGTATACGTTCTATAGACGAAGCATTATCATGCAGCAGAAAAGGTGTACATTTTATTTTCAGAAATACACATTTGTGGGTCTCAGGTACCAAAAAGGTGGATTTTACTTGCTCTTGTATGTAGTTTCAGTCATTTTGTCGCATACGTAGTCACAATACTCATTTTGGGGTTACGTGTTGTCTTGTATTGTCCTATGCTACGTATTTGAGTACTGTAGATAGTGTTATGTTATGTTACGGAAAATCGATGGCAAGCTTTAATGGTAATTCCCTTTTTGGTGTCCCCTGATACGGGAAAAGGGGATAGTTTGTAGCCTTGAGCTGGCGAGGCGGCACTGCCCAGTGTATTGTCGCGATCCGGCACATCCGGGTCCAAGCTCAACAATGCCTTGGTGCAGTGCTTGCCAACTCAATGCTCTGAGACGTCACAGAAAGCTGCTCTCCTGCTCCGAGTCGAGCGGCGGAACAAAGAAAGAGCCCGACGCGGCGGTGTTCCAACGATGGTATGTAAGTGGGGGGTAAAGGTTCGCTTGAAAAATCGATAACTATGTTAAATTGTTATTTTTTGCGTAAATAACAATATGAAGAGTTATGTAATAGAACTTACATTATTACATAACAAAGCAATATCCGACTCTTTTCATAACCAGGCTTGATTATTTTTCATGTACAGTTTTGTTTGAGAATGTTGTAAATCCTCGTGATTTTGAGCATCTTTTCCATAATCTTCAATCTGTAAATTACTTTACTCATCCCATAATTGCGGTCTATCTGTCATTTCAAAGAATTTATTTTTATCTCGCTGGTTTCTCTGGGTCGCAAAGCATCTGTAGGTTAGACTTTTTAACATATGGCAGTTCTTTCGAACACACTAAACACATCGTAATTGTTCCAGTACTTACAAAAGGAAACCTTTCTTTCCAGACCGAAAGAAAGTTAACGGGTGAAGATGGTCTCCCACTAATGTTCCCTGAATCATCGGCAAAGGCCCACTGGTTTTCGTTATCGGCGACCCTCCCCGTTCGCGCCTCCCTCCCCATATGCTCGCACTGCTTCTCCGAGGGCCTGCTTTCGGAAGGGAATTCGGCTCTGACGTCATTTCTCCGTCAGTCGACAAACGCTGCCTTAGTGCTATCCGACGGAGATGAGAATGTGCCCTAAAAGGCTAGGATCCCGCCTTAGAGCGAGTAACATTTTCTCTGTCATACGTGCATGTAAGATCGGTGAGTATCACCGTCCATAAATACATATATGAAAGCGGCTCAACTTGAATAGGCACCATGTTAAATTCGAATTATATATAAGCGCTGAGCCTTTGTCAAATAAACTATAGTAATTTTTACCTCAGAAAAAATCATTATCTTCCCATTCCCGACGCAATACAACAGTAACTATACAAACGATTAAAACATATAATTCACAATTGATACTTTTGTGTGGTAAGATGTGTGTATATGTGAATGAGTAACAGGAGATGCACGATTGTGTAATAGATTTTGTATCAGCATATTATATTTTGGGTCAACATATACTACGTCATCAGGGTCTTCCCATTTATTTGCTGATATGGAGCATAAATGAACTAGTGCAGCTGAACAGCACGTACTGTCTCGCATTGTTTGTAAATTTGCAATTATCGAAAATTTAGAGTTCAACGAAAATGAAATATGCCATTTCTTTAAGCGCGCTTTGTTTTATCCGTGAAAAATCTAAAAAACAAAATTGGTACGTTTTTTTGAGAAAATGTGTATTTTTTAATTCGAGTTAATTTCACCAGAAATTGCGTGAAACGACTGCTTTTTTGTTTTGAAAACGTTGTACGTGATATTTTTTAAAAATCGGAGTTTTTAGAACAGATTTTGTTTAAGGCAAACATCTATATTTTCAATTTGTTAGTTTTGAATTGTTAACTTTTTGCAATTTTCGAAAATTGTGTTTTCTTTTAAAATGAGACTAGCACCGATTTTTACCTATCTTTACATACGAGGAGAAAATTTAAAGAAAAAAATTGGAATCGATTTTGAGAAAGCAATTGCTTAAAAAAATTAAAATTACCTATATCTCAGAAAATTACACGAAACTAAAATCGTTATTCGTGTTTTCGAAAAATTGTACGTGACCTTATTTCAAGATTTATATCTAATTTATTATCTTTAAAGTACATACTTAAATCAGTAACAAAATCTCTATATTCAATATTGTATCAGTAGGAAAATGCCGACAAATATTAGAACTTTTGCGATTTTCGAAAAATCAGGTACTGTAATGGAAAAGGGGCTTGCATTCAGAAGCGTTCTCATGAACGCTCTTAAACGCTTTTTATGGTATCCGAGGTCAAAGTTAATTCAAACAATTTGATGCCATTTTAACGAATTTTTTGTCGTGTCATTGAGGCTTCCTGGAAAGTGCCCCCTTTATTATCAGATTGATATTGAAAGAAGAGTTTGAAATATCAATGAAACGTCTACAATTTGCGATGACGAAAATGTAGAACAATGTACTAAAATACAAAACTATTAAAATTATTAATAGAGAATCCATAACTATAATGAAAGTTAAGAAATCTAGAGAAGTAACTATGAAGTTACCATTTACACACATTCAATGGAGCCGAGATAAAACATTTTATGAGAAGTTGCCATTTAAATATTTTCATGATTTTATTTCCTAGGTTGTTTGAGATGAATGTCAAAGTAGATGTATTCATTGGACCGCAGATAAAGAATATCCTGGACAGCGAACAATTCCTCAGAACGTCAGTAGGTCGCGGAAGTGGTTTGGAATGGCTTCCTCACAACCACACTGGAATTTCTGGGCTCACAGACAAGACCGGAAATGTTTGTGGGCAACTGCTTCACGACTTTGAACAAGGTCAAGTGAGCTTCTAAACCCCGGAACTTGCTTTATCAATTACATTTATTTATGAAATTTAGCTTGTTATTTACCTGTTGAATTCAAGGTATATCACAGGCATTACTTAAAAAAGATAGTATGAATAGTTCAATAAGAATGATCCATATTCATATTTCCTGTACGCAGAATGTGTAAATTAGCAGAAATAACTTTTGGAAATGAATTCTCAAAATACATTTACACTTGCGAATGTATTTCTAAAAATCTTACCGATCATACTTGTTTCTGTCATAGTGTTGCAATCGATTATTACAGAAATATAAAAATCCTCTTTTTCATTTGATGGCCAAGAAATAAGAATAAATCTCACTTTCAGGGACAAAATGTTATTGTATTAAGAGTGCATCATAAACAGCCATTTCCTTTAATAGAGTGCTAAACGCGAATTTTGTTAATTTACGAGCTTCGTTTTTCGCCCTAACACTATCAAATGAGAAAGTCTCTCCCAGATATTAAACGCTCAACAACAGCTGTTTAAGAAAAAACGATGGACATTACAAGTTTTTTGTGTTTGTGTCTCCGTAATCAGTGGAATAGTATCAATATAAAACGACAAGTACTAGGAGGAATACAATTTTGTGTCGAAATGCGATAACGAGGTTGTCAACTTAAAATTAATTTCTCATAATTGTTTTAGAAGTATTTTAAGGCTACAACAAATAATGTTTGCTGGTATTTCATTTTAGCTTAACCAGTGAGAATATTCCTCACTTTGTAAATAATTGGTTTGAGGGTGAAAATAGCTTCACAGTGTATCCCAGCTTCAAATGGACATTAACTGTACATCAAAGCATTACGGGCCTGTCAGAACGGGCATAATTACAGGCCAATTTGGTGGAATATATATCTTGAGTGTCTGTCCATTCCTGACACCTACGCTAAAGAGAGGGAGTACCTAGAAGAGAAAAATCGCCAAGAAATTTAACAGAATGTGCAGCAAAAGGATCTCACTTTGTAGAATATTGCTTAATAAACACAATTCGGGCTCTAAATGCCTACCTGCATACTCCCCCACATATCCCTCACATGTTGCCTTGCAGTTCATCACATATTCCTCCACTTATTTCCCGCACGTTCCTCATATTATTTCTACATGTTCACCATGTGTAACCTCGTGTAAACCCGCATATTCTTCAACACATTCCCCTTCACGAGCCATGCATGTCTTCGTCATTATCTCCCATATGATCTGCGTTTCCTCACATGTTCACCGCATTTTTTCACTGCATTTTCTCGCATATCCCCCACTTATTCCCACAGGTATTTCCAACAAGTTTACCTTATGTTTCCGCATGTGTTAATATGACAGTTGATCTGAAAATTAAAAAAATAACTGAAGTTGTTTCTTATTATGAAATATTTTATTTAATTTACGCCGCCTGATACTGCAATGAATCGCGCGGCAGATAAACCGGGAAGTTCTGATTAGCATCATGTCCCAAAAGAATGGAAACCTTCGACGTGCAGTTGAAGTCTTCAAAAGATCCCCTCCCATTTTTGCAAAAGATTCCATTTAAAAATGAAAATAACTTCGCATGGGAAACCAAATTAAACGTTGTTTTGACAACCCTAAGAGGTGAGGGAAACTTCCAAAAATTAAATAAAACGCCCAAAAATATATTAGTTTCTATGTTATGTCATAAAATAATTGAGCACGAAAGGTTAGTGATTAGGGTTGTAGGATGCATTGTTTCTGAGTTATGCAGGTAAGGTGTTGCAGAGCAATGAATGTTGCGGGTTGCATGAGAACATTTTAATGCTAAATATTATGTGCTTGCAGTGCCGGAGCTGGATAGTTTTCGATCCGAGGCAATGTTGAACCTTAACCTCCCCGCTCGAAAAAAATTTAAAACGTGAAAGTTGTATCATGAAGCAAGTTATTTTGTTTCAACAAATAACAAAAATTACAACGTTTAAGCTAGAAAAAGTTTTTGGAATATATAATTTAAATAATATTTTTAAGTAAAAGTATTTAGTGATCACGATTCCACGGTTAGCTAAAAAAATTGTGTTTAGTTAGTGTTTATCAAAATCACTTGTTAAATGCATGAAAGAATAATTACGAATTCCAGTAAAACCTACTTTAATGTTAGAATCATTTGATTCATTTCATAGAGTCCTACCTTATAAGAAATGACTGTAATTAACTATTCAAGGTAAAAACAAATTTATGAAGTATCAGAATATTGTGTCGCGACTTATAAAATTACGATAGCAATTCTCTCAAGTTCTAATTTCTTTTTCTTTTTCAATCAGTCCCATCATCGAGCCTCTTGGCTTGCGGGGCCCAGTCTGCCCATGCCCCGCGCCGGCACTCCGCACTTGCGTAGTAGAAAGGAAGAAACGCAGCGCAATGTGTTCATACTTCAACAGAAGAACTCGTATTGTGGGTACCTGGTATTGAGAAAGTGGATGAAACTTATTCCTTTATATAGTAAATTACTTTCTGCAGTACGCTGGATAGTCAGTGTTCACTTTTTGTTGATCTTTGATACCCAAAAATTGGTTTACGGCAAAATATCTGTGTGCCCATCTGCCTCTTTGGGGTCAACACTAGTGCCTAAGCCGTTCGGACGATTTTCTCCTAATTGATGTTCCCCGATCGATCTGGCCGAACGAATTTGAACGAAGGTCCTGCGAATTAGAAACGGATATTTTGATTTTTGTGGGTATTTTATATGACGCCTATACAATATTTTCCAAATTTTCTCAAAAATTATTTCAACTTTATGGATTATTATTATACGCAAAAAACGCTTAAAAATGTTCTCAGATTTCATTTTCGTTGAACTCTTCAACTTTTCGAAAATTGCAAAAGTTCGATTTTTTTCGGCATTTTCTTTCAAGTTTAACATTGAAGATATTTCTTGAATGAATTGAAGATTTTTCTGAAAGAAATTCTTCAAAGATAGATTTAAATAAGGTCATGTACAATTTTTCGAAAATATGTATAGTTATCGCGGAATTTTGCGTGAATATAAGGATTTTTATTTATTTTTTTCCATTTCTCAGAATACTGAGAAAGTGACCGTGTACTATTTATAAAGAAACCGTAGAAGAGCATAAATAGAAATTTAAAAAAGAAAAATGAGAAAATTTTGCTTAAAAGTACATAAATATTGGAAAAAATTAATTTCAGGGCAGATGAAAAAGAGGAAGCTTTTAAAAAATGTATTATGTTTGTACGGAAATATTGATATTATATACGAGTAAAATAATGACGTAGAAACTTTTGTCATAAGAAAGTTTTTAAGTGTGCAGAAAGTAAGAAGTTCAATTAAAGAGCCGTAAATAAGGATTTGTTGACCTTAACGCCAGTCTAACATGAAACGGTTTTGATGGTGGTGTTCCGCATGAATCGATAAAAACATTATTGTCGGAGCTCCGGAAGTGATTTGCATTTAAGTAGTGTTTTCAATATTTATAGAAAGAAGTAGCATCAACAGTCTTTTGTGTTATTTTTCTATCCTTATTATATTTCATAAATGTGTTTTAACTTGCGATGCAACGAAAGCACACACTTTCTCATATTATCTGTAACGTTATCATGTTCCGTCATGAATCCGCAAAAGTGCTTCCAACCCACAAAACATATTTCCACCGGCACACAACAACATACAACAGGTACACACAACGGACTAGGACACCTGGCTGACTGCAATGGAATAATGATCTCGACTCTTCAAAAAGAAAGATAAAATGCAATTACCGAACTTTTAGAGGCTTTAATCGTCATCGGGTGTATGCAGTATTATTAAGTGAACATTGCTCCATTAAGGTAAAAACTAGTAGTGCTACAATTTAGTTCAGACTTTCTCGTATTCTTAAGAGTCGATGTTCCTATCCTTGCCGAGGCTAACATTTCGATGTTTCCTCACCCTCCGTAGGGAAGGAATATTCCTCCATATTCCTACCGCCTCGAGACCGGATTCCTACTGGTACTACCGCCTGGAGACAACTCATAGTGAGCAGGCCCCGCATGCTACCCAAACATCACCTCGACGTAGCCCTTAGGACAATCTCGGTCCTGAACCATTGCCTAGAGCCACATTCTTATCGCCATCTGGGCATTGAAATCCAAATCCTCAATTGCTCACACAGTAAATTACAATGAGTCATGCGAACAATGAGGATCAATGAGAAATTAATTAATTCATCTGTTACTGAGTTAACTGAACATTTTATATCTTTCTGTTATTTGATGTGACACATAAACGGCCTAATAACCCATACTTTTATATCATAGCTTTAGTTTACGAGCATTTGTATTTTGAAAATTATTGTGTGAACTTATAATGAAAAATAAATACCTTTTCAGTAAATCCCTACACACTGTGGGATTGTTGTAATTAAACAGCTGATAACTTAGCAAAAGAAACGCAAATAATTTCACACAATTGCAAATTTCACGACTAGTGAATGCATAGAGTATGTAGTACAGCCAAGAAGTGAAGTTCATTGCTGATATGAATGCATAATATTCCTATCAACCACGCGGAAATCTGTTGATTTCATTCATATCCTGGCCAATCAACCCAACTTGCCTGCACATTTGCATTGCAAAACGTTTGTTTTAATTTGTTCTCAATTCATGTAACTGCACGTCAGTGCGCGAACAGCGATATTTTCTGCTCGTATTTTAGTATAACTTCCTTGATATATTTGCCACAGCAGCGTGTATATGTGTAGCAACTTCTCCTATATTAAACACTGGGAGCCTGCATACTTCTTGTTTTAATTAGCTTCAGAGCAAATATCGGATGTTAAACTCGGAAACTTCGCGTGACAATTAATGAGGCCCCACACCAATTCATCGCTTTGCAAATGATGACTTTGTTTTACCCTAGTTTTATGGATCAGGGGGATCTACTAATTATGTTAATACAAAAGACAAGGTTTTAACCAGCACGTATCAAAGCATGTCAAGTGGACGTTCGTTAAAGGTGCACTTGAAAATCAATGAGCCTAGCGCGTTTTACACCAGTCCTCGCGTGCGGTGAAATGTGTTGAGTGCGGTGTAAGTAGGGAGAGGGTCGGACGAACCGGGCGGCGAGCGTGTAAACGTGTCAGTGCGCCCGTTCCTTTAAAATTCTTAATTAAGTGATTTTTAACATTTTCCGACAGGCCTTGCATCCAACTCTCTTCGGAGCTATTTTCGTTAGCTGATTACGAAAATAAAATAAAGACATTGGAATGTGATGCTAAGGGGGTAACATCTCACTGCTTCGTATTTCTTCCTAACCTCGCCACCAGTAAAGACATTTATTTATTTATTTATTAACCTGCCACAATAGCAATGCTTCTGAGCTTACATCAGAACAGTAACTTTCGATAATGTAGTCCTTATTACTTCTGAAAAGTACTTGAAGCTATTGCTACAACCCGCGACCGCGATATCTCCTCATGGTACAACAGTGCGACTTTCGAATTTGTTAAACGTATTTAGAACTCAAGATCCGAGAACTGTTGGTTAAAATGATAATGAAACATGGAACCAAACAATAATTACATATATCTTGGTATCTCGGTTTCTTAAAAAAAGTATAAAGACAAAAATATTGTTAGGAACACGTAAAAGATTCTCATGCCGGTTGTTGTTTTTTTCTTCTACTATAGAACACCTGCATAAGGTGCGTCCAAGTATTACTATTATTATTCTCCCTTCTTTTAAAAATTTAAACTCATTTGTACAATAATTTCCGGAGACCAAAATTTTCGTTAATATTATTATGTGTGCAATACATTAACAAATACGTAAAATGAAGCAAATTTGCAAAATCAGTTTACATTTTACTTTAAGTTATGTTGTAACTGTGTCTTTTTAAAAAGGAGCAATTTTGAGCTCATTTTCAGTGGAAAACGTTTGAGATACCGAGAATCTTCATAAAAAATAATTTGAAGCACTTTTGCTTAAAAATCAATAAATTATAAAAACCTGTGATGTGAATATTAATGTCGTGAGATATTTAAAAAAAGTTTCATTTCAGTACATTTATAGCTATTCGCTTACAAAGTTCAAAGAAAAAATTTCGAACCTTTCTTGAGAAAATCTTGTCTATATCTATTTTAAAGTGTCACCATTTTGCAAAAACTACTCATATTTCAAAAACCCTCATAAAATACAATTTAAAAATCTAATTTTGAACAAGATTTTTTTATGGAAAAAATTACCTTTAATACTGTAGTTTTATATGGAAGTTGAAAATTTTCATTTTTTGCATTTGCAATTTTCAAAAATATTGAAATTTCAGTAAACTTTGCATTTGCGCCAGAGGTTTTATTAAACATCGGACCATTTTTGTATAATTCGTAACTTTTCTCACCCAATTTTTTAAAGAAAATTAAGTCATATGTGTGAAAATTTCGAAAATGTTGTTGGAGCTTGATATAAAATACCTCGAGAATATAAAATACCTGTTTCGAATTCAAGGGTCTGTGATGAATTAGACAGATAAATCGGGGAATATCAGGTTTAATGAAAATCCTGGGTAGGGTTTACGCGCTAGTGTTGTTCACAGACAGGCAGAAAGAATGAATTGCTAAAAACTACTTTTTCTAGGTCAAGGACTTCGTCGTCAAGGGCAATTTTTTTTCTGTTGAAGTACAGATGGACGAATTACCAAAACTTCTTTTTCCGTGTAGCCAGAAAGTACACTACGTATTCCAGAAAGTAATATGCATTGGGACGCGAAATTAGTACTCACAAGAGTTATTTTTGGATAATTTTGAAGTTCATTCGTAAATGGATCAACAAATCTTATGTGAAAGAGCTTAGTGGTCAATTATATTTGTTGTGTATTTTGGGGAGGAATAAAATAAAAAAATGATTGTTTAATGCCATAATAAACTATTTACAACGTTGGAAATCAATTCTTCAATATTTTGTAATTTCTTCTTTGACATTCTTGACATGTTTGATGCGCTATGACATGCTTTATATGCATTTTATGGACTTTAATAATGGGGAAGAGTTTTGCAATTCCTCATATTTTTATTAGTTATTTCTTGGTTGAAATCATTATATCCTTCGATATAGCTTTTTTATTTCCTCAAAAACAAAATTCTACCGGATTCAAACTGGAATAATTTCCAGGCCATTGTAAAGTTTTAATGTTACTTTTCTTGAAAAAATATGTTACATTAAATAAAATATTTTTAATGCTTTGTAACTACACTCTGAGGGATGCATGAACACAAAATCGTTGTTAAGTAATTATTCTTTCACCCAATGAAGGTTTTTTTAGCGCCTTGATGTATTGGTCCTGACGCATAGTTCCTTGCACAACGTAGAGCCTTACTGTACCTTGGCGACCATAACTGATCAAATCATACTGTAAAGTAGATGTTTTACTTGTTCCATTAGGCAGTCATTGTCATTACTCGTGTGCCGAATAGACTGTCTTGTTTTGCACGATCTGGTTTGACGAGTCGTGTGAAAGACACCGTAATATATTTTGACAGTTTTGTTCTCGTTTACTGTATTTTTTAACAATAAAGCAGTATTTAATTAAACAGTAAAATTAGAAAAATAATGAACACTTCACCATGAGCCTAGTTATTTGGCCTGGCTGGGTATTTGGCCACCCAGTGTACTACATTAAGGAGCTAGAAAACATTTTGTGCCACGAATTCATAACACGCGCAGAAAAATAGGCACTTTTTACTGCAACATTACAATACTTTCTCTATACTATCGGAGTATAAGAGAGTACTAAGGTATACTATAAGAGAAAATAACTAGAGGTTCTAAAAATGTCATGAACAGATTCGAACTAGTTAGTCCGCATTTCGTTTAAGTTGGGCTAAACTTTTCCGTTTCAGACCATCTCCGTCCAGGCTGTAATTTATCAACGTCTAAGGCACCTGCAGCGACTTCCGCTCTCCTGGAGACAATTCTCTGTGAAGAGCCCCCTGCGCTCCCTGAACGTCGCGCCCAAGCAGCTCGTAGGCCCTTCTCGGTCCTGCGCTCACATGCGCGAGTGGTGGCCCTTGGGCCCAAATCGGTGCTTGCCCGTTGTTCAGGACGTAAGGCGCCAGTTTCTCGATTACGTACACTGTTTGCACACGGGTCTTGCACAGAATTACTGGAGAAGGGGTTGTGAAAAGATTAGGAAAGTGTAAATGAAATACACGAGAATCTGGGAATTTGTCCTCGCTACAGACACAACTGAGAACATGCGTGCCCCACGCGCGTTTCAAACCCACAGCCGTAGTCCCCCGTGTGCTTGGACGCACCTGTCCCAACTCCCTGCACCATGAGTCCGACCCATTTGACCGAAATGCAAGTACTTGTGTATGCACAAGTGTTACGCTCATGTAACCAATTAATAGTTCAATAATAATAATAATAATAATAATAATAATAATAATAATAATATAAAACTGACTTTCTTGATTCATACCTGGCCTATAATGTGATTTCCAATATTGAATCTGTAAATCACAATGACCATTGTGACCATACGTTACAATAGGAACAATGTAAACAAAGTTTCTTCATTTTTAAAATCTATCAACATCGCAACAACTCAATATCAAAATACTTTCTAAAATTTAAAGATTTTCAAAGAAAATGTTTTATAATCAAGTGATTACAGATCGTAATCACTTGATTATAAAACATCATGATCACAATGGTTTAGCTTCCATACCTGCTATAATTGTGGGACTCGTATTTTATAAAAAACGTTTATGACGTAGATTAAAGATTAATTTATGAAGAAAAAATGCATTCACAAAAATCTCGATGATTAATGAAAGGGCTTAGAAAAATTAAACTTTTGCAATTTCAAAAATTCACAGGTTTTAATGAAAATATGATTTTAGCATTTTAGTAAGCGTGCTTTGCTCTATCTAAAAAAAATAAATGTAGAGTCACTTTTGAGAAATGTTTGTTCAGGCTTCGTGTAAATTGCTTCCCAAAAATTTATGAAACGTTTGTAATTTTCGGGGCTCCAAATTCGGCCCAACCGATAGGGAAATACAGTTTGAGAAAAGTCATTCCGTTTAGGCGTTTCGTAACGCAGATGAACTAGTGGACAGGACGGACTGATGGCCAGACTGGTATTTACACAGACGTGCACAAAAAACTGAAAAAAACAGTTTTCGATATTAGCGGACTCCAAAATGTGGATTTCCTTTAAAATCCGGACATCAATTTTCCGCAGCATTACATAATTTTCTCTCTATTAGGAATACTCGGTATATACATATGTCAACGATAAAGTAAAAATTATTTTGAAATTTAAGATTGTGTACCTTCTGCTAGTTCTAAGGGGAACTTCTGGTGTCGCCACTGGCACTAAAACAATTAAATATTTTTGTTGTTTTTAAATATTGGATGTTAAACCTAATATATAACTAGTGGTGTAACAGAAAGGTACAGACTTTCCCGTATTTGTTTTCTTTTTCCTTTGGTCTCGGTTAGCTACATGCCACATACATACATGCCTGCTGCCATCTAAAGCCGCCCAAAATACTTCATTTTGAAATTTTCTTAATTTTTCGGTTAGCTAATAATATAGTAGAAATATTTTAAGAATATTGGAGAACAGTGAAACTGCGTCCTAAACGGCAATTTTCTTTGAAAAATTTGTGCCGTTTTTAAGAAAATGGCTCGTAAGCGCTATAGTATATTCGAAAATTAAATCACTTTTTCACAGAAAAGTTTTGAGTTTTCGAAAAAATGCATTAGAAATCATTTGAAACACATTAATTCACAAATACAATAGTGCTTACAAAATGCTGGAAATGTGCAAATTAACGACGTGAGAGATAATTTAAAAATATTTGTGTGTTGTTTTTTTTAACAAAAAATACCCCATAATTAACTTTACGTCACATTAAAGAGTGCAATAAGCACTATCCTTTCGAAAAGTTTGAAGAAAAAATTAGTGCCGTTTTTGAGAAAATGGCGTTTGAGCGTTTCTGAAGCTAGTTTTGACAGAAAACGTTTTAGTTTTCAAGAAGCTTTATGTACCATTATTTAAATTACTCAAAATGTACTCATAAATATAATAATGTGAGCAAATTGCTGCTAATGTAAATATTACCGACGTGAGAGACAAGTCAAAAAATTACATTTTTTCTAATTTTTGAAAAAAGAAAGGAATAGAGCGATGTGGTATTAAAGTCATCTTAGAGAGTGCATTTAACACAATTCTTACGAAAAGTTTAAAAAAATTGGATCGTTTTTTGAAAAAAAAGTTTCTGTAAATTTTTAAAATTGTACAAATTGCAGGCAAATTTTGCGCGAAAACTGCAAAATTTTCTAAAATATGTGCATGATCCTAATGAAAGAACAAATTATAGACAACAAATTCTATTTGAAGAAAAATCACTAACTTTAATTTTGTTGTTATAGAAAGATTACGAAAAAAATTAAACTTTTGATTTTTGAAATTCCAGGTTAACCGTGAAAATTAGATTTATGCCACATTTATAAGTGAATTTTTACTCTATTCTTATGACAAATTTAAAATGGAGCCTTTTTTTGAGAAAATTTTGAAAATATCCAGTGAGCTTTACGTAAAATACCCCGAAATTTTGAAGAATGTTTTGCAACATCTCAAAGTTTCGAATCAAGCCAGATGGGCAGGGGTTTCTTCAATTTGGAAAAAATCCTACGCATGGTTTAGGCACTAGTGTTGTTCACATACACCAGACGGACGGACGTTGAAAAAAAATCACTTTTCGATTTCAGGGGGCCCCAAAACGCGTATTTCCGTTGGAATCTCGAAATCGATTTTTCGCAGCATTACATAACTTTTGTTATACTACGTATATTACTCCGCATATACGTGCGTATACGGGAAACTAAAAATCAATGTTTGTTTGTATTTTAAACGATGCCGTACCGTTCACCCGATTGCGACACAATTTTGTCAACTTATTGCTTCCTCTCGCGGGAAGAATATTTACATAGTACAATGAGAATGTGCGTATGTCTATCGCCCATAGACACTCGATGATTTTTAATGCTTTTATGCCGATTCAAGCGCCCCTGAACAGAAGCTATACGCAACCCGCCGCACCCCCGAGTATTAAGCGCATTTTCGCTGCATATTCTGCCCCTGAGATTGTGAAATATCCTGATTAACAATCACGTGACGAGTAGGGGGTGAAGTATAATACATTGCAATAGCGAAGCATTGCCGGGGCCACTAATATTAGGTTTAAATCATCCATTTCTAATTTGCACTGTAAATATTCTTTATCTAATTCCGTTAATTTAAGAAGAAGGGGATAATGTAATATATTTTTACCACAGAAGCAATAACCAACCATACATCATTTTGGAGAACTGTTATGTTGTAGCATTTGGAACTCGTAGTGAAAAGGTTATGTTAAAATAATAATGGTTAAGTGACTCTACGCGCGAAATATAAAGTGGAGGGAAAACGCTATGTGCTCAAAATTATACAAGTACACAAATGTAGCCTCATTAACCGTCTTGATTGTTTATTTACAGATTATTAAAATAAACGTCGTTAAATCTTTGCTAGACATTTTAACATTTATAACGACGTATTGGTTCATACTTCTCCGTTGACATTGAGACGCAATAAATGTGAATGATATTCTGTGAAGCTGGAAACATTTTGAAAAACAACTTGTGATTCTGCATAATACCATATACACCCACGGGTTTTTGGAAGGGAACAATATTGAGACTATCCTCACTCACCAAATAATGAGATCCATATTGACCCAAAAGATCACTGTATTTGAATAGGCAAACCTTAAAACGTATATTAAATTATAAGAAGCAGATAAGAATTGTGAGTCGATATAGCAATGCTGTCCAGAAAATAATAGGTAGCCCCGTGAATATAAATGATGACTGCGGCAAATGTCTATAGCAAAATTACCTCGCGATTTATTCCTCTGAAAATAGGAGTTTGCGCTTGCATAAAATAACAAATCACAACATTCAAACTGCCATTGACATGCCTGTGATTGTGAACTTAGAATTAAATGGTTTCTGAAATTTTTAATCGCAGGAGATCTACCTTAAACTTTGATTTTAATGTTTTCCGACTTTAAGAACTAAGCACTTATACTTTTCTCACCAATAGTTGTTCAGCATGGAATATTATATTACATTACCCCTTCTGCGTAATAAATTGAATTTAACAATAAAAACGTATTAGACTAATAAAAGGGGAATCAGAGCTCAGTTATTAATACCATTGGAGGGAACTTTCAACAAGATATTTCTCCATAATTTTAAGCAATTGTGAACAAAATTGAAACGTATGATCGGTGCTCTAATACAAGAAAATTAATTGTGAAGAGATCATTCTTCCTTGAAGGCAAAGAAAATAACGATTCTGCAAAAGGAACTCGCTGGCGGTCCAACTAATTAGTTGCTGAGTGAAATCTACGACCCCGGCACCCAGCGAGGGAACTCGCG
>BOPP01000005.1:5267696-5301613 GCA_017312745.1 Gryllus bimaculatus | reverse complement strand
GCCTGTGCACGCCGGGTGAGCAGCGAGCGAGATGGGCTGCTCGCCCGAGCGAGATATGGGGGTAGCGATGGGGTTAATGTGGCCCGAATTTAGATGCGGCGCGCACCCCCATGGAGCCAATTTTCAATGGAAGCTAATTAGCTGCATCGAACCGAGGGGGCGGGTGGTCTCAAGGTCGGCATATCTGATGGAGACGTTGTGGTTTCCTTGGCCCAGAGCGATGAGAGAGAGCGAAGATTTAGCAACGACTCGGGGATGGCACGCGCCTGAATTTTGTCTCTTTCATGTCCTATATAAAGAGTTGGGCATTGTTAACAAGAACATATTCTTACATAATTACGTAAATGACACTCGTATTTGACTCCACTGGGACGCGAACGAAATATACTCTCATAAACGACGCCATGCTGCCTTTTTTATTATTACGCACTAGAACTTGCCATCCAATGTTTACTTTTTCACAAACTACGTTCTTACATGGTCAAAACAACGTAATTCTACATCGGAAAGTCGCGATTTTTCGTCAGAGAAATTCGTATAATAGGGTTCTGACACCGAAGGAGTGGATCATTCTTTCTTCTTTATGTCGTAAATTAATTTCTCTAATATGTTGCGCAGTCACAATTAACTTTTGCGGATCCTTGATGCCTAAAAATTCGTTTACGTCTACACGTGTGTGTTCCTCTGACTGTCCATTCGTTCGTCTGTCAATACTAGCACCTAAATTCTTTATAGGATTTTGTCCAAAATTAATATATCCCTATCAATATGGCCGAACTCGAAGACCTGTGAATTTTTCAACGTCTGTGAGAACTTTACACGAAGCGCAGGGGACATTTTCATTTTATCTTTAAAATGACACCAAATTTTCTCTGTATTGTTTCTCTCGGATTGAAGAAAGTACGCTTACAAAAATAGTGGCGTTTTGATATTAGTTAAAATCTCTCATTTCGAAATTTAAGAAAATTTAAAATTTTTCTAGCGTCTTCTTGCAGTTACATTATTGAAGATATAAAGTTTGTTATCCAAACTTTGATCCCTAACTAAAGCGATATGCATTTTTTTGAAAATATATGTAGTATGTAATTTAGCGAGTAATAAAGGCGATTTTAAAAACAAGATTTCCTCCAAAACGGTCCAATTTTTTCTCCTGTAGTTAATGTTGCAATGCGCCTAACCCATTTGATTAAGTAGGTTGACTCATTTCATGCTAAGCCTAAGTATTTAACCATAGCTTTTGAGAACATTGTGCGAGTTGAAGTATTATTATAATATTACGTAACCGATACAAAGAATACTTGCTGTTACATGTAGCGTCTCCAATTTGTTTTCGACTTCGCATTGTCCACTCGGCTTTAAGGATAGTTTGCACCAGGTATGCTTACCATTATTAAGGTTTCACAGAAACAAAGTATTCATATCGCGGTTTCCAACTATTACTTCCAAATCGGGCATCGTGCCACAACGTGGAGCGACGTTCTATATCATTCTCAATATATTTTTATTTGCCGCTGCCGGAGTTTCAGGTGGCGACTGTATTCAAAACCCATTAGTGAAACGAAAAAATGAACATTTCTCACTGCACATTTTACCAGCTCTCTCGAGAAATATGTCCGTAGATTCACTCCATTGTAGTATGAAAGAGATGTGGAAGGGGAATTACCATTGAGAGTCTTTTTACACGATGCTACGAGGCGGACAGAGCGAGGGAATTAGAGAATCGTCTTCAAACAATATCGGTTCTGGCTTTCCTCAGATTCACCCGTCCGTAAGACACAGAGGGCTAGATAACAGAAGAGCGCAGAACTTTGGAAAGAACACTGTATCCAAAGAATTATCAAACCCTGTAATTTTGAGCAGAGGTAAGCAATGTAATCAACATTGGTAGAAGGGTGACTAAAGGTTTCTTTTGTGTTATTCGATATAAGAATAAAATAAATATGATTTAATATTACTAAAAGTACGAGCTTAGTTAATTCCAATTGGAATATCCAAAATATAAAAGTAGAATCTTTGAGGTTGGTATTCCAATTTCATTTAACCTCCTGTTGTGAATTGACCTAAGAGACTCTTTACTTAATCTTCAGTTTATGCAGTCTTCTTTTCTGTTAATAACTGGACAAGATCTTCCGTTATCCTTAATTATTTATTGTTACGAAAGCTACTCTTCTTATTTTTTCTTTCTCGTCTTTCACATACTTTCAATGTAAATAAAATATTGTAATGTTGCAGCGGAAAGTTTTCGTCAGAAATGCCCATATTGAGGGGTCCCGATGTCGAAAAATGCGCAAATCGTATTCTCACACGCATGCTTGAATGTAGTCGATTACGTACCATAACACGATGTGAAGGCATAATATACGTTTTGTGGGACCTTGATATCGAAAATTTGGTCGGCGGTAAAAAAGCGTCCGTGGCCATCACTAACGTCTAAACCGACCAGATAATATTCTCTAAAACTTATATTCCACTATCAATCTGGTTGAACAAGGTCCTGCAAAATTGAAAAGGATATTTTGATTTTGGAGGATCTTTTTCATGATATGTTGATATATTTCATGATGTTCCGTTTCATATTGATGATGTAGATTTTCCCTTGATCAAATATGTTCTAACAAGTTAGATACTTAATTAGGATGTACAATATTTTGAAAATACAAGTTTTCGAGTAATTTGTGCTTGAAGCGGCAGCAATTAAAAAAACATTTTCTGAAAAAGGGAATAATTTTTCTCGAGTTACGAACGCAAATAAGTAGGCTTACAAATCGTATCGCTTGAAAGTGGAAGATCATGTTATTTCCAGTATTTAAATATTGTTGAGGTGTTTATGAAGAAATTGCCTGAAAGTTTCCCCACTAAAAAAAATATAGGCAACCTGCAACGCATTTGAAAATATATCTAAAGTATTACTTTATCACATACAACGTACGTAATATAGAGAAAATATTGTAATGCTGCTGCGAAACGGAGATTTTATGACAGAAAGACGCGTATTGTTGGTCCCTGACACCGAAATAATTGATAATTATTTTTTGCTCCTATATGCAGTAACTAATTTCATTTAATACGTTGTTTAGTCAGAATCCACGAAAGAAAACCCGTCCTTGAAAACTAATTCATGTCTCTGTGTACCTTTCGACTGACTGAATAGTGTGTCTGGGCGCATCAACTGCACACGCTCATTAGTCGCGTAAAGGGTAGTGCATGTTTTATCGCTGGAGGTGGCGGAGATCTTCCCCCGCTGGATGGCGAGATCCGGCGCCGACCTGCACGTCCAATCGCGGAGTTTTCCTAACCAGATATCTCCCACCAGCGGGGTGCCTCCTCAGCCGGAACAATCACTAAGCTCCCGACAGGTGTCTCGATATGTGTGATAGAGTAGTGCATGAAAATGTGAATGAAAGTAAAGAATGAGGATAGGAAAGGGAAGGGAAGGGAAGGGAAGGAATGATCGCCCGCAGTCCTTGGCCCGTTTTTTGGTACTACCTATGCATTCTCCTCGTGTTGATCGGAGAAACCACGGAAAACTACCGATTAGATCAGCCGGACGCTCTCCTCCAGACAGAGGCTGAATGCGACCTAGTTAACTAGCTTGTGCTATAATGGAAGCTGTACAGATTGACGAAAGAAGAATTACGTTTTAGAGATGATGAGTCAGGTGGTTCTTACAAAAAATATTTTTTATGAAAACACTCGACTTTTTTAAGCTTTTCAAACAACATTCTTTTTCCATTTTTCTTCAAACCCTCTATTACGACTTACCTCCCTTTACCCACCTATGTTTATATTTAGAACAGAGTGTTTCAGAATTCACGTTACAAACATATAGGGCAAATAGAGATGTGCAAGTTCACTTTTGTTCAATAAATGGGCAAATTGGCGGTGGCAAATTTCATACCACCAAGTGGCACACGTGACTTTTCTCACGATTGTTAGGGAGTTCCGTATGCACCGGTGTTCGGCAAATATACGGAATGTCATTGCGTCAAAGCCTGGACTGCCGACCACTAATGCACAAGAACTTTTTTAACATCATTTTCACATAATTTCCTCAAACATTGAGTGCGTCCTTCGTCATTGACACTCAGTTTTAGTTGTCCCTCTATGTAGGCGGTAAACGTGATTATTCCGTTTACGATATTTGTACTAGTTTATTGTTTTATGTAATTTAAATGTTGACAGCGTATGTTGACATCCTTTACCAAATATTTGCAATCGATTCTTCTTTTTCATCTTGCCGTTTTCTTAACCGCTACTTCGGTCGTCCGGTGCCTAATCTTCATTTCCAGCCTTCTCTGTTCTTCCTGAAATCAGGAGGTAATTTCCACTTCTCGATTATCTTTGCGATCTGGTCGTTCCACCTTGCTCGTGGTCTTCCTCGTTTTCTCCTTTCACTTGGTCGCCATTCTAATGATCTTTCGGGGTCCGTTTTCTCGTCCAACACGCCCAAACCAAGTGAGTTGTTTCTTTTCAATTTCCTCTATAATTTCATGTTGCAAAGTCATTAATTCCTTAATCCGTTCTTTTATAATTCCTTCCCTTCTAGATATTGCTGCAGGTCTTCTGAGGAAGCCCATTTCCAGGGCCCTCAATTTCATTTTCTGTTGTTCTAGAAGTTACCATATTTCTGCTCCATACAATGTAATACTTTCAATCATACATTTATATATTATAATTTTCGTTTTCTTGCTTATATTTGGATCCCAGATCACTGGATTCAGAGCTCCTAAAAATTTTCTTCCTTTAATGAGTCGTATTTCACATTCCTTTTCATAAAAAACTGTTTCCCTATTGTTGTACACAAGTACTTTATGTCCTCTGTTGGTCTTATTATTTCTCCATTCATTACGTCATGTGTACTGCCTAGTATCCAGTATACTTTTTTTTCTATGTTTGAGACTTATTCCCCATTTCTCATAATCTTATTTTATCTTTCTAGTCATATATTCAATATCTTCCTGTTCTTGCGCCATCAGCACCTGATCATCAGCGAACTGTAGGATGTAGAGTGTTATCAAGTTGTATTCCCATCCCAGCACATTTTCTTTTCCGTACCGTAACACTGCATTAACATTTTAAAGAGAATAGTTGACAAACAGCATCCTTGCCGTTATCCTTTTGATACATATAGAAAATATTTGGGTCATCTGTTTTCCAACTTTCACTTTTCATTTTTGATCTGTTTACTATTCCTTCGCCGCATTTATTAATATTTTATTTACATTACTTTCATTCATTACTTCCCGTAACTTTATGACCGGTACACTATCATAGACCTTTGCTATAACAAGGAAAACCATATGAAGTTCTCTCCCTGATTGCCATTTCTTTTGCATCACCTTGGACAGTCAAAACAAAACTAAGCAAGATCGACGCTCGAAGTTCTAAAACCACTTTGTAATTCTTCTTCGTACTCCTTGTATCCCTCTCGGTACTCAAGCATTTTTCTTTATAGTCTCTTCGTTTCCTCTACATTTCCGCTCCAGATCTTGAGTAATCCAATAGCTCCTCCCTCTCCTTATCTCATTTAAAGGTATTTCTCCTAGTGCAAGTGCTTCTTTAGCCGCTTGTTGTAGACCAGCGTGTGCCAACTGGCAGAGGAATGACGTCGGAGCTCAATTTCCCCTCGCGCCTGCCGCCTCGGAGAGGGGGTGCGAGCAAAGGGGTGGGGGTGGGAGGGGGAGACGGCCATAGCCGATAACCAGTGGGCCTTTGCCGGTGTTTCAGGGAATATGAGTGGGAGACCATCTACACCCGTTCTTTTTCTTTCGGTTTGGGAAGATAGGTTTCCTTTTGTAGATAGCACAACAATGGCGGAGTGTTTATTGTATCCGAAAGAACTGCGGTATGTTTCAGCCGACAGAGGCATTACGCAGCTTTGCAACTCAGAGAAACAAGCGATATGAAAATAACTTCTGATAATTTACAGATAGCCTGAAATCGTGAGATGAGACAAAGATTTTGTAGATAGAAGATTATGGAAAAGGAAATGAACATCGCGAGGGTTTAAAATAATCTCAAACAAAACTGTACTGTATAAATAATCAGGCCTGGAATCCAAATTTTCCCACGTGATCCCTCCCAGGTATCTATTTGTTCCAATTTGTTAACATTAACGACTCAGGCACACAAAATTTTTAAAAAATTCAGACCCAAGAACTTGACATATGTTTCTCTATGTATGTTGACGAGCTTAATCCTATTCTGAAGCCAGAATTGCGCCACTACTCTCCAGTTTTCTTTTTAAATCGCGAAAAATCACCTTAAAATTGTAAATGTTATGGGTTTTCACAATTAAAAAGCAATTGGAAGGTGTTGAGGCAATTCTGTCTTCGGATTCAGCACAGTACAATTGGAAGGAGTTGAGGCAATACTGGCTTCGGATTCAGCACTTTGACATACATAAAGAAGCATGTGTTAAGTTTTGGGTCTGACAGCAACCCCCGAAAATAAAAATTGACATCTAGCTTCACATTCTGATTCAGCGCGTTGACGTACATAGAGAAACATGAGTCAAGTCTTTGCGTCTTTTTATTTTACTTATTTACAACTTCGTTTATTTTGTGTGCCTGTGTTATTGGTTCGGGACGAACTAAAATTGTTATATTATATAGCATTGTATAAAATGTTGTATTAGAATGTTAAAACTGTCTTCTCCAAAAATGTTATGTGTTAGAAGAATGAAAGTGGAATGATCGTACTGATAAATAGAATCGGATATTGCTTTGTGATATGAAATAATCAACATTCTATTTTTTTCATATTTTTATTGAATCATAAACATTCTAAATAATAATTATTATTTAACATTGTACTTACCATTGGAACACTGTACACCCGACGCCGCAGTCCGGCACTGGCTGTTCTCCGAGTCTTGGTTCCGAGCAACAGATGATTTTTGTGACGTCACAAAGTTGGCAAGCCCTGTTGTAGACTATCTTTGAGGGTTCGTATATCTCCTTATTTAATCCAAATATGTTTTCATTAAGTAACTCATCCAATATGTTTTGAAATAAATATATTATACTTGGTTGTGATAGACCCGCTATATTACTTGTATATGTCATACCTTTACTATTTTCAGTTTTGACTTCCTTATGTTCTCCGATCTCCGTTTCTTTTTGTCATATGGGTGGTAACATAAATTTGGCCTTCACCAGATATTGGTTGAATCTACATTCTGGGCAATCTGTATGCTCTGAAGTCCATTACTTTACCACTTAAATACTGGCTAGTGATTACGTAATCGATCACAGATCCTTCCTCTTCCCAAGTATCTTTAGGTTGGAAGTGACAATTTCTAATTATACGTTCATGTTGTACAATACTTTAATTAATCTTCTTCTATTCGAATTTTCCACCTCTTCTACATGTTGTCCAACGACTTTTGAGCTCTCAGATTTTCCCACTCGAGCATTAAAATCACCCAGTAAGATAAGTTCTCGTTTAGCCCGACATTCACTGATTACCCAATCTATTTTTGAGTAAAATTTCTCTAAAATACTAGTATCTTAATTTTCCTTCGGCGCATACACTTAAATAATCGTCATTTTATATCTATAACTTTCTAAATTTACTTTAATCAGCTTCTCGTCTACGGCTTCCCAACTTTTAATGTGGTTTTTGAATTTATTTTTTTATGACTATGAAAATCCCTTTACTATCCCTCTGATCATTTGGTACTTCGCTCCGAATGTGAACATAGAATTCAAACTCTGTACCCGAGCCCTTTTTCTTTGCCTCACTTACAATTGCATTATCCATATTTAAATCTTGAAATTTCTTCATTACCTCCTGTATTTTACCTCCTGTTACTTCCCAAACCTTGAGTATTCCATGATCCAATATTCATTATCCATTTCCATTGCCCAGTTCGTCTCTGTTACCGCCATTTTATCGTAATTAGGCCCTTTAACATTTCTTAGTTTTTACATGGACGCCCATCGTCGATTCTCGTTGGCACTCGATTCTTAACAAATAAACTATCGATTATCAGATTCGTACCCGAGGTAATCTCGGGCTCAATAATCTCGGATAGTCGGAAGTATGTAGTACAAAATACGACATGATAAGATGTAAAATGTTTTCAAAAATATAAATACATATTGTTGGTAAATTTTGGACAAAAATAAAATCATATCCGTGCATTGAACATATAACATTATTTTTATAAGGAGATATCTACAGAAAAAAGGTTACTTTTACAACACAACCTTAACGTGCTTTTTTTAGTAAATTTCGTCTACTTCAATTAGATATAGAATATAAATTTTGGTACGGTTGATAGTTATGGAGATATATGTAAACGTAGAAGAAACTCCTTTAAACGAACTCCCCACCTCAGGGTCAACCCCCTACTATAGGGTTTTTAGTATAATGTGCCGTAGGAGCCAACAATCATGCCAAGTTTCAAAAACCTCCGGAAATTTTTTCCGTCGATCACCATTTTTGTGTCTCATTTGTCTGGGCTATGAACCCAAAGCTCGCATTACAAGAACTGTGGAAGGATCTCCCTTCGAACAGGTTTGTGGAGGTCAGTGCTATTACACATAAACAGCGTCTTTCGCTCGAGTAGCGTTGGGAACGACGTTCGGACGAGGGTAGCTGAGAAGCGAGCCCAGCTCTGAATGTCTCTCGGTGCGATGTCGCCAAACAGTGTTTAATTAATCAATGTTTAATTTTAAAACAATATTTGTTTTCCGCTTTATCCAGAATATTTAATACAGTTGTACTAAAGATTCCTTACCGTTTCCGCGTTAGGCAGATTTCCGGCTTAGCCAGGTTCAGCCTTAGAAATGATTTACTGATAACTTCCCTTATAATAAACTTTAACATTTCATATCGGAGAGCTTCCGCTCCTCCTATTCTTAATTAAGCCTCATGCACATATTTCTTTTCATTACAAGAGGCTTTGCTTCTCCCTCCCGATATGATTCGTTATTGTGCTGCGAGCATTCATTTTTCTCGGGTTTGTTTATTTACGCCTGCTACCATAACAATATGCCGGAGCTGGCTCCATTTCCAGCGTATGTATAAACCCAAACATATCAATTATTATTCAATATATGTTACATTCATGTTTATATTGTTAAAAGGGCGGTCTCTTGGCTCGTTATATTAGATACAAGCGAAATAATGAGAAGAAGCGCGATTTTTTTGTTTTTGCAATTTTATTTGCAAAGTCGAAATTTTTGAGGTGGCAGTTCTCAATTTGAATTTAGTAACTCAAAAAAACATTTAGAATCAGTGAGAAAAAACCTTGGGGCGGGATACCATTTGACTGGACTCGAAAGAGCAGAAATCATACTTTCAAAATCACGCAAACACCCAAAATATGATTTTTTAATAAAAAATTACTTACAATATTCCCTTTACGCCATAGTAGGATCAAAATGAATCCATCAAAAGTATGAATTACGAGAAGAAAAGCCTACGAAGAAATCATGGATCAGAGAAGGGAACATGGCTGCCACCATCAAACGCAATACTCCTCACGAAATGCACCAGATTACTAACTTCTGGAACGTTGTGGAACACGTGCCATGAAATTAACCCGACTACTGCAAACTATGTTCAGGCGGACAGAATGGTATGTCAGTATATTACTGGTAATTAAAAATGGAAACAAGAGTTGCAACTATGCGTGGCTTAGCATGATACTCAGATAATAATAATTATTAAGGACGTCATGCTAATCCCACAAACGGATAACTTGTGTGTGTCCTTGTGTCTACGGATCCTCCCGTTACACTCTCTTCCAGTCTACCATCCGAGACAAGTGAGATGCCAACGAGAAATCCAGGCCATGGTACCTGAAGAGGTGGTTCAGGGAATCAACTGATGTCATTGCAGTGCCTTTGACCGGGAGCTAGGTTCTAGACCTGACGGTGGCATGATTTCCAACACTAGCTAGAATGAGTTCTATCGCTGCCTGGGGAGAATTCTAGGGGTAGTCTACTCCGGTCGGTAGTTTTCCGTTGTTTCTCCGATCAACACTAGGCGAATGCCGGAGCAGTACTCTCACAAACGGGCCACGGACACGGCGCAATCTTTCCTTCCAATTCCTTATCCTATCCTATCCCTTGCTTACACACACTCACTTACATGCACTACCGGATCTCACCATCCACCGGGGCTGCCACCTTCCGAGCAAAAACATGCACTACACTTACGGAACTAATGACCTTAGCCATTGACGCGTCTGGAATTATTAACCAGGCCATGAAGAGCGACTTAGATGGGTCATTATTGCTACCAAGGTTTACAGTATTGCCGTATTTATTCACATAATTTAACAACTTCGTATAACCTCACAGACTTCAAGATGTAAAACTTATGCCTGAAGTTTATTCCAAACTAAGAAATAATAAAACTGTACGAAATGAAAATTAAGTTGAAAAGGTGTGAAATAAAATGTACTGAATAATCGCGAATGTAATATCATATGAAACATGCGTAGCTTTGAAACATCAAATAACTAGATTCTCATACCTAGAGCACCTGCCACTGTCCCACGATGGGGACTAACTTGGCTAACGTGACGAGTATTTATAAACGTCTTAGATTATGTAACATAATAATTATCATTATTATGTATGAATGCACGCGTATTATTATGCATGTATTCTTATTATGTATGAATTATTGACAAAACAAAATCCGTATGTAACTTTGTTAATGAAAATTTGAAGGGAAGTCAATACAGATAAATAAATCTGGAGTGTGTGGCAGTGATTTTTTACATTCAATATTTTATTTACATTTTCAGCTTGCTTATTCGATTACTAAAACGAATCTCACGTCTAATGAATGGTTGTCAGTCGGTCTGCCGTCTGTACAAACTGATTTTTTAATTTTTTTAAATTTATTTATTCTACCTCTTTACTGTGACATCCTTTTGACGAGCAAAATCTTCAGCCAACATTTCGGCGTAGGTCACGTTCTGGAGTTAAACCTGGTTTCCTTGTCTTCACTTGGAGTAATCCTCCGTCATTAACTTTTACGCAAGTCCGTCGGTAATCGGTTGTCACGAAGACTGCCAGGTAGTATCTCCACGTGCGAGTCTCTTACACCGCACGCGCTCCTGCGTCACTACACAGTGGGCAGAATTGGAAAGGAATTAGGACAGAGGCAGGGTTTGGGGGTTTAGAAAAAAATCGTAAAATTCAAGCGCAAATCACGCAAAAACTACTCTTATTTTGAAAACTTGTGCATTACCTTTTTTAAATAGCTCGTTTTTTAGAACAATCTTTGTCTGAGGCAAACACATTTTTCTTCAATTTTGCAGTTTTAATTCGTTTTTGTTTGTTTGTTTTTTTGCAATTTTCGAAAAATGAGGGATTTCAACAAAAATTTAACCTGCACCATTCTCTTAAACGTCTTTCGCACTATTCAACAACAAAATTTAATCAAAAAAATTGGAGCCAATGTTTTGAAAATGTTGAAAATGTCAGGTGGTTTTCATGTAAAGTAACCCCCGAAATTAAAATATCGGTTTCAAATTTAAGGCGCCGTGACATGAGTCAGAACAATTATTTAAAATCAATTTTGGTGAAAATCGTCTGAACGGTTTATGTGCTAGCGTTGTGCCAGACAGGCGTTTTGCCGTCAATCAATTTTTCGGTACGAAGGACCCACAAAACATCGATTCTGGCTAAACCACGTGTTAGAGAAATTTGTTTTCTATATTAAGCAACTGGATTTATCAACTTTTTCGTTATCAGGGCCCGGCAGTAAGAGTTTGTGTATCAAAAATTCACCGTTATCCGTCGCACGATTTCCGTTGCACGACAAAACGTCCTCTTCTTACGAGAAAGTACAAATAAATAGTTTGGAGCCATTTTTGAAAACATCTTGTTTTTAAAAATTTTCCTATACCCCACGCAAAAGTATGCGAAAACTACCAATATTTTTGAAAAATTGAACATGACCTTTTTTAATAATAATAATAATAATAATAATAATAATAATAATAATAATAATAATAATAATAATAATTGAGTCACATATACAATTACAATCGCGTATGACAAATTGATATAAATATAAATACATCTTGGGAGCAGCGAGTGAAGTTACATTAATTTTATTCTTTAAAGACCTATCTTTTAAGAATTGAGTTTATTCAGAAACAAGCTATCTCTTCAATGTTGTATTGGGAGGAAGACTCCGAAAAGTTGTTTTATTTACATTTCTTTTTTTTTAAATAAGTCATGCTCACTTTCAAGAACAATGGTATTGTCCTTTTTAATGGATTTATGAACGTAATCCATTGAAATCGAATGAATGAATGTATCCAGAAATCAATACATTTTAATGGATGTTTTCTCCCAAACGTATGCTAATCCACAAAACCTCCCACCTACTAGAAAAGAATTGTAAATTTATTTGTAAATATTTCTGAAATTAATGTCACGAACATGATTCAGTTACATATTAATATTTTTATCCTTGTAATAAAGGACAATATAGAAAACTAATCCTAGCGAAAGACGCTTATAGAATATAACTAGTGGTACTACAACTGCAATACTTTCTTCAATTATTTATGAATTTGCAATTTTCGAAAATTGATAGAGTTCAACAAAAATGAGACTCGCAACATTTTTAAAGCGTCTCTTCTTCTATTCGTTGGGAAAAAAAAATAAAAATTGGAGCGGTTTTTGAAAAAAAAAATTATAAATTTCATTAATTTCAAGCCCAAGTTACGCGAAAACTATTCTTATTTTCTTCAAAACACTGTACATGACCTTCTATAAGAGCTGATATTTTGAAACAGACTTTGTCTCAAGCAAAAATCTCTACCTTCAATTTGGTAATTTTGAAATGTTAATTTTTGCAAATTCCAAATATTCAGAGAGATTACCAGAAATGTGACTAGTACCATATTTTAGCGTTTCTAGATACATACGAGAAGAAAAAATTAGATACCTTTTAGAGAAAAAAAATTAAAAAATAAAAATTTCCTATATTTTGCGCAAAATTACGCGAAAACTTCTCACATTATCGAAAATGGCCTTATTTTAAAATGTCTTTAAGAAACAGATTTAAGCGAGAGAGAAAAAAATTATCTTCAATATTACAGTTGCAGTAACACACCCAAAAAATCGAACTTTCGTAATTTTCATAAAATCTTTGATTTTAACGAACACGAGACCTGCATCATTCTCTTAAGCGCCTTTTGTGCTATCCGAGGACAAAGTTTAATCGAAAAAATTGGTGCAATTTTTGAAACAATTTTGAAAATGTTTTTTGAGGTTTCATATAAAATACCCTAAAAATCCAAAATATTCTGTTGAAACTCCAAAAGCCTTGAGTTCGTTTGTATGTATCGGGGAATATCAATTTTGGCACACGCACAGTGGTTTTGTTAATCGATTTTTCAGAATCAAAGACCCATAAAACATAGATGTTGGTACACCACGTGTTAGAGCAAGTAATTTACTATATATAGCAAAAGGATTTATCCAGTTTTTCGTTAACATGTTTTTCTGCCGGAAATTCGCAGTTTTCCGGCGCACGATTACATAACTTTCCCTTCTTATGAAGTGCGAGAAAGTAAAAATATAAAATGATTAATTTCTATCAAGACGTTTATAATAATATCTCGATGGCGCGAACGAGTTGCGAGTCGGGGACCTATACAAGACCAGAAGAGAGATCGGCCCGCACCTATCCTTCGTCTGAATTCTCGGCTCTCCGGGAGACGCCGCGCAGTGACACTGCCCTGAGGAAGCCTGCGACATGTCAGGCGAAACGTCGGCCCCCCAGCCAACGACGCGGCGTCTCCCGGATAGCCGAGAATTCATGGATTCGAGCCGCGGAAACTTACGTATACATCTATCCTTCGTCTGTCTCTGCCTCCCTAGCCGAACAGGTTGCGGATTCTTTTCGTAGCCGAATATGCCTCATTAGCTGAATAAAGTGACGACACCAAAATAGTCTAAAACCGCTCTTTTGAGTGCACGTGCATCGCGGAGTGCAGATAAGATCTTTCTCACAGGCTTGTTTATTTTGATGAGAAAGCAAGATTGCAGCGCTTCAAGAACGCCGGCCTCTTGCCAACATTCATTGCTTAGCGGGTGTGCATAATGGGCAGGGGCATTGTTATTACTCAAACTGGGTCGGTATTTCACACACGTCCTTATATATACGGACGCGTTTTGTTTACAAATTATTTCAAGGGAAATGAGGCAGACTTCCAACAAGAAGACTTCCCACACTTTTTTGTATTATTTAAGTGAATTATGCCGTAATAAATTTATAGAAGAGCAGTAGTTTGGGGATATGTGGAAGTTCAAAATACATTAACAGAGTTTTGTCATTTAATTTTAATTCATTCAGTGACAAGTTGCCCTTGGATTTATTTAAAGGTTCTGTCATATTAGTTTCTACTAGAAACTTTCTGGATGAGCTACGTTGGGCCATTACTTATTAAAGTTGTGTTATCTACATAAGAAATTACAGAGGAACTTGGAGCACAGTTGACATATATCAGAAATATCAATGGTACTATCCTGAGGCACACCTGTGGTAACTCTAAAATTTTATTTAACTTTCAATTATATATTTTTAAAATGCCATAAAATTTCCAAACATTATTTACATCCTGTAAGGTATGAATAAAGGCCAGAATTAAGGTATGAAGGAGGCTATTTACTTCACCCTTTATTCAGAAAGAATCTAGCTTTGTTAGCAGTATTTTGTGAGACACACTACCAAATGCCTCTTAAGAGGCGAATACATATACCCACCTTCTGCTTTTCTATTGCTTCCTAATTTCCAAAAATTTCATGGATGAATTCAACAATAGCAAATGTCGTGTAAATGTCTTTCCTGAAACTGTGTTGTGACTTTTTAACAATATTATTCGCTTCCAGAAAGTCACTGAGTCTTAGGAAGAAAACGTTTTCATAGAGTTTGCTATCTACAGAGAGGAGGGTTCAAGGTCTTCATTTGCATACATATTGTGTATCTTTCTCCTTAGCTAATGGTCATATTACTGGTAAATGACCAGTATTACTGGTGAATGGTAATATTAATGGTAAATAACTGTCATGCAGATATTTAGCAAGTCTCAAAATGTAAATTCAGATAGAGATGAATTTATTAAGTGAACTAAAATATGAAGCAGGGCAGGCTTACATTTTGTCAGAAAGATAGAAGTAATTTCATCTACTCCTGATGAATAACTATTTTTGAGGGAATTTCCTGATTAAGTAACGTCAGAGACATTAGTGAGATGAAGAAATATAGCATTTGCAGTTCTATGAAAATAAAAAGGACTGCCAGTGTTATTGTTACCTGTAATATGTTTAAGAGTTGAAGTGATTATTAAAAGTTCAACAAATATCAGAAGGACTATCAAGTATCAAACCTTTAGGAAGATTAATGTTTTTGTGGAGTAAGTTGTTCCATTATTTTAATGGACTGAGTTTTTCCATTATTAATTATGCTTCATAGTGTTTTTGACTGTTTTTGTTTTTTTTTAATTATTTATTGTAGCATATAATTGATTTGCTTTAGTGTTTCACAATTCAAGCTCACTGTCTTTGTGGTATACAAACATTTTTACACTCTTTGCTTGAATAGCTTGGCATAGAAATCATTTGTAATATTTGTGACCAGTTGATACATATCTTTCATTTTCTTTCCAAGAATTAAGATTTCTTTAGGAAGTTATTATTTTTCTTTCTTTACTATTGGTTGTTTTTTGACAAGGGGACATATGAATGAGAAATGGAATTTGTTCTTGAATAAATTAAACCAGTAATTAAAGTTTGAATTAAGAGGACAATTAATTACTTCACTAATTTGTGCTGTGTGGTCAGATACATGAAAATCGATGTTATACAAGAAGTAATTATTCATTTCAATATTTGTACTGAAAACACAGTCTATAAGCTGGAATGGGTCATTACATGAATTGGTCCTCATGCTTTAATATGGAGCTTGAAACTTTTTAGGAGAACATTTAGTATCTTTCACTTGGTGTTAATATTCAGATCTCCCAAAACAATAAGCCTACATTCGTGGCTGCTATTTAAACACCTTGAATAGCAGCACCAAAAATTGAAGTAGAAAGTCACTTACATTATAATTAGAGAATCTGTAGATGCCAATGATTTTTAAGTTTCTTAGTATTGTTCTTGTGTTTATAATTGAATCACTTGATGCAGAAACCCCTCATGCCCACTCTTCCTGCTTTTTCAGGAGGAAAACTCTCAATTAATTAGACCTGTCTTGTGCACAGTGGCGGGTGAAGATTAAATGCTTGTCTTCTATTGTATGGGTGTAAGCTTGAGTTAAATTTGTAAGGTATTAGGTAGGTTCATCTTTACAAACATGAAAACTTTGGGCAGGTTAAATTTAAATTATGTTTAATTTTTTCGATTGGTCTCTACAGGACTCGTATTTGTTATTGTCCAGATGATTCTCTTTTGTATTTTAAAGGTTTCCTTTGCTCTGGTGCTTGGCCCCAGATTATTATTATATTTTTGACAATTGAGTGAACATTTGCAAAGAGCACTGTTTGAACTGCTTCAATAGTAATGTTCATTGTTATTATTCTATAGAGCAAAATTGAGTTTGCTCAATTTTGAATTAATATCTTCTAGGATTGAGTTCCACTTGAGATAGGTTTGTATGGTGATTACAAGAAATTTAGTATTCTATACTTTTTTGATGCTGTTGCCTTCTGATGTCAAATTTGGTGAATATTGTTATGTTGAGTGAGACTTGTGAAAAAATATTGCAATTGTTTTTCACGTAATTATTGTCTGTTTTGGACGATCCATTGAATTAGTTTGTCAATGGCTAGTTTGCTTTTGTCTTGGAGTGTTTAATTGCTTTTCCTTTGAATATTATATTATTATCATCAGCAAATAGTACTGTTTTATTGTTTTCATTATTGATGTGAGGCTCACTTGCAAACAAGGATAGAATAGGGCCTAGTGTGGATCCTTGTGGAACCCTGTGGACCACAGCTCTTTGTTTGGAGTGATGATACTTTATTTTGCTGTCTTTTTGGTATGGTAACTCAACTATATGTAGTTTAGCTGATATAATTTGATGCAATTTCTTGTATGCGATTTCTTGGGCTCATTTTTTTGAATTCTGTAAGATTCTAATTATTAACAACTGAATTCTGTGATCTATTGTGTCAAAAACTTTTGACAGATCAAGGAAGAAACCAAGGTATTTAATTTTGCTCCATAACCATGAGGATTTCATTTGCAAAGGTATACAAGACCGTTTCAGTTGATTGATTTTGAGAATGCTCTCCTGTTTTATCAACAAAATAATTATAGATCAAGGAACTTCCTCTTACCACACTCATGGAGGATAACATATAAGTTTGAGGAGGTTTATCTTTTTACTTTTGTATGTTTTGTAGTGAATACTTTAACTGGAAAACTTCTGTTCTTCCCTAAGCCATTTGCTCATTAATAATAATTTAGGCAATTGGTCTCAAGATTCAACATATAGCAAAGTACCTATATCTCTCTAATTTGTGCAAATTGATCTGCAAACATCAGATTTTTAGGTAAATGCTCATTTTAATCTTTTGTTGAAAGCATTCAAATTAAATAAAATAAACATTTCAAGACTTTATGACATTACAAGTTTATTGTGCTTAAAATACTATTTCAGCATCAGAACCTAAAAATACCAATTTGTTGATTAAGTACATCATTTTTGGATTTTTAAAATTATATTACCTATTTAAAATCTTGTTTCATAGTTGAATCATATTAAGGAGAAAGAAATCTCTTCTTAAAAATTCATCATAAGCAATTCCATTGTTTAATCTTATGTCATGTCTTATTGATAGTAAAGGCCTCAAACTTCAATAAAGCACAGTACTTAACTGAATAATTTTGTAGAAATACTTTCAAATCAAAGATTTATGTTTATCTCAATCTGACATGCCACAAAATTCAGAGCAATTCTTCCCTAAGCTATTTGTTCATTAATAATAATTTCTCTCTGACAATTTACAACTTTTGGAAGTATCGTGACTTCATTCTGCATCAAAAATTATAATGGGTGAAACCTCAGAAGATGACACAATATGTTCAGTGTCAGTAATTTCAATATTACAGTAGGTATGATCCAAACACTGGTCTATAATTTAAAAAATCGTTTTCTGCTTATAAAATTATATAAAATGATGATAGGTAGATTGCAGCCTCATAACTTGTAAGTCAAAGAGTTTTTGATTATAGTACAGTGTGAGGCAAATAATGGAAAATTATTTTATTCCTGAGATTTAAAGATAAGTGTATTTTGTTGTTGTACCATTTTATAGCTCTAGTACTATAATTATGTTTTACAGTTAGTCTTAATTTTTTTAAACATTTCCAGAGCAGCAAATGAAGATTCAAAAACTAAATTCATTAGGAACAATGACTGAATAGAAAAACACATTAGAGGAGAAAGACAAATTTTATTTTAAACTAAGAGATAATTTAATGTAAGGGCATGATTTAATTTTTATGGGCAACAAAATTTATTCTTATTTCTGTAGAAAAATATCTTACATTTATTGCTCAAGTCACACTTCAGTATTATAAAAATGAAAACAAGATAGACAAGCAATTGGCCAGGACTCCTGACAGGCATTGAAAGTACGATAGCCAAATGTTCAATTTGTGAAAAATACAGGACTAGAAACATGAGAGAATGTTAACACACTACATGGGGTAGATAAAAAAGTCCAAACTGTGTTGCAGATATTCTTGAACTGAGTAATGGACTCTGATAAGAAACTTAAATAACCAAACCAAAAAGATAGTCAATTTTATATTGACATATGCAATACTGTACTCAGTCATCTTAACCCATATATTCTTATAATTATCTTAACCGATATATATCGCATGTTACCAATTTTGTAGTGCTGGTTGGACTACAGATGGTCTTGAAACAAGCACTGACTACAGTAAACCTGACAGTTAAATGGGCTTAGATAGGAAGGTCCAGTTAATCTTGTTGCATGGCAATGACAATGTTTAATCGCTTCTGAGCCATGCTATTTCTTAAGTTTGCTTTCAGCAAGCTAATACATTACTCATATTGGCAGCAATGTCATACACATGCTTTAAAGCACATTGATGGGTATATTTAGCTGAGTTAATATGTCAATTTCAATATTCTTGAAAATACTGCAAAGGAAGACTCATGTCCTCTCCAACTCCATCACCAGACAGGCCCCTCATTCTTTTTGCTTTTGAATAAAATTTCTGTAGTGCATTGTATTATTCTTCCTGTAGGCCATCGTTTTCAAGGAGGCATTCAAAAACATTGCTTGCTTTTACAAGTGGAGGAGGGCACAAAAATTGAGACAAATACAACCAAGAGAGGAGAGTAGTTCATGATAAATGAACACATATTTCTTTGTGTTAAAAAGTTCTAATAGTTTTGTGTTTAATTAAATTAAGAATTTTCTTGTGATGCAAATCGAAAACTCCTTAAAACTCCTTAAAAATAATATTGATCTTTAAGATGTGTAACATTTATTTTATTATTAATATCAAATTCTATCTGCTGTTTTTAATTAAAACTTGTACTAAAATAGGTACATACATGTTCACCCAATATTTAATGAAGTTACTAAAGAGGGGGATCAATTATCTCAAACAATCTCTTATTTTGCATCTTTATTTTCCCTTCTACACTGTAGTATAGGGAAGGAAAGTATTGGAATCACCTCAACAATATGATCTCAAATTTTGGAGACTTTTTTATTCTTGTAAAATCTGTATTTATGATTCTTTTGAGCTACAATTTCGCACACGCATCAGAATTAAGGTCTGTTAGTGCTGGTTTGAAGATGGTTAATATTAGGGCAAGCAGCGAGGAGAAGAACACAATTTTGCAGCCAAAAACAGGGATCTCTGTATTGATGAATAGAAGAATGTGTTATGCATAACTCTGTCAGATTAGAAGCTCTAGAACTGAAACTTTGTAGATAAGCATAGAGTAAGATCTAGTTGAGCTATTCTAAAGACAATTACAATATTTTAATTTTGCAGGTAGTCCTTGGGACATTTCCAAAATTATATGGAAAATGGCTGCAATTGTTCTTTGCAAATTATTGCTTAAATAGATAGCATGTCTATAAAAATGGTTAAGTTCCAATTTTCATAAAAGTTAAGAAATTTCAAAAATTGTAAAAGTTTAAGTTGATTTTTCAACTTGTTTTGCACCTTTAATATTAAAGCCAGATATTTCTTTCTCAATATTATTTATCCCTCAATTTTAGATCTTTAAACAACATCATGTTCTATTTAATGAATGTGAGTAGGGGTTGAGTAATAACTAGTTACACAGAGAAGTAAAAGTTTCAATACGTTGAGCATTCCCATTAGTTTTATTTTTTATTGAGTAAGACAAATCCAAACAAATTATAAAATAATAATAATAAGAATGATGATCATATTTCTTCCCTTGTCTTCTCTGTTTAATACTTATGTATCACATGTCCATTGAGCGTGAATTGCAAATTAATATATGATAATGAATGCAAATTAAAAGAAAGATAAGAATCAACTTTTTTTAACAAGTATATTGAATGAAGCTGACCTGGATTGCTGAGATGGCTAAGAGCATGTACTATCTCAGTGCTTTGATCAGAAGGGTCGTGGGTTTGAGTCCTGCAAGCATATGTAGCCCTTGTCCCTTGTCTCTCATGTATATGTTGCCGCAGAAGGCCTCCAATTCTGCTGACCAGACAACTGCTGATAGATAAGAGGAACCTGCAAGTGTGTTGGTGTCTAGTGAGTGATCGAATATGCGTTCTATTGGAAGGACAACTACCTATCAGTTGGATAAAAGCCCTAATAAAATAAAGTGGAAAGAATGAAATACTAACTTACTTTGCCAGGCTTACATTGAGACAACAGTATTCGAATTAATGTTCATATAATAAGATTTTGCCTCTTTATTTTAAAATTATTTAAGATTGGATAATAGATTTAAGAAATTGAAATTATTTTCATCTAAATAAGAAAAATATCTTGCCAATTAAATGCCTTTAATTTAACCTTTCTTTGAAGCAAAAATACATTTTTGAAAGGATATAATTTTTTTTTTAAGTATTGACCATTATAGAATTATGACCATTGATGAATAATAAAATAAAATTGGTTCATGGGATTGGTCATTGTGCGTAGCGAAACAATTAGTTGTGCCAACGTTTCAACATATTTAATTTCTTCATCAAGGTTAGAGTATAAAAACAAATGAACTGTGCATGAGGACAACAAACATTTCAATAAATTGATTCATTTATTAACATTACACAAACAGAAATGATAAACTAAGATAAATAAACCCCCAAAACATAGAAAAACACATCTTACTTATATATTTTGGTGTTTTATTTATCTTAGTTAATAATTTTTTTTTTTTGTGTGTGTAATGTTAATTAATTAATGAATCAATTTATTGAAATGTTTGTTGTCCTCATGCACTGTTCATTTGTTTTTATCTTGAAATCAGGCTTTACCTTTATGATTATTAGAAAGGTGTGTACTTTCTATATTTTGGTGTTTTATTTATTTTAGTTTATACATTTTTTAATATTTTATTTTTGTTTGTTAATGTTAATTAATTTATTGAAATGTTTGTTGTCCTCATGCACTATTTATTTGTTTCTGTTGTCAAGCCCTGATGAAGAAATTAAATATTTCAAAACGTTGGCACAACTAATTGTTTCTCTACCAACAATGCCTCATCCTATGAACCAATTTTATTTTATGAAAATAATATTATTTTAATGACGAAATCAAGCAACTAGATAATCCCATCATTGACAAATGAATGCCCTCGTACAAATAAAAAATTGTAATAGCTTTTTATAGCAATAAAGCTAACAGAAATTGGTAGAATATATCAATTAAATTTTAAAATAAAATAAAATAAAATAAAATATTTCAAAATTTGAAAGTTTTATATGTATGACACTATTGTTTTTAAATACAATACTATTTCTTGTAGTTAAACCAAGGGCAAGGGAAGCCAGAAAATACATCTCCTGGACCTCCAGGTTGGGGGTTAAGCAACTCTGGGCCAGCAACTCTACCTAGGGAAAAAAAAATGTTACAGTAGCAGGAATAAATACAGTCTCAGAAATCATAAATTGACAATGTCTACGAAAGCAAATGTTTTCGTTTGGTACGTGGAATACTAAGAGCCTTTCATGTAAATTGGAGAAGATTGTAAGAAACATTAAGGACAAAGGTTTGTAATTGATAGTTCTTATGGAAATGAAATAGAAAGGAGAAGAACAAAAAAAGCCCAAGGGAGATTTCCATCTATAGAGTGGAGTAGAAAAGATAGAGAGAAGGCTGTGAAGGACAATAAATTTGTTGCAGATTTAATAGAAGTAATGGATAGCGTCTCTCCAGTGGATGAACGTTTAATCATGGGAAACATCAATAGACACATTAGAAATAAAGATGTGTGATGCAACATGTCTCTGAACATGTCGATCAATGTGACATGTCTCTAAACCGTAGTTGGACATCGAGCACCTGGAGTAATCCTCTATTAAGTTTTTTTGTCAAGTCTTGTCATTTCACAGTCAGTCAGTGTCTTTTATCATTATCTATAATAAAATTCAAAATTTTATAATATATCAACGACAGTAATATATCACAGCAGTGATTTGATGCATGTAACAACAGTGTATTTAAAGAATCAGCAAATACATCGACACTCAGTTCAACATTAGAAACAAATTCATTAACATTGACAATCATTCTGCAAAGAACACTATTTAGTATCAAATTGTTGTTGATTGTAATAATATTGAAAGGTCAGTAATGAGAAGGGTAACATGGGACAGACAGAATCTGACCATGAATTGTGGGGCATTCAGCCAAGTTGTTTCAGATCTAAAGAAAAATAGTTATGAAAGGCAACTACCTTCTACTGGAAAACCTTGGATATGAAATTTAGCCAACAAATATTCATGGTCAACCCCACAAGGGAAGAAACGTCTGGTATCTCTATACTCAAGATACTTAACAAATCTCCACTGACATAGTTCTAAAATTGTACAAAGACCCTGATGATTTGGTGATCAAATTATTGAAGCATATTCAAATTTAGATCAAGCAATACTGAAGAATAATATTCTCAATACCTTAACAGGGTTGATCTTTCTACCCAATCTCATGAGAAAGCCCAAGGTTTTATTGACACTAAGTATCAGTTACTCAATATGTAGCGTAAGTGGTAAATGACAATCAAAATATTACATCAAGCTCTTTAACAATACTGACGAATTTAATTTGAACATTATTGATTTGAACATGTAATAAATATTTTGATATCTTTTTGACTTACAAAATTATAGTACCTAATATTTATCAGGATTCAGAGACAATTGGAGATTAACACAGTCATTATAAAATATATTTAAAGTATCTTTCATTTTAGAGTTCACTTAAACTATGATTGAAGCGGGAAAAGAGAGTGTAGGCTATAAATCATACAAGAAAACTAAATGGTTGAGAACATGGGACAATGATCTACAAGAGATCATAAATCAAAAGAAGAAATATACAACCTACCTCCAAAAAAGGACAGTGAAAAACTACATGGAATATAAAAGATTATGGGCCAAAGTGAGACGCATCAATTGAATACACAGGAGAGAGGACTGGAGAAAATTTGTTAAAAGCACAGAAAGAGATGTATCAGGCCCCCAACAAACGAATTTCAAAATTTTGAAACTGCTGCACATGACTGTGAAAGATAAAATCAGATTAGATGGCATGCCAGAAGAAAACTGGATAAAACACTACTCCACCCTGTGGAACAATCCAACTCTCAGATCTAATGAAGTGCTGGAGGGAACAAGCCAAATCTCTGACAATGATGAACTATACAACTCATTGAATATAGAGGAACTCAAGACAGTATTAAGAAAAGCAAAAAACAAGAAAATCCCCAGATCAGATGAGGTCAACTTAAAACTCACAAGATGTGGAGGAAAGAAGCTGAAAGAAATGTTATTAGATTTTCTTAACAAAGTATGGCAAGAGAAAATAATTCCAATAGAGTGGTAAGAGGGTTTAGTTATTAATACATAGACCACCAGGGCATTTTACCCTAATGGTGATTGAGTACATAATTTTGTCGATCGCATAGGTAGCATGCAGATCTCAACATTGAAATTTATGTCATATCAGGACAGCCAACTTTAGATTAATAACACTTTTCTGTTCTAAGAGCCCAGATACATAATTCCACAATTTGTTTTGCTTGTATCTGTGTTGCAAGAGGATACAAAGAATAATGAAATGTCCACTTGTGTGTTTTAAAAATATACACACGATCTGGCGTAAAATGTATGTGTGTATTGCTAAGGATACACATGGTAAGTTAAGTGTTAAAATTCCCAAAAAGGGCGCAAAGAAGATATGTGACAATTATAAAGGCATTACATTGCTATCAACAGCTTCTAAGCTATACACAAAGATGCTGAGGAACTGACTCAATGAAATATGTGAGAATTTCATGGGAGAAAAGCAATGTGGATTCTGAAAAAGTAGAAGTAAAGATGCCATATTTACATTACAGATGTTAATAGACAAAAGAAGGGAAAGGAATTTACCAACTTTTATAATATTTATTGATAATGAAAGGCTAACAACAAAATTAATTGACAAAAACTCTGGGAAGAGGAGAAACTAGAAGAGGAGAAAGTTCCAAATCAGTTGCTCAATGCAATACAAAGTCTCTATGAGATCTCAAGAATTAAAATACTGTTAAGAGAGGGGGAAAAGTGGGCAGCAATAACAACAAACAGTGGCTTAAGGCAAGTATGTGGATTAACCCCCATCCTCTTCAGCATATATAGTAACCACTTAGTGAGAAACTGGAGAAGGAAAGTAAGACCAGATCACAAAAGACAAAATGATACATACAATCTTGTATGCTGATGACTAAACTATTGTAATGGATTCTGAAGATAATTTACAAAGACCAAGTTTTTGAATTGTCAAAATTGGCCCAAGAATATTCCATGAAGATAGCAGTTCAGAAAACGAAAGTTATGGCAATACAAGGCAAGGATCAAGGGAGGGTCAAAATAGTAGCAAATGGAAAATAAGTGGAACAAGTAAATAAATTTTCATACCTTGGAAATATCATAAATGTATACAACCAAACTCAGGAAGACATAGAAAAAAAATTTAATAACTACAATAGAATAAGCGGAACAATGAAGAGACTTTGGCAGGGACACGTACCCGAAAACAAAACTGAAACTCTAAAATATAACTGCTAAACATAGAATCATGTATGGCTCTAAAACATGGGTAATGAAAGAGAGAGACAAACAAAAACTATAGGCAGCACATATGAGATTTCTAAGACACCTCATGCAAATCACAAGAAGAAACAGACTGAGAAATAAAGACATCAGAAATAAATTGATTTCTGGTTAGTTCATAATGATGATGATTTAAATTATTTTTAAGATTATCACAGTCTCGCCCAGTATTAATTGGAAGGTATAATTTTACATCATCTGCATATGTCAAGATAAAAACAGAACAGACAAAAATTGATGATGTTCATGACAATTGCAAAAAGTAGAGGGCCTACAATCTCTGTGGCACACCTGATGATAGAGAGAATGAATCAGAACAACCAGCGTGTTGTATCAAAATTGAATGAAAACTGAAATACGAACACAAAAGTTTAAAATAATTATCAGGTGTGTCAAGACAGCTCAGTATCAGACCGTGAACAAGACTGTCAAAAGCCTTAGTAAAATCTGTGTAAATAACATACTCAAATACTTGGCTCATAAAAGTAGATATAGATTGTGAAAAGGACAAAAGATTGGTTACAATAGATCTGGCTTTGAAACATCCATGCTGAATATATTTTACATATGGTTTAAATGCAGAATACAGATTCATACAGATGAGTCTCAAGAATTTTGGAAAAATTACATAATAATGATAATTAACAATAAAACTATGATCACCATTCTAAAAACAGAGCAAATTCTATTTGATACTTTAATAGTGAAAAATTTTAGCTTTAAAAATAATAATTGTGTTGGTTTGTTTGATGATAAAATATGTCACGATTTTATGTTTTCACAATATATTTTACCTAATGCCCTCTAAGTGTGGCCTGACTCCCTTCCTCTAAAGCTGACTTAACATACGTATATGGGTTCTCGAGCTTTATCAAGTCCAGAAAATTGTGTTTGGAATATTGACAGGGAGAGGGCTATGTAATGCAGTGATCCCACCTCCAACCTTCAGAAAATGATTTAACATCTGGCATGCAATTTTGAGAGTTTTAAAAGGAGTCAATGAGTCATACACTGCTCGTCATGTTAAGTTGACAATTTTTATGTTTTTTCTGAAAATGTATGCAATGTATTTTCTTGGAACATAGAACATAAAAACAACTATGTTTTACATACACTACAGCAGATTTATAATATCTGCATTCATATTTTATAACAAATATAATATGTCAAAGATTTAATATAAAAATGTACCTTTATCTTGGAATGTCTTTAAAATTGATAAGTCTACACTTACATTAATAAATCTACAATAATAGTTTAACTGATTACATGGCAACCTACAGTATTAATTATAGTAGATTATGAGAAAAGGGAACATTTATCCAAAAAGTGTATTTTTTCTCAAATAAGCTTTAAAATAATACAAGTGTACAAAAACAACCAAGAAACCTAACTACTTATCTAAATGTGCAAAAATACACACAAGCATCAAACATACTCAGCACTGACAGTGCTTACAACTTCAGAAGTGAAGCTTCCTGACAAATGTGAAACAAACTACAGACTTCTAGTTGAATTAATTCCAAATTCGACAATAATTTTGATAGGTTCAGACATATGCATAAATAAAAAATCATGTTCTTTATAAATTGCACCATAAATTGAATAGAATAAAATCATTCAGAAAATCTTACATATTTAAGTAAAACAGACCACAATATATGGCCAAATTTTTAGATTTTTCATGATATAATTAATATTGAGCGTTCTATCAGCTTGTGTTTTGGGTTGCAAAACTGAAAGTGGTAGTATTCTGGAGTGTAATTTTGTATTTTTCTTCTTCTGCAATTACTCACGTCCAGGTGAAATGCAGACACACTTACTTTTGGAGAGAAAATGTATATCCTACTGTGCTGCAGACCAGGCTCTAATCAAATAATGGCCATAAATACTTCAAAAAGTGGAGTTTTTGCCTTCCTTCTTTGAGGATATTGATTTGTAACTTATATGTTTTCCATTCTTCTAATTAGAACATAATAAAGTTCAATGTTTCTATCATCCTGTTTGTTTACCGCTCAACAGTGCATTTATAGCTATTTCAGCACCTATGTTTATTTATTTATTTAATGTTAAAACAGTTAAAAACTGTGTATGATAAAAAAGTCTATTCTGTGCATATTTTCTTAAATTCTTGGATCCTTACCCTAACGCATACACAAGTTGAATTTTAAATGCAGATGGAAATAGGCATTTTTTGGTTAGAATAGGTAAGAAAATATTTGCTCCAGTGTAATAAAAACTATTTTTAAAGGCAAATCTGTGATAGATTTTGGCTAATATCCCTAGTCATGCCCTATGTGAAGGAATCAAATTCCTGCATGGGAATGTGAAGGATAGTAATTTGAATATGTGGGGGTGGGGGTCATTGACCCAAAAGCTGAGGTACAGTACTTGTAATAGGTTAATTTTAGAATTATACATTCCAAATAGTGATTTATACATTCAATATCATTGTTAAAATTAATATTTCTTTCCTTTTTGATGCTTGGTATAATCTCTAATTGTATAGAAACAGTTATGCAGCAGAGAAGGCTTTATTTGGAACTTAAACTTATGTATCGCACTAATTGTTCAATATAATTTCACAATGTGTTATAAAATAATGTACATGAATTGTATGTGAATTGTTTTAGTGAGCTGTTGACACAGACACCAGATGAATATGATTATTATGTCAAGTTTTATAGTTATAGACATCAGTAATTGCTGAAAATTTGTTGCCACCCTTGAATAAGTCATTGTTTACAAAATCACAGATTCATAAATGAAAAGACAGCAAAGAAAAGACAAGAATGAAAAGTGTTAGAATTCCTAGCTTAATAAAGAGAGGCATACAAGAATCATGGGGGTGAGATTTGCTTATTTCACACGCACAATTCTTTTTTGTAATCTAAAAGTCTGGGTGCTATATGATGTCTTTCCCCAGAAAATTATTTTATTACTGAAGCAGGAATGAACATTCATAAAATAGACACAATGAGCAGTATGAAGGCTGACTGAATTTGAAAGAATGAATGCAGTCTGAATGCATAGTAATTTGAACTTAATTTTGTATTCCTAAGAGGATGTTTCATTTGAGTTTTGAATTTGAAACATGTCGCAACAATAGCATTGTGTACTTGAAATTAAAAACATCTTTTGTCATATAGATAGCACATTTAGGACTAGTATCTCAACACCAAAGAAATTGGCATCAAACATCATCAGGAAAAAGTATCTCAGCTACAACAGCATTCAATTTTTAATGCTCTTTTTACCTAGTTCCTCTATTTTAATGCATTATTCTTAAATAAGCATTTTAAAAATGTTAATAATCCATGTTTCTACTAATTTCTAATTTCCACTAATTGATTTGTAGAAACATATAAAAAAAATGTAGACTCAAAAGAAATAATGAAAAGTCAAGATGCATACCTTTAAGGAAATCTGGGAATGATCTAGAAACAGAAATAGGTATATTTTGAGAAGTAAAGGAATTTAATTATCTTCGAGTGACTCTTACTGTAGATGGATATGATAACAATGACATTATTAAAAAAATAAGCAAGGGAAGGGCAATTACTAGTACACGTCATAATATTTTATGGATAAAGAAACCAAGAGACAAATATATATGACTGGTGGGGAGTTGTGTTACTTATGAATTAGAAATTTAGGGTTAAAAGGATGCAACAAACTCTTAGTTAAATGTGATGGAAATGAATATTTGCAGATGATGTTGTCAGTATAGCCAGTCTGATAAAATATAAAATGAGATTAGACAGATAATGTAGATAGAGAGGCAAGTGATTGAAAATTTATAATTTAAACAACTACAGTGGTATGGCCATCTAATGAGAAGGCAAGCTGACATAATACAAAAATAATCTTTGAGTGGATCCCTTTCAAAAGAAGAAAACAAGAAAGGTCAAGAAAATCATGGAAGATCATCACTGATTTGACAATGAAGAACAGAAGAATAGAAAAAGATGCCTAGCAGAATAAAAACCATTGGCATATAGTCAAGAAACACCAGAACTGTGAAAAAATGCTTATTAAAATAATAATAATAATAAAATTAATAAATAATTCATAAAAATATTCTGAATTATAATATTAAGGAATATAATCAAATGATTTGATAGTTATTTTACAAGATGAAAAAAGCTACTGACCCTAAAATGGATGTGTGAACCCTAATAAATAATTCAAATGTTTGGCAAGAGGTTAATTAGTCTGGCATTTACTCATTTACATATTTTTAAACTCTTTCACTTGAATAAACTTCAATAAAAGTCTAATTTTACACCAATTTCTCTTCAAAGTAAGGAATGCTACTGAAAGAATTCATAGAAGTATTTTATTTATTTTTGACCAATATCTTTTAGAATAAATTGTAGACTCAGAGAAAAGGAAAGTGATGAGAGTGACTGACTCAAATCATATATCAATAATGTTTAAACTTTATAACTGATATACTATTTAGTAAATTAGTTACAAAACAGATAACATAAATATTTGTGTCTTGTTTTATATGATTTGTAATAATTTAAAGCTTCTGAATTTTTTAAATGTTTGATTAGTGTCATAAATTGGTACTGTGCACTCTATCAATTAATTAGAAAATTTTATTCTTGAAAATGAAGGTAGGCTATACTTAATACTCAACTGGAAAAACAGTAATGAAAAGCAAACAAAAATGTTTTGATACCAGGTAATCACTGTCTTTCCGTGTTTTAACTGTTTCTAGATTAGTCTCTCTCTTGTCTGAGTATTTAAATTGAATACAATAATATCGCATTTCTAGTTGTAATATCGTGTTTCCAGTACTCTTTTCACTTTTTCTAAGAATGATAGAAAAGTTTGTGATTGGAAGTCCTATAATATTGTGTACAAATTCCAAAAAGTTCTTAACTAGCTTTTTAATTAGAATTTAAAATATTTATAACAAAAATTCATGTGTTATTCTAAAACAAAAGGTACTAACTTAATACTACAAGAATAGTAAATTGATACAACTATCATAGAGATAACAACTATTCTTCAGATTATGTCCAGAACAGCCCAGTAACAAATTTTAGTCAATAGTTGTAATAAACTAATTAAATTTTAACATTTTCATTTCTATAAAAAGTGTAAATACTGTAATTGATATATTATTATGTTATATTTTTATATGATAATTTTTTTAACAAAAAAATATAAGTAATATCTCTGATTGGGAAAATTCAGTTCCCATGTCCAATGCATGTATTAATTATTGTAATTTTCGAAAACTCATTTTCGCGAAATAATCTGGTTCAACGAATAAACGTATTTGCTTGAAATTTTCAGACTAATTTCATAATTCGCGGGATAACAACAGCTGTTGACAAGGCCGGAGTTGTCGCACACAATCGATCAATCGCTTTTGCACTATCGAACGAGCTTCCTCGCTTTGTTTTCCTAACCTCAAAACAGACTAACAAACGCTAAAAAAAATCATGCACAAATGTTTTAAAATTGAAGTAGAGTTGCTAGACAAATGAATTTCTCATTTTTGTTAAACTGTTGTTGAAGCATTTCTGAACTGCATGCTTGTGACGATGAAGAAGCGCATTTTATGAAACCAGCTTCCTCAAGTGCGTGAATCATCTCGGGATGACATTGAACGACTGCAAGCTTTCACCGCTGTCCTATGATCAATCTGCGTGATCTTTTGTATCGTTCTGCGTGCTTTGTTCGTAAACTTCGGGTCAGGGCCATGAAGAAATATGGAATACGTTACTATATTCCTCCATGTTATGGCTGTAAATCGAGTCTTGAGGTGCACATGCCACACATTTTTGGTATTGTCCTTTTCATCGAAACTAAAATGTGAAAAGAAAAAAATACTTTCAAGTATTGAAAGGAAAAGATTCATTCGACACTCGTAATACTATACTTTTTTTCATTGAATGAAAATATTTCCGTATGTTTTCTTTCCATTGTCCATTTCATATCATAGGATATGATAGGGTTACATAACTTGGATTTTAACTCTCATTCAACTTCAACATTTTTCAAAATCGCGTCCTTTTATTAAATTCTAGAAACAATGTAAGTAAATAAATAAAATATGAAGTTTATGGTGATTTTTTTGTTGTTTTGTTTCCTGCGAAACATCCAATATATAATACTATTTCTTTTGAATTTGAGATGTAATTAATCATTTAATCAGTATATAATACACTTAAAACACCGATAATTGTGAATATAATTTAAATAAAAGCGTATGTATTTTATAAGCGAATATCTGTCGTGCCAGGCGCACCAGTGGGATCCCTCATCTACTAATAGACGACTAACAGACTAATGTTATAGACAATATATCCCACAAGTGTGGGGTGACCGGAAGGGAGGGAGGCAGCAGGGGCAACTTGCACTAGACCACGTTTTAATTAGGGCGCCGATTTGATTTTTCATTCAAAAGAAATTAAAAAAATGTATTTATCTCTAATCCAAATTGGACGCCACAAGTCATTTCTGATGCATAGAGAAATAAATTCTGTTTATTATTTGAGGAAGAAGACCTGACCTCAAATCGTCAGGTTTAAAAGGGAAAAAATCGAAGATAGAACACATTTACGGAAATAAAAGGTTTATTACGTAAGGCTACAGAGAGCTCCCTTTCAAAATTTTTGGGAGATCACAGCTCTCCAGCTCCTTTCCTCTACGCGCACCCCAATAAAGGGCATTTTATTTATCATTTATGGTGATTTTTATTAAGTCATAAAATTCTGCTCATGCCATCTTACATTATTAAAACGAGTGCATTACTGTAATAAAATAGCTTGTTTCAACAGATTTACAATGAGAACCATATGACTGGTAATTGTTACCAAAGCAAAAATGAAAACACTAATTGGTGTCCAAGTTACAATAAACGCAGAACAACAACAACAACAACAACAACAACAACAACAAAACTGCAACATTTTATTGAGTAAAGGCAAATGAAGTGCCTCTGTCAATGTCATGTCTCCGCTGACATGACGAACCGATTTGTTTGAGACAATGTGTCAGGAAATGGTTTGAGCAACCTCAGCAGCATACTTCCGCTGTGACGAAATTACCAATATTCTGAGTCAAGAAGAAAGGAACGAACTAGAGGTATACCGCTAACTAAACAGGAAACAACGTGCTGTTGAACATGGAACAAAAGTTAAGGAAAAAAAAATACCCACAGAAGTATTAATAGAAAGAAGCTTGGTTGTTGTAAGAAATCGGCCCATTTCCTGAAAAATGAGGATTGGAGGATCACGTAAAAGTTGAAATTTCCAGAGAGTGTTATAGGGGATTTCCTTTTAGGTTGTTTATCACGGGCGTCGTTCTCAATCTGATTTAAAGCTGACAAACTCTCGGCGAGAATGATATCCGCACTAATTGTGATGTTCGCGCTTCACTTTACCCATTTCGTAATTAATTTGGAAATGACGAAGTGTATTAAATGTTTTGTCGTCTTGTTAAAAACTAATTTATGGGTGTGAATGCCGTAACCTGTACCGTAAGTGCGGTGGCGGAAGGGGAAATGCGAAACCATGAAGTCATCAGTAGCAGAATTTGGGTCCAAGATAATACTTTCCAACTAGTAATGAGATAACTTCAAACCAAAAATGGTTTGGAAATATATTATAAATTTCTCTTGTGTAATTTAATAAATTAAGGGGCATTGTCTTATAGAAGCGACAATTCATGATACTTTTTGAACAAATCATTAACGTCTCATTTGGTATCATTAAACGGCATTAGTTATGTAAGATGAAGTCTCCCATTCATGATTCTGCCAAACTACTCCGCGATCTCGATCACTACTTCTCAGTCCGAACGGAAGTTTAGACGATTGGGGACTGACTGCACATTTAGAGGAGTACATCGACTACTTTCTTTAAAATACATGTGACAGGAAATGTTTATTGGGGGATTGTTTGTGAAATGTGATTGAGTTTGTTAGCTCCATAATATTATCAATTTTCATTCGCGTAGTCGAAATAATTACAGTACGAGAAAATACTATCAGGGCGCGACACAAAATACCAATGACTTTAAAAATAAAAAAAATAAAAAATAGAAGAAAAACGTGACGTACGAATGCAAATTTTCTACATTTCACATATCTTTTGAAGAACAATTTAAGTGATTTCCTTTTTCAAATTAATTTAATACGAGAATAATTAAACGAATTTAAAGCAAAATTTCGCCGACTGTACCCACTAACCAAAGCGCGAGTTAATTGCAAAATGAGTAGAGCAGCGCTCGCGATCGCGAGGTGTGAATGGAGCGAATGACGCGAAGGGGGCGTGTACTATAAAGGGTCGGGCGACCGCTGCCCTCCCCTCCCCTGCAGGTTCCGCAGCGGCCCACGCAACGAAGCTCTGTAGAAGGGGCTGCGGCCGCCCGAGGCAGCGTCTGCGCGAGACGAGGCGGGCGGGGCGAGGCGCGGAGCGGTGCATGTTGGTCGTGGAAAAAGGAGCTGTAGGAAGTTGCGACATTCAGGAAGCGGCGTGCCCTGGCGCGCAGCCGCGCCCGGCCCCGGCCCCGGCCCCGCCGCACCGCGCCCCGCTCTCTGCCC
>BOPP01000005.1:5181811-5265102 GCA_017312745.1 Gryllus bimaculatus | reverse complement strand
CTCGCGAGTCTTTCGTCAGAAAAACTCCTTCGCCCGAGCATCCGCCGTCCGCGCAGCCGGCGGCGCCGCGCGGCGCGACGCAGATTTCTGTTTGCCCTGATACGAACGAAGGCGCGACGCGCGATTGCCGCGGCGCCTGCGGCTGCCCGGACCGCGTTCGTGTTGTCGAGTCGGAATTCCACTGATGCCGGATGAGAGACGGTGTCAAAGATCGCGAGACGGATACGTAATGGAATTAATTTTGTCGATCGTTTTCTGTTTAAACTTTTCACCCACGCTTGAGATGCTGTCAAAATGCATGAGAACCGCAACGGACAGTCAATAATACGATTGGATACGGTCACCCGCAAACCAAGGAAACGTGTGGGTTGAAGCGGCGAGGAACTTGACGAAGTAGACTCTTATGAATCAGCCGGAATTTCTCGCATGTCATATACGTATGTGAATCCTTTTCACGAAAGTGTCACGATTGGTCAAATAAACCGTGAATCGAATGTGCGTTCGTATTTCCTTTTATTTAGGCTACGTCACATAATCAGGTCACGCAGATGTTTGAAATTCGTAAAACGTTTCTAGTGGTTTTCTATTATTTATTGATATTCGCTTGGAATGCAACACCGGTTTCCAATCATTATTTTCGTGAAAATTTCAATGTACAGCAAATAATTACTTGCCGAAGCTTCGTTGGGTTTGTTAGTTCACTTACTTTTTTTTTTGTTAGTGTAGATGCAGATGCGTTTGTTTTTCGCGAGCCTTTAAAATATTTTTCCTGTTGGCTGAAGGCAGTGAAGCGACTAGTAGTACTCCGATGGTTCCGGGAATCCCAGGTGATGCAGCGATGAGGCCGAACAAATACGAACTTGCTGTCTCACTAGGCTGGTCAGGGATTGTGTGCTTGGTGATCCACCCTACCCCAACAGTCAGTGCACTCGTGCCGAGGCATCATTTCGAGATGTGAAGCTGTGCGATTTCCTGAATGTTTCTCCGAGTGAACAATTTTGACATTTTAGCTTTTCGTACTAATTATGTCATGTAGAACTCGTGCTCCCAGAGCTTATTTGTTGAGACTACAAACACTGACAAATGGGAAAAAATTTGAGTTTGAATAAAACGTCACAATTCTAATCAACGAAGAGCATTTCCTGTGCGGTTCAATGATGTCAATAATGATAACAGTAAAAGGAATTATAATATCATTGACTCTACATTTTGTGACTATCTTATACTTCTACTTCTTTTATTAAGGTTACACCTGTTGTTCTTCACACTTCACCATCAGGATTTTTCTGGAGATGTGGGAATCCAACTCTCGATTTATATTTTCTTCGGTCTGCCAGTGTCGCATTTTCCTGTAGGTTTTGAATCTCTCGCAATCTTGATTAGTCTTTTGCTGACCGACCTGGTAACGCGCTCATTCCATTCTCTTCTTTTTCTTGTAAATTTTACTATGTCTGAAATGTCACACTCATTTCTTATATCTTGGTTTTTCAATGTATCCCATCTTGTTACACCCAATATTGATCTTAATGTTCTCATCTCTAATGTTATACTTCTGTTAGTATGTGTTCTTCTGTTGTTATAGAGTCTTACTTCTCCTATTATCGGCCATTGTTTCTGCTCCATATGTTATTACTGGTCTTACCATAGTTTTATACATTTTTACTTTGCTTTCTACATTTCTTAATACTTAATATCTTTCTACATTTCTATCTTATACAGATATTTTAAACTAATAAATACGTGCATTTTTATCTACTTTGCACTCCACTTCACAACACGTCACTACACTTCAATAAAAATACATTGAATATGATTATATTGCGTATATAATATAGCAATACATTTAATAATAATAATAATAATAATAATAGTAAATTCTTTTTTACAATCCTAACTTACTAATTTAAAAAGTTTACAAATATCGTTACTTAATTTACTTTTAAATCTTTGAACTCGTAGAGGAAAGGGTTACAAGGATGTCGCAGGCAACTTACTCCAGTCCGTTATTGTTCTATTTGGAACGGAAAATGTTCCAATATCTGTTCTCTGTGGTTTGAACTGAATTTTGTGCTTGTGATCCCCTCTACTATAAAGTAGAGGAGAGTAGAGTACGTGTGTATATTGAGTTGGATGTGCTATTAGATAACTTTTCAATCTGGATAACCAGCCAATGCTTTCTTTGTACAGGACACAGAGTCTTGTCTTTACCCTTCTGACTTAATAACCTTTAGGCTTTGCCTACGACAATGTTCACATGATTTTCCCAACTCAGTTTACTATCAAAAATTGTTCCCAGTTACTTTCAAGACAAGACTCTTGGAAATGCTAAATGCTGAATAATGCATTAAAATAAATAATTGAGAGCAAATTGAAGATAATGTGGCATTATATCCTGAAGTCGGGGAACTAATTTGGCTCTTGAGTTTTGGGAATTAATTGTATACAGCATATTCAATAAATAAATTAATAAACATCTTGCACCTTCAGATGTATGATTCACGCTAGAGATAAGTGCAACTCAACTTATCCTGCTTTCGCGGCACGACGAAAAGACACTCAGTTTAATAGGAATCTTTGCAACCTATCGAATCCTTTTTTCCGCCATTTATTTAATCACGTGTTGTGCTTTGTAAGAGTTTGTTTGCTCACACTGTTTGAGTGAATGGGATGTTGACTACGCCAACTATTGCGCCATTGAGCTGCGGTGATGAAACCCAGTACGCCTTTCAATGAATTACGAATGTAGTAATCTTCGTCCCACGCTTCTTGTATAAATACGACGCGCTATTGTTCGAGTTATAATTATCTCCGAATGGATTTAACATGGTGTACTTCCAAAAGAATATTTTTAGATTGTGTTTACCCACTCATAACATTTGTGTGATACCTATTTATTTACAATTAAAAATGTATGTAAATTAATACAAGGCAATTTGAAGATGTTGTTTGTCGAAGATGATGTATTGTTTAAATAGAATCCAAAGTAAATAGGTATTTAGAAAAACCGCTGTATTTAAATATTTTTAAATAGTCACATAAACACATCGTTTCTGTAAGAAAAATAAATTTCAGATCAGGGCTTACACATTTCTGGACACATGGTGCAGATTGATATGTCACTCATGGATCTTTTGGTTTATGAATAATTTTACCTCATCCTGCAAAGGAAGGTAAAGTATAGTGTAAAGATAACTTCGAAAACTATGAACGGAAAATAAACGGAAATCATAAAGCAATATAACGGAAATCATATCAAATTATCAGTTGAATAGTCAAATTTTCTTAAACCAACCAAGTAATAATAAAAGTGGTGAACTATTATAAGCAAATTGCATTTGCTGAAGATATTAAGAAAATATGCCCAACATATCACGAGGATTCCAATATGTCTGCGATAGAATGCCAATAAAGTCGCTTATTCGCTGCCTGCACAGAATTATTATGAAACAGACGAGACACGAGTTATTGGAAAACCGAAGAGACAGATGGATGTCGAATAGATCCCATAAATTTAATCATGATAAACAGCAGAAAATGATGTCACTTTTTCCTCACAAATTGGCCTCACAATAGACTTGCCAATAAATTGCAGTCTAAAAAGTTGAACCCTAAATGACAGTTTCAGTAATTTATCGAGAAACCAACATTAAAGCTTTGTTCTGGTTATTTTAATTTTGATAAGTTCGTGTTGTTGTCCTTTATGGAATTTCAGACTCTTGTTGAAATGTACTGCGTAAAGGTCTGGAATTTCATGGTTTTATGTTTTTAATTACCATCATAGTGTTGTTTCTGGAGTCTCTGGATTAGATACGAAATAATGAAGCCTTCCGTGGCATGTACTTACGTTTACGGATGCATTTAGTAATCTATGGGAAGGAGATAGATGCCGACGCGAATTAAGGATAGGTTGTTATAAAACTAAAAAAATATATTTCTAAGTCCCAATTCCAATGTTATGGAAGATTTTTTAAGGAATTCATTCATTATTTGGTAAGTTAATTATTCTTAGATTACATTATGTCTTAGTTTCACAGATAAAATTAATGGAAGAATGAAAATATTTTTGCATTTAATTTGTAAACTAATGGTGCCTCAGCGGAAATATTATTTTATGGTAGTACATGTCACAAGCGTTATTTATTATATTTTATTATCCTATATTTGTATACTGAGGTTGGTCAGTATATATTATATTTAGAATAATAATTATGTGTCAGATATATTATAGTTACTAATAAAATATTTTAAATGCTAACCTACAATTGAAAGGGTACACAATTTCGAGGAGGGAGCGTGGAAAAGTGTATGTGTGTGTGGGGAGGGGTGAATCAACGTGTATGTACGTCGTATCCTGCATCAGCGCGGAGGATTGGTGTCCCACGCGCCCCGCCTGGGGCTCTGCCCTTGAAGGAAGGCGGGTGGCTGCCGCTGAGTCTGCGGAAGGGCCGGCCGCAGGAGGTTTATCGCGCGTTGTGCATTTCCCTCGTCCTTGACGGAGCCTGGCGCAGCTCTGGGAGCACAATGAGACCCACTCCTCAGAGGGATGCAGTAATCAGTTGCCGCTGGTTACATTAAATGCATATTGGCTGGCAATTTTTCGCATTCTTTTCGCATTAAGCTACAGTATCTAACACACAATTTGCCATTTAATAATTATCTTGTTTTTTCATGGCGGAGTATGAGGAGCGGAGTTTGCACGAAAACTAATTGGAACAGATAATAGAGATAAAAATGTCATATTAAGCAAAATAAAAGTTACGGTAACCTTGAAAATTAAACACAATTTTATATTACGAAAATACGTCGTTATAATTCTTTTTCATATGAAGAGAGACTCTGGAGTAGATCGTGAAGTTTAGAGCCCTTTTTTAAAGAACAGAGGCGATAACTTCTCCTCGAATCCTCTATAGAAGATAAACTAGTAGGTCGCGAACAGTTCACAAACACTCGTCTTCGTCACACAAGTAAATCGTCCCAAAGCCAACATTTTGTTATTGTAATAATTTTATTTTAATGAAAGAGCGGAGAGTTAATGTACCTAGAACATCGTGAAAAATTGTGCTTGTAACAAATATTCTCTCTGAAACGTAACAAGATGAAAGAAACAGCAAGAACACGCTAGTCATTGTCAGAAAACAAAGAGCCCATTCTTGTCTTCCCTTGTCCTGATATCTGCGTTCTCAAGGTTGCCGACATGCCATACAGAAACAGTTTATTGGAGCAAATGCTATAAAAATGGCGATTCTGATCTGTGCCCTTTTCATGCTGTTACACAATATGGAATAACACTTTGCTCCGTTTAAAATATTATAATTTTTTCAGTTTCCAAAGTTTTCTGAGACCAAACGCAATTTTGGAAAAATGTATTAATTAGTTACATGTTATGTTTACTTACGTATATTTGTTTGTCTAGAAAGAGAAACGTTAGTCATCACATTAAAAATTCTATTCGAATTGTGTTTGAAAGAGTGAGTATAAAGAGTTGTGTCGGCGTTTAATGCATCAGCACAAGAACCATATACATTTATTAATAAAAGAAATATTCCATAATCTCATGTTATATTGATAATGATGACAAGGTAATGACCGTAATAATTCAAAACTGTAAACAAGTATCTTAGTATCAGTGACTTCGATGATAGTTGAAAGAGCTTTCAAAAACGCCAGTATTTGATTTTCACTTGCATTGAGACTAAAAACTAGGAAAGGAAATCTCAATAACCAAGACATTAAACGATAATTTTAATATTTTATTATTGATAAAGATATTCTTTTGTGAAAGAAGTCTTCAAAAGTATTAAAAAGATAACATTAACAAGTATTTTTCCAGGAGTTCTTCGGAGGGCTCCAAAATTTTGCCTAAAAAAATTGCGAGCAATAATTTTGCAAGGTGTAAATCATTTTTTATTTAAGGTGTAATTTTTTTTATACGGGTGGTACGACAGGCCGGGAACCTTTTAATTTCTCGGCCAAGAAAAGAGTACGAGAGGCAAGTCCTTTGTGAAACCCTCTTTTATGACAGGACAGAGGTTGTACAATTTATTATTATTATTATTATTATTATTATTATTATTATTATTATTATTATTATTATTATTCAATTAACTTAAAGTCTCTTATCGCATCCTTGCTTCCATTTGCTACGACCTTCTCAGTCATTTCCTTGCAGAGGTTTTTTCCTTTCGTCGTATTAGTGCATCCTTCCAGTATTTCCTCGGTCTCCCTCTTCTTCTTTCAGCAGGGGTCCATTCGATCTTCTCATTTTTGTGTCACCCTGCCTCATCCATTCGATGCGCATATAATGGATGCAGCATTTTTAGCCGAATGCTGCCCGAGGAAGCTGTCGGCTGACCGGCTCGGCGCGTCGTGTGTGCGCAGGCGAGGCGAAGAACCTCATGTGCGGCGGGGCCGGCGGCGGGGGCGGGGCCGGCGACGTGTTCTGCGCGCTGTCGCTGGACCAGGAGGAGATCTTCCGCACGGGCGCGGCGCCGCGCTGCCCGGACCCCTTCTTCGGGGAGGAGTTCCAGTTCGAGGTGCCGCGCCGCTTCCGCCACCTGGCCGTCTACGTGCACGCGCGCGACCGCGACCGCGCGCGCCCCGCCAAGGTGAGCGCCACACACACACACACACACACGCATCGATGCGCTCAAAACAATCAGCGTTTTAAAGCAGGTTTAATATTCTCTAACATTACATTCGGGCATGACAAAATTTAATTTCACATTGGCCCGGTTTATTGTTTTATAATTAAGATTTAACAGAAAACAAAATTGAAAATAACAAGAACAATGGACGCTCGGTGAAAGTAGTGCAAGCAACGTTCGTTTGGTTCTTACACTTAAATTGACAATGCTGCCATCAGTCAGTTATTATTTCTTATTTTAATTTTTATACATTTGTGCTTATGTATTTTTTTTTCATTCACGATGAAAACATCGAAACTGTAAAACATCGAGCGTATATCATCGATCATAAAAACTCACTGACTTTAATATATTGATCGATTAAAACATGGATGTTTCTATAAAAACTTGGGTTTTGAAAACATCGACATTCATGTCTACTCTACTCGAAATACCCGTAATCCTTACATACTGAGACGTTACTCTTAGAAAGGACCAGGTTGACTGGTCGGGATACAAAATTAACGCCATGTCAGATGATAAATAAATGTCTCTATTTGTGGCGAGACAACCCATCGGACCTGCTCGACGATGCTGCCTGGACGATGATATTGTTAGAGGTAGTGTTGGAGTCATTTACAAATGAGTCAACTTCGAACGAAATCATTGACGCATGAACATAACCTGCAGTTGTACTGCTTTCAGTAGCCAACCACACCAGCTATTGTGAAATGTACATCTATTGATGAAATTGTGTTTGAATTCAGTCGGCTCACTACCTCCAGGGTCTCGATATTGAGGATCAACCACAGGATAGAATTGAAAATGTCTCCCTGAGATAACGGTTAAATTGCAACTACTCTCAGTGTCATGATTAGCTTTGCTGCCAAGATTCCTTCTCAGGAATAATATCTCAGAAGTGAGGGTTCACTTGATCAACACACTTTTTGCCTTCACAAAATTGTAGTTCTCTGAGATTGATAAATTTTATATTTAATATTAATAATAAATTAAAAATATTATATTGATAAAATTTATATTATTTTCAAATTAATGATTAATGATAATTTGATTCCTAAAGCATGCCAATATAGGAAAGAAATGAATGTATTCATTTTTCAATATCAGATTTGAAACGCCATTGTCGTTAGAGATTCAATTAACAGGTATTTTCTTGAAACTTTCAAAACAACTGGCGGAAGAAAATACAATTGGATTTGACCAGTGCCAGCTCGTGCCAGTTGTAGCATGTTTGCGCTACGACCAAAAATTTATGGTATTTAAATTTTGTTAAAAAGTAGCTAATGTAAAATTCACAATTTTTTAAAATTCTGTTGTTACTGACATGAGCCGAAATCATATGTTTTCTTGCATTAACTGTAAAGCAGACAGTGAGTGAACTACGTGTGCACAGCTGGCTCGGTGACTGACACCGAGATGTTACTTCCCAAAACAGGAAAGCATAAGTAATGGCAGCCCATGGGCAGCGGGCCGCTGAGGGGTGCAAGAGCGCGATGCTGATAGTCAACATCTCAAGGGCTTAGGGAGGGGTCGGGGCTGTCAGATGAAGAATGACGCAAATCGCTTTCTGACCGCGCACACTACTTACTCCGTGGGCCGATGATAAGATCGTAGAGAGATGGATAGTGAGCAAACATTGTAGAAAGCTATGAATTGGGCGCAGAAATAGCTATTGTATTTCGGAGAGGCAAATTAATACCCCCAAAATAATGGGAAGTAAAAAATGTTTCATCCGCATAATTTGCACACTTCAGTGCTACGAAACGTACAATAATTCATACGGTATGGAAACAAAAAAAAAGCGTAGTACAAAATGTGTAGTGAAAATTGATTGATTGCTGGGATCGACAATAAAAACTTTAAAGTTAATTTTTAAGATGCAATTATTACTCTTTATTTTAACGCGGTACGTTTTTCGCGACGGGGTGAGCACCACTTGTGAGCAGTTTTCAAGTTCTGGAATGTATTCCGAGCCTTGCGGTCGGGAGGTTTTGTTAACGGGACCCAGGCAACCCCGCCACATATTGAGAACTACTCCGACAAAACATTGAGAATCACTAAGTTTTGATGTCCTGAGGCGCCACTGGGTTTGAGTGACTGACTAGTTTATCTAAAGGTCTGCAATTCATTATAACACTAAATAAATGAATGGCCTTTAATTAAACGAGTGCCCATTCATGTATACATTCGGTACGCCTTCGTAGTACTGGATAGTACACGATGTCCCGATGACGTACGCGCAGTCTTCGCTTCTCTTGGCCTATGGGTGCGTCACTTCCCTCGCTCCTGTTGCACAATGCCATTTCCCGGAAGTCTGAGGAGAATATTAAACTTTGAAGACTTATTTCCTTTCCATTGTGCAATTCTAGGAAGTTCTACATTTGTCTAGAATTGACGCATCAGTTTATACGATTTTTTGCGCCTGACTTTGTGATTGTCTAGTAAAAAAATATTGTTTCCTAATTCCGTTAGTCATATCGAAATTTGAAATATTTTTCTGATAACTGTTGCGTGTTTGGTTGAATGATTTGTTTTTCCCCCAAAAGTCCATTTTGCTTTTACAGCTTAAGGAAATTGAAATTATTACGGTACCATTGATTAATGTCAAAACGCACTTGAATAAAATCGTAGTAATGATATTAGTATGTAGATTCTTCTAATATATTTTTAACGCTTGCAAATGGCCTTTAGACCTTCGTGAAGACGTACTACATGCAAATGCAAAAATGTCGATGCCTGAAAAATATAATGAATTACTATAAGGATATAATTCGTGAAACTGTCATCACCAAAAGTGTTTTACGTGTAACATCTCTTCGGCTTCCATAATTTTTATATCATTAATTAATATATTATAGTAAAGATTTACTTGAGCAATTTTGTATTTAGTTCATGAGTATTTTGTTCATAAATTTGAATGGCTTGAGGCAGTAACAAGATAAGAGCAGATTTCGATCAATAAAGAAATATTAACTTTTATGAATAGTGGGAAACCTGTGGTGGGTGTGGCTAATCTTGTTACTGCCCCAAACTCTTGAATTGCATAATGTACTGTATTGCAAAGGTTCGTTAATCACCTACATAGAACAAAAGACAAGTGCATTTAAAATGATAAAATTGAAATCATATCAAGACTTAAATTTTTAATTTTCTTTAACAAAATATATTAACCCAATGCTTACATGAGGAATGGTGTCACCAGTACAGAATTATTGAGGGGGAGGCAATAGATAAGGTACAGATTACCGCGTGGTCCCCTCCAATATACCCTGGGTACAAAAAGATGGGACGCGACTCCCTTGTTCTCCACTCCAGGCGATGCCGTCTTTTCATCGAGGGGCATTGTACTTCATTGAGGGTTGTCTGGAAGAAACATATAATTAACATTGCACAATTTTGTTGAAATAAATACTTACATTGTAACAATATACAGTGGCGAACCCAAGGAGGATGGGGGGTCTCATGAGGCGTAGAAGCCAAAGATACATATATTCAAATAGGTGATCTGGGCTGTCCGGGTGACGCCGCGTCGAAGGCTGTGTTGACACCAGGGCAACACAGCCTTCGACGCGGCGTCACCCGGACAGCCCAGATCACCCGCATGACTCTGGCCACGGAAGCCTACGACTTCATATATTCAAATATATAGCTTTTACTAATTTTCTATACTAACGAATGCCATTCCATATATCAATTGTTAACATGATAAGTATGAATTAACGAATAAAAATTCATTTTAAATTCACCGTAAATGAAAATGTTTGTATAAGAAAACGTCAAGCCCGTAGGCACTTTACCATTCGCTCTCCCTCTCTGGAGAAAAATGCTAGTTGCGCCCCTTACAATGTGTGAATTTGCATCAGATAACCATTACCTTCGTGCCTCTGCGTTTAGTATTATTACACTGTGTTTTAAGAGCAGGAGATTGCGCGAGTGGCTGCTTCAGGTGCGCGCGCTGTCTCCCCGCAGGTGCTGGGCAAGGTGGCCGTGCGCCGGGACGAGCTGCACGCCTACCACGGCAAGGACCACTGGTTCCCGCTGCGCACCGTGGACGCCGACAGCGAGGTGCAGGGCAAGGCGCACTTGCAGCTGCAGCTGCAGGCCGGCGGCGCGCCCGCCGACCCCTCCAGCGCCACGGCGCTCTGCGTCAGGTGAGCTGCCTCTCAGTCAGCGAGTCGTGTGGACGGGCGCGGCAACTGCCAAGGTTAGGCCCGTAAGTGTAGTGCATATTCTTCTATCGCTGGATGGCGAGAACCGGCGCCGACCCACACGTCGGCTTGCGGGGTTTTCCTTAGGTATCTCCCACCAGCGGCCCTCCCGACTATGTGTGGTAGTGCAGTGCATGGAAGTGTAAGAGGAAGGAAAGATCGCGCACGGTTCGTGTTCCCTTTGTTAGTTCTCCGGGATTTTCCTAGTATTGATCGTAGAATCCATGAGAAACTACCGATCAGAGCAGCCGACTATAATTCTTATTTAGACAACTCCTCTAGATAACGGTTGAATTCGACATTGCTATGTAGCTAGTGCTGAAAATTCTGCCACCATTGGGACTCGAAACCAGGACCTTCCGGTTAGATGCACTGCAGTGATGTTAACTTGAGTCGCTAAGCCGCTTTATCCGACAGACCTACTTGTGACGTACATACGTTACCCACCCATCCTTCCATCCATCCATCCATCCAACCAAACTTCCCGATTTTCAGGTTCAGAATTGCTTTATCTTCTCGCATCCTCGTGCTATAGTAGGGAGAAGAAAATTAAAAATATTTCAAAAGTATTGTGAATCTGAATTGAAATTGCCCCTCCTCCCTGAAATACTTTCTTGATCTATCGTTGGCCCATGATCTAGTCCCGACTGAGGCGGTGCCCGGCAGGGGGTTTGCACCTGGAGAAAGAAAAAACAGCAAGTCGACGTTTAGGTCGGCCCCGGGTCGCGCGTTCCACCGGGCGACGAAGTCCGCATCTTCCCGCGATGTAACATGCACTACACTTACGGGAATAATTAATGACCTACGCATTTTGGCGGTCGGGAATCATTATTCACTCAGTTACATACAAAGTAACTCGTAATTCGAATTGGCAACCAAATATTGTTTGTCGAGAATAGACGATGACCATCGAATTCGAGAAGTGTCAGTATTTTTCGAAGAGAGATCTGCATCGCCCGGCGAACGCTTCAGCCCCCGACTAATTCATTCACTTCAGTCCCTGTGTTCCGTTTTCCAACGAATCCTTTTGATCTCGGCCTCGGTTAACCGGAGACTCGGGGCCTACTGTGCATTCACGAGCCTCGCGGTTAACCGAGTTCCGGTGGGCTGAGGCTCCTGGTTAACCAAAGCAGATAACTATCATATTATTGTTTATTTAACGTTGAATAAACAGCGAAAAAAATCTGTATGCGGCGAATGAGGGAATGTCCAACTCTAACACTTGATAATTTACGTCTGTTTCATTTTGATTTTACGAGTATTTACCTTTAATGATATTTTACAAACAAACAAATATAAGTTATTATTAATTATATATCTAAGATAATACATGTCTATAGAAAAGAAAAAGAACGGTTTTATTTTTGTATTATCTTAGACTCCTGAGTAATAAAAAATAATTATCTCGTAAATATAAGTTCCTTGCTTCCCTTCTTTGGCGGACAGTTTCAGGATTTAATTCTGTTGTAGTTTATTTGTAAAAGTTATTATTTATTTATTTTACAATAATTATATATAATAATATGTATAATTTGATTCTTCTTATAGTATATTTTATTTATTTATTTCTTAATAAAATATTTCATGCGTAGGAGATGGATTTTCGAACGGTAATCGCATTCAAACATTTTTTTAGTGCTTACAACACTTTTAAATGAATTAGCGCCATTTCATTTTACATATTTTAGTATAATTACATGTTTTACATGTGGCTATGTCTTCGTGCCAACCACACGTACTCCCTTAATCCATGGCCGCGAGAACGGGACGTCGCTGGTAGACCACACACAGTTCGACGCGCCACGAGCCGCTAAAAAAACCCGTGACTGTACATTTCTTACTCACTTCGTTACATTTCAATGCATTTATCCGTCGAAACAGAACTTTTCAGAAATGAAATGCCTATGTAGTTCGTTAAGGGAATTGTTGTTACAAAGGTTCGTTCGTTTTGTTTGTTACAAAGTTTCGTTAAGGGAATTGTTATTAAGGGAATCTTTGTTGCAAAGCAATGTAAATACTTCGTTCGACCGTTGGTCTTTCCGTGAATTGTCAAATGCTCCTCCCTCGCCCGCCTGCTTCTCGGAAACCGCCTACTCGGAATCAAGCAAGGGATGATGTTTGCTAAGGAGAAGTAATCTTAACTAAGTGCTTGCTGATGTTTCATGGAGCTCAGGCGAAACGCGATCGCAATCTGACAAATATTTATTACAGTCTTATCGCGCTTCTAGTACCTCGCAGGGAAACATCAGTCAGGGACGCAGGATTCGGAATTTATTCTTCAAATCCCGCTCACTCGAGCTTAATGGGGATACTCCTTTGGAATGTGATGAGATCAACATGTGATTGTTTTCAATAAATTGAGCTCAATTGCAACTAATGGTGCTACAAATGACACAGGCGTTCCCGTATTAGTTTTCTATTTCCTTTGATCTCGGCTAGCTACTCAGACTTAACACATACTCTTGCCAGCTGCCATCTATCACTGCCTAAAGTACATATTTTTGAAATTTTCTCAATTATTCGGTTTTTTAATAGTAGATCTGAAATATTATTTTAAGGATATCAAAGGTTAGTAAAACTTCGTCATAAATGACAAATTGCTTTGAAAAAATTGGAAATGTTTATGACAGTGGCGTTTTATCGCCAATGTAAATTCGAAATGTGATGCTCTTTTCCACAGAAAATTTTTGAGTTTTCGATAAACTTTAATAGGAGTCATTTAATGCACATTAATTCACAAATCCAAATATGTTTCTAAATTGGTGAAAATGTGCATGTTAACGGCATTAGAGATCTTCCAAAAACATTGCATTCGTATAATTTGAGAAAAAACAAAAAAAAATTCCAAAATGAACTTAACGTTATATTAAACAGTGCAATGAACAATATCCCTTCGAATAGTTCGAAGACAAAGTTTGGTGCCGTTTATAAGAATATGGCATTTGAGCGTGTTTGAAATGCGAAATTTTGAGCTAGTGTCTCAGAAAATGGTTGTTATCGAGATTTTTCAATATTCGATTTTTCGAAGATTCAGAGTTATCCGTGAAAATTGAACCCCTATGCCCTATGCCCCTCCTTTAAAGTGTATCTTACGCTATTTTTACAAGAAATTTAAAGAAAAAATTTGGAGCATTTTTGAGAAAATTTTGAAAATGTTCAGGGTGCTTCTTGTAAAGTACCCCCAAGTTTTGAAGAAAGTTTTTGATAATCGCGGTGCCTCGAGTGGAGCCAGATCGACCGGGAAATATCCATTTTAATAAAAATTGTTCCTACGGTGCTATTGGTGTTCACAGAGTGACAGACGGACGGACAGACAGATGGACAGACGGACGTTTTGCCGTCAATTGTTTTTTCGGTATCAAGGTCCCACAAAACGGAATCTGGTTACACCACGTTTTGCACCAATTGTTTTAATTAACAAAAGCACCATTTTGTTTTAATTTAGCAACTAGATTTAGCCACTTTTGCATTATCAGGGACTGACAATAATTTTTTTCTGCCGAATAACCGCATTTTTCGTGCATTACATAACATTCTCTATACTACGAATATTACTCCGTATATTCGTATGTATACAGGAAAGTAAAACCAATGTTGGATTTGGGAAGGGGGATGTTCCCATTAAACCACCCGTCTCTCCGGGAAGGTTCACGTACGGAGAGGCTTCCTTCCAATAAACATTGTTCATACGTATACTTCATTTTTATATTTCGAATAAAAATCGTATTACAATACCTTCGTAGAGATAAACCTTTCGTCCTCCTCGAATCCATTTTAAAACAGGATCAATGAAGTTTTGTGTTCGTCAAAAAGAAAATGCTTATATCAAGTAATTTCAAACGTTGTAATGGGTTTTTATTTTGTATATTTTCTTCTTCTTATATATTTTGCAAAAAACAAATACCTACATATGAATGGATGAAAACCAGAACGGTATAAAAGACATTTTATAAATTGTGAGAAAAACGTTTTTATTTTAGGCAATATTTCAGTGGCAATGTATGTTCGTGGTTTCAATGAACAATTGTAATGCCGTGATTTTGATGATGAAATGTAACAACACGGCTTAACAGTGATATTGACACATTTCTCATAATTTATAAAATGTCACTTATACTGTTCTTGTTTTCATCCATTCATGTGCACACATATTTTTATTGCATCCCTTCATATGTAAATAAAAGAAGAGTCTAAAGGAAAGGGGGCCCAGAAATGCAGTTGGCCCTCGCCTCATTTTAGGCTGCGCGCGGCTATGACCAGGGGTATTTGTGAACCTGGTGAATGAAGAGAAAATGAGAGCGAGCGAACGAGTGTACGTGTTTGTGCAGGGTGCTGGAGTGCAGCGAGCTGACGCACACAAACGGAGCGTGCGACCCGTTCGCGACAGTGGCGCTGCGGTACAGTGACGGCCGCACCGAGAACAAGCGCACCCGCACGCGCAAGAAGACCACCTCCCCGCACTTCGACGACGCCTTCGTCTTCGAGGTAAGCCCCCGAGCCACTCGGGGAAAGTGGCTGGACGAAAACATGGCGCAGGGCTTCATTCAAAATATTATTTTATGACAGCGCTGATATCACTCGCGCAACTTATCTGTTATTTTCTCCGCAAAATCTAAGTAAATGACCGAATCAGGTAAAGATCTATCACAGAAGATACCTCGAACTCCTGATAAAGTTAGAACGCAAATTATTGAAAACGTTGCGAAGGCATGACTGATTTTCCAGAGATTTGCTTCATAAAATCTAGTGTCTGATTACGTAACTAATACCCCCACTCTACCCGCATTTCTTCAATTCATCGTTCAAGAAAAGTTGCGCGAGTAATATCATCAATTGCCACTAGTTTCTTTTCGGTAACTGACTTCAAATGAGATTTACTTCCGAGTTGTTTTAAGTTGACGTTACAGGTATTAAGAAATCTAACTAGGGTGTTGCAAAATTTTGTTTCTTGGGATAGTAACGACGTTCTTGGGTAGCTAAGTCCAATGACTCAAGAATTAGTTGTCACTCGCTCAGGAAGCGCAAGGTTGTGTGGATGTTGTGAGGAAGTTACTAGCAATGTCTGGGTTTGAGCAACTCAACGAACAAAGGTCAATCTAATGTATAAGTTCACAGTGTGATGTTCATGTATTGCAGTTTTATCGATACACGTCGGCCAGGAGAATTTACAAGAAATTGCTTTTTAAGGTTTCCCACATTACAATCCAAAGCTTTTTGAAACTGTTGACCCTTAGTTTAATCTATCACCTCATTTCGTATTGTTTGGTATCATAGTTCGTCTTGATTTTTCGGGACCCAGTTGTGAAATGGCATTTTGAATTCTCAAGACTCCAACTAATTGAAGTCTCCTGGCCGCGGGTCAGGACATTGAGAAACGCTGAATAATCTCACGTTCTACTTCCCACCTTGTCTCTTGAACTGTCGTATTCAGTGCGTCGAAAAAGACGATTTCATTCTTCGTGAGTGTACATACAACCGGGTGGGGAGAATATCCACAACTTTTTCATTTGTTTTAGTAATATACTTCATTGCCTTTTTAAAATTCAATTTTGAAAGTTTCTCTCTAGTATTTTATAGTCGTTATGCTGTACTAAGGTCCAATACACAACTGATCTTTTATTACAAGAGAAAAGTTGGGTAACTATTGCGCATTTTTCTGCTGTGAGCATGGCATTTACAACCGCAACGTATGATTTTACCGTTTAAATCATTCCGCCAAATTAATCGCATATTTGGCTCTGTTTTCCATTGTTTTGCAGCGTTTTCACTGCTGAAGCCGGTTTACCATTGAAGGCGTAAGAACGGATCAATACTCACTCACATATTCCACAATCGTTTTCACTGCAATAGCTGTGACCGAGAGATTGAGTTTGAGTCTCGGGAGGGGCGGATTTTCCACCCTGGTTAGGTAGCTACGTCGAATTCAGCCACTCGCCGTAGAAGATTTTTAACTGCCAGCTGCTCTGATAGGTAGTTTTCCATTTGTTTCTCCGATTAAAACCAGGCGAATGCAGGAGGAGTACGTTAGTAAATGAGGCTCGGACCGCGCGCGATCTTTTATTCCTCGTGCTCTCCACCCCCTTACATATGCATACACGCACACGCACATACACTTCACTACCACTCATGTCGGGAGGCCAGTCGGGAGCTTAGTGTTAGAATCTGTTCTGGCAGGGCTGGAGCCCCGATGATGGAAATACCTGGGTGGGGAAATTCCAACTTATGACGGTCGACGCCAGAACCGAAAGAGGTGGCTCAGGGCATCAACTGATCTCACTGTAGTGCCTCGGGAGGGTCTGGGGTTAGAATCCCGGCGATGGCAGTATTTTCGACTTTAGCTACTGGAAGCTTTATATACTAGCTGCTAGGTCGAGTTCTGTCGCTGTCTGGAGGAGAATTCTAGGAGCCGGCTACTCAGATTGGTAGTTTTCCGTAGTTTCTTCGCTAAGTACCAGGCGAATGCCGGAGCAGTACCCTGACAAACGGGCCACGGACCGCGCGCGATCGTTTATTCCCATTCCTTGTCCTGTCCGCACCCCTTACTCACACTCACACACTAACATTCACTACGCTACCACACATGCCAGGAGACCGGTCGGGAGCTTAGAGCTTAGAGCAGTTGAATGAAGTCGTAGGCTTCCGCGACCAGGGTCATGTGGGTGATCTGGGCTGTCCGGGTGACGCCGCGTCGAAGGCTGAGTTGCCGACGTTTCGACCATCCTGTCGTGGTCTTCCTCAGGGTGTGGTATGATCATACCAGCCTTCGACGCGGTGTCACCCGGACAGCCCAGATCAACCGACATTAGCAGTTGCTGCACCCTGAATCAACAATCGACCCCGGATCTCACGTTCCAGCGGTGGAAGAAAGCCGCTACCTTTGTGGATGTACCGATCCAAAGCAGTTGTGGAGCCCGAAAGGGAGATAATCTTCCCATTTTCCCTGTTTCCGTAGTAGGCGCTGGCTGCAATGTGTGTGTGTGTGTGTGTGCGTGTGTGCGCAGCTGCCGAGCGCGCGCGGCGCGGGCCAGAACCACGAGCGGCAGTCGGGCGGCGCGGGCGCCGAGTGGGCGGAGCTGCGCGTGGCGCTGTGGCACGACGCGTCGGGCGTGGCGGCGGGCAACGTCTTCCTGGGCGAGGTGCGCCTGCCGCTGCTGGGCCAGCAGCACCTGCAGCGCGCCCTCGGCAGCGCCTGGTGAGTGCCCCTACCCTCACCCAGCACCTGCCACACAAACGGCGTGGACGGTGAAGGCGGACGACATATGCCCAACTCTCAATGCGGCGTCGCCGACGCTGGAAACTGTTTTAATAATATTTTCTTATGTTAAAATGTCGACGTCGTAAATTCTTAATAAAAAGAAAATTGTAAGTATAGAGGTGTTGGTAATTTTATGTTCAAGCGTAGTACGTAAAAAATATATTATTGAGAATTAAAATGAAATAATAAAAAAATAACATTTTTGGTCACGACCCATCTTATCGGATGTTCTTTCCGGGCTGTGCTTCTATCCACTCCAAAATACGGTACTGAATATCCTAATAAGAACGCTCCCTGAAGAGTTGTTCTCGAGAGTACATTATTTCAGTAAATTATCTGGTGGATTATTAAATAAAATGAATGCATCTGCATGCTCGTATTTTAGAAAATTTCGTTTAATTTTTAAATATTTATAGTAGGCATGATTTCATAGTTGAAATTATACCACCAAAAGGGTATAGTCCCATTAGCAGTACAGTATAAATTATCCCATCGAAAGATAAATTCATGCCAAATAATTCAAGCCATGCCCGGCGTACTGTAAACAGAGGCGCCCGGGCGATACAATTTCTAGCGACCTCTGTAAATAATCGCCTGGGTGCCGTGGATCTCTCTGGGCTCACATTTAGCTGTCATCTCGGCTGCTCTTTGGCCACTGCCCGATGGCGCACAAAAACACGTTTTTGGAGAATTTTTTTGGAATCGTGTGGACGGATCTGCAGACAAATCATCAGCTCTCTATCAGCAGACGGAGACGCGTCGAATGGCACCTCAGTTGTCTCGATTAGTGGGCGGGAGGGCGTCTAACCATTAGTGACGGACAGACCCTCAGTACTTTATAGGAAAACAATTGGAACAGACGAGGGTTCTCTTAACCAGTTGTTGCCAAGATGACCGTAACCACATTGCTGAAAACGGAATGTTACAAAGTGTAAATATTTCATCCCCTGGTATCTGAGACAGGAAAACTGTTACATCATCGTGACAAAAAATGTTCGTTTAAACCAAATCGTGTGATCCAGTTGCTGCCCTACAAAGTGTACCACATGCCATTCCATTTTGTACATATTCACCCTCGATGCCAATTGTATTCTAGAAGATCGTTAAATTGTCACGATGCGATTAGATTCTATAACTTAGTCTGTGATGCGCAGTTTGATTCTATAACTCAGCTGTTTAAGAATTTCCTTGGTTCGGGACCTTATGGAACAAATATTTGTATTGCATGATAATACATTTTTAGATACTTACTTAGTTTCAATAGTCGATTGCATGTGGGGAAAATAGAACGGTGATATAGTTCTTAATTAAAGAACATGATATTTTGAACGACATTAATAAAATTTGAGTCCCTTTACCTTTTTGAATCGTGTGGGATACTGAAATGATCTGTTTCTTTCTGACTCAACTCGAAAAAAAATGTGTTTCTTGCTGATTCAACACGAGGTTTTCAAAAGTTAAAATAAATAATATTATTAATTATATAAGAAAAAGGACTCAAGCTGAACTTACAGGCCGCTCCGCACCACCTGGCAACTTCAGCTTGTGGCTCGTTAAGGTATTCAAGCCATCGTATGTCAAAATTTCTACAGCGTAGCATTTGTGACAGTTCCCAGGCGCTCTTGCCACACACCCATGGCAGCACCATTACGACAGGCGGATGAAATCTCAAAACGTTAACCCTTACCAACCGATGATGACATGTCTTGATGTCATGTTCGCAAGATCACTACCTCTCCTGCTGAATCTTGCCGCCACCTGACACCTGGTGATGAAAACTGATTCTGCTAATGACACGTATCTACGTGCTTCTCCAGCGACTATCATCATATTTAAATAAAGTGACTTTTGACAGATATCAGTTGTGTCGCGGTTATCCAAACGGGATCTTCGTTACGACTTTAATTGTTGATTCTGAAGCTCCCGATTGGATGATAGAGTTCCCTCTCCTATCTTCCGATCTTGGGAAGACGCTATTATTATTTAAATCGTAAAATATATTGCGTATTAATCAGATGAGCGGCAGCATGGAACGTGGGTGTGACAAGTAAGCAAATCTTCGCGATGTGACTGCTCCAGGACGCGTTACATGACCTACCACATCACGTGGCGAGGGAACTGTCAGAGACCCTGCCGCAACTGTAGGGCGAAGCCGCTGCCGCTTCCGCCTCTTTTCCACACTTCTCGCAACACATGTCTCGGTCAGGGCGGCCCGACAGAGACAGTGAGTGGGAAGGTTATCGACAGGGTAAACTGCGGTCGTGACCCAGATGCAAGTCCAAGGGCGTACAGGTTAGCGCCTTGGTGCACATCCCGGGGTGAATTCCCCCTGCTATAGAGAGATCTCCGTAAGAAGGCACCGCGTTGTCAGCTACTGATTTGCTTCTGCTGGCATTATAACTGCAAGTTGCGTCTATGCAATCATGTTGTCAGTGCGTTCGTAGGTTCATATGTACATGGCTTCCTCCCTATCTCTTACAATGTCATCGCCCTGCACACCGTACCTTGATTTCTCAAACTGTCAAAGTGGTCCATTCTTAGAATAACTCCTCTATTTAGAATAACTCCTCTCTATAAAGACAGCTCTATATAGATAAAGCAATTGTGTGGAGTGGCAGAAGGGAATTTATTCAAACTGCAAATTGTTTATAACCCGATGACAGCTAATTACATAAATGTAATATATCTAACATGCAAATTATACAATAATAATAATAATAATAATAATAATAATAATAATAATAATATAAAAACGGTGATTCATATGACATTAAATTACTTTAAGAAAAAGAAACTTCTAATCTAACTCTGCACTGAATGTTTGTTCAGTGAAAACTACACTGCTCTGACACTGCACTGCACTGCACTTTACTTCACTTCACTTCACTATGACCCTTAATCACTTTCTTCATTATTTCTCTGCTCTACACTGCAAGACACGTCACTTCATATGTATCACTTATGCTTCGCCCAATAACCTACTATTCTTAGTTAAGTCCCTCATTTATTTAGTAATACCCTAAATTAATTTCCTAAACTGTTGAATGCTTTGAGGAAAGGGTTCAAAGGTCTTTGCTGGCAATCTTATCCATTCCTTTATCGTTCGATTCGTGAAAGACTATTTCCCGACATCTATTCTCTGCGGTCTTAAATTTAGTTTGAACCTGTGATCCCCCTACTGATGTATGTAGGAATACTTAGCTGCTGATTAATTTCTTTCCAAGCTGGATGACTGCTATAAGCTCTAGCAGCAGAGAGCCTTGCTACTGATCACCTGTTTTCAAGTTAATCCCATTCTGCCATTTTCTTGTAAATATAGCTGCCCTACGCAGAACGCGTTCCAAATGTTTACACTGCATAATTTTGTGCGGATCCCAACAAATTGTTCCATATTCCATTATCGCCATTATCATTTTGCTAGTAGGGGTAAGAAAATATCAAATCTGCAGTTTGTTTATCATTGCAAATAAGTTTTCTATTACTCTGGATCAAAAATATCTAATTTTTCATGTGTTGCCTATTTGTTGTTTGGTTGTTTTTAATTTTTAAAAAACTTTTACACGCCGCTCAACTATTTATAGTTAAAATGTTAGGATTCTGGAACTCAAGAAAACGTGCGCAGATGATATTTTTCCCCATACGTCACATACAGTTTGTTACTGATTTTTACTAAATAAATAAATAGAAGCGCATGTCTCGGTGTGTCTGTCCGCAGGTACTTCCTGCAGCCGCGGAGCGGGGCGCAGCGAGGCTCTCCCAAGCAGCCTGCGGGGGCGGGGGCGGGGTCGCCGCTGGCCGCCCTGGAAGGCCTGGGCTCCCTGCGCCTCAAGATCCACTACACCGTCGACTACGTCTTCCCCAGCCCCGCCTACGACGCGCTCCGCGACCTGATCCTACAGAGCCCGCAAGTCGAGGTGAGTCTATACAACTGCTCGCTGGATGCTACTCGTCTCCGATTGACGACTAAGTAGACCACTGATTTCTTGCGACTCGTTTTCTCGATATTGAAATCGGCTTTTAATCCCAAGACAAAAAATTTACCACTTCCATGTAAATTCGTGGTTCTACAAAGTGCTACAGACCTTTCCGTACAATTTGCATCAGCTATATAAAATAGTAATATATATTCCACATAAAAAACGTTGATCCCAGGACTCGACCGATCCTTTCTAAGCTTGACGGTTATACACATCAAGAACACTCTCCGTGCTGGGTACTTGGATTGATGTAAAACTTTTCCAACTTATAGAGCACCTTTCAAAAGTCATAAATTTAATTTTTTTATAAGCTATGAAGCATTGTAATTGGTGACTTGGCGACTATTATTATTCACATCTTTCACGACCTTACTACTGCCTGTCGAAGCGCGTAAATCGCCGCGCGCTGCCGTTACTCGCACTCCGCGCCTCCGCTATCAGCCTCGTATCTGTCGTCAGGATCTTGCCTCGGAGCGCATGTAGCATGCCGGGTAACAGAAACGGGTGTTTAACTTGGCACGTTCGGAAAGACGAGAAGGTCAACCGCATGCATTAATAATACAAATGCAATTGCAAAGATATGGAACCCTTCACATGTTATCTCGCAGTGACTCAGTTGTACAACTCTCAGATATTTTATAATATGTTAGGAATACACATTTTCGTTTTAATGGCTTTCAATATTCGGAATATTGCCGTAATATCGATGTATACGAAATCATTTTGAACCAAAGAGCCACTCGAGCACTCTCTGGGGCGTCTGGGCTCCCGGGCCTTGCACCATGTCACACTGCTGGCTCTATGCTTCAACGCAGAGCTCAATTGGGCCTTCAGTTGCACAACCAGTGGGCGGGACTTACGTCGCCTAGCGCTGGGCGGCGTCCTAGGGGAATACCAATTTTCTGTCTTCTTCTGACACTAGCTCTAACTTCAGTTTATGAATTTGGCGTGTAACTGAAAGTGCACACGTTCAGTCAATTATTGACGGTATTGATTGCATTTTTATGATGTTTGGAGAATTTGATTTCATTTGATATTAGGTTTGTTGTTTTAAAATGTACACTTGATGACTTGATGTGTAAAATTGGCCGTTCTGGAAGGAAGTCCCTTTCTGTTTCTCTCGTTGAGTGCATAGTTCTGGCTGCAGTTACATCTGAGCTGAGTTACATTCTGAGAGCGCTAGTGTGAATACGAGTGTGTGTATATGAGTCTTTCGTAATTACAATATTCACCAAACTAGTGGAATTTTCGAAAAAAAAAAATAAATTGTGTATAATGTGCCCAAACAATAATGGTTCTTGCATAGTGCTAAGCAAACTGCTGTGCGATCACCGTATTTTCGAAACCAAGTTTTTGTTGTTTTTGTTTTGTATGAATTCTATTACCGTCAATTGGCTCAGTACATAACTATTACAAAAACTTAAGATCCAGAGGAAATCAAAGCAGAACTACATGTACATGCACAGGAGGTGTACCTATATACTTGACACAGGCACTACGCGTAAATTATGTTAGTAATGTTTCAATATAGACTTTTATGTAACTACATTTAATTTTCATGAATTGCTTACTTTTTTTTATATATTAGTGTTCTGAATTTTGTAAATTACTTTTTCGTCAATCGATGGAACTACAACCTCGTTTGTTGGGGGCACCCGCCGCCAGTGTTAATTTGGTATATGGTAGGTAGATAAATAAATATATTCACTTTTGCGTTAGAAACAAAATTTTCTCAATCATCGAGTCTAATAAAAAAATGTCTAAAACAGAGTATAACACAAAAGTCATTAAAGCACCATACGTAAGTTTCTTTTCAGTTTTGTTAAGTAGCATTGGTTTACGATAAATAGGTAAGAAGTAATGAGGTTAGCAGATATCCTTATTTCTGTACAATTATTACGAACACGGCCACTATCCTCTTCACACTGAAGACATCATCGGATGTGGCCTTTGTCATCTGTCGTGAAAGAACGTACGCGGGACCAAATCCGACAGCGGTTGACAGACGTCCTTCCACGGGGGTCACGTAAGGTCCTACACTCTAAATCCCAATTTTTAATATTCCATAGAACTTTAAAAATTGAGTATGTGAGTTTTGAGAAATTTCACGAGAATCCAAACATTCAGCACGGTGAGTGTTGGAGTAAACTTATTTTTCACGATCCGCCGTGCCCTTGGAAGGGGGGGGGGGGGAGTGCGTGACGTCAGGCCCCAAACGGTAGTGCCGGCCATGGCGACATCGGATAGCCTCTCCAGAGAATCACCTGACAGTGCACAACGCCTTGGCGACGCGTTCGATAGAAAGTTGCCTAGTTATACGCGTTAGAGAGCTGCATCATAGGCCTGCGAGTGGTTATTCGGTCCTGACGCCGTAATGCGTGCCACACCAGTCGTACGGACTTCCAACGTCGCCAGTTGTAGGTAGCAATGGATAGAGTAAGGCACGCATACACTTCGTGCAGAATGTAAGAGACCGCCACGCACGGAAGTGGACCGTCGGATTGTCCGCCGTATGCGAATCGTTCCAACGACAACGATAGGTGACACGCAACGGCCGGTGCAGCCTTTTCTGCCCCATCCTGCAAATGCCAGTTTCTTTGGAAGGCGTTTATATACCGCAGGGCTCGCCGCACGGGAACCGTTTCGACGTCTGCCGCTCTCATCCCATCAGCGTCGCTCCAGACTCGCCCGGTGTCGAGAGCCACGGACACGGGGCCATGCGGGCTGGCAGCCGATCGTCTTCAGTGTCGAGTATCGCTTCTGTTTTAGTATAGCGAGGACCACCTGGCCCGTGTCTGAAGACGCAGGGGGGGGGGCGCCAGGAAAGGCGGGTTATGGTGTACCGAAACACGCCTCACCAGCGTGGTGTGACGTTATGAAGCGCGCTTTCCTACGGTGCCCGATAGCGTTCCTACGGACCTCTCCGTGCCTACCGATAGTGATCCTCACGGCCACCACGACCCGCACGGCACGATCAGAGGACCTGCAGCTGGTGGCTCTGGTGTTCGTGATTAGCCACGCACTTGCCCTTCTTCGGCTGGACGTCGCTCGTTGTCGTACCGCTGCCGCGTCCAGAGCGTGCCTTGCAGCTGAGGACGCCAATGGCGGCTGGTGCCCCAACAGACTGGGGATTGCAGCTCCATCGAATGAGGAGTTTATAATTTCCAAAACTCAGAATACTAATGTAGAATAAAACGTAAGCAATTCCTGTTAATTAATTAAATCTGAGTGTAAGAAACATTTATATTACGACATTACTTTCCTACTATGTTGTGCGTAGTATGGTAATGTTATGGTATGTTAACTTCCCGCGCTCACGATCCTTTCACGGCTTTCATTTCCAGTGGGCACTCGAGATTTTGTATTCTTTTTGTTACCAACAGTTACCAATAACCAATAAGTATTCATACAAAGATTACATCAAATAAAAATACATTCACCAAACGTAAATAATGCATTCAATGCCATCAATAATAACTGAATGTGTGTACTTTGAACAATTCGCGAATTCATAAAATTAAGATGCAGATTGTTTCAGACGAAGTCAGAAAATTGGTATTCCTTCAGAGTCCTTCAAAATGGCTTAGATGGGTCAGGGCATCAATTGATGTCACTGCGGTTCCTTTGACCGGGATGTCCTAGCTAGATAACTAGGACGAACTTCAGTCTGGAGAAGAATTCTAGGGGCCAGCTGCTCTGATCGGTAGTTTTCCGTGATTTCTCCGTTCAACGAGGCGAATGTCCGAGCAGTAACCTAACAAAATGAGCTACCGCAAGTAATCTTTCCGTCCCTTTCCATGACTTATCGTCACCCTTACACACATTTACACTTATATGCACTACACTGAAATACATGGTGGGGGACTAGTTGGGTGCGTGTCCAGGATGTGGAGGTACCCGCTGGTGGGAGATACCTGGTTTGAGAAAACTCCGCCAGCCGAAGTGTAGATCGGCGCTGGACCTCGCAATTCAGCATGGAAGATCACCTTAGCAGTTGACGCGCCCGGAATCAATTAATTAACTAATCGTGGTCCTTCAAGATCGGCGAGGTCCCCCACTTCGCTCTTTGGCAAGACCCCATCCTCCGCTCTGCGGTGTAAGCCGATGCCGTAATCTGACGAACGTTGCGCTGCGAAAACAAGGGGAGGGGGGATGTTGAAGGATAGAGACGAGCAGCCGTAGATTTAACGCAGTAAAAGAGCTAAGACATCGGTGACGTGAGTACTCTGCATGGGTGCGCTCGAGTCGCCGGAGACGGCGCTCTTCGAGCGCTCTTTGAATTTGAATTTGAAAACGATTTTATTGTACATCGATACTGCAAGAATAGCTCGGTCATTGAATGGCATTAAATGGAAAATACTCTGCCTTGGTGAGCCGCATCGCCAGGACTCTCCCCAACCGAATGTTTGGGGAGCTAAGGCGCGTGCCATCAGGTCTCCTCTCTTACCGACCAAAAATGGAGAATTGCGCTCTCAGATTGACTATCATAGGACTCCATGCCAGAGCTATACTACTTCATTGGGTGGACGCTCAAAACCTTTTAGAATTCAAGAAGCTTTATTACTGGTATTTTGAAGCATCTGTCATCTCAACGACATTAATTATAATATACACCTGTGCATACGAGTTAATAAAAAAAATACACATGTGTAGTTTTCTTAACAAATTAAACATTTAATCAAACTTACGTTTGTTTTATGATTTAGAGTGCTAGTGTACCGTTTTGTAGAAAATTTTGAAAATGTTATTAAGGCTTCATATTTTAAAGTACCCCAAAATCAAAATATCTGTTTCAAACTCGCAAGGCCTCAGATTTGTTCAGATTGTTAGGGATCAATTTTGGAGAAAATAGTGTGGATGATATAGGTGCTGGCATTGACCACAGACAGACAGGTAAATTGTCAGACATACGTTTTGCTGTCAAGCAATTTTTCAGTATCAAGGACCCACAAAACGTGGATGCTGACTAAATAATATGTTAGAGTAAGTAATTTACTGCATATTGTCATACACGAAACACACATACCAAAGATTATTCCACTTCTTCTATACGAGGGCCCCATAATACAAGTTTTTCTATTAAAAAAACAATAATTTTTGTGTACTTTCTCTTAACTACATAAGTACTTAAGAAAGAAAAAAATAATAATAAACAACTCTCGAAGTGACCTCAGGTACAATTTTTTGGGGAAAAAAAAAAGTTTGGGGGTAAATTTTGATGAAGTGAAGGTGATTTATAAAAAAATGTTTTTCTCAAAACTTTCCAAATTTTTGACTAGGACATAGCAAAGGATGCTTTCAAAAAATGGCACAGGTTTTATTTTCTGGGAATTATCAAAAATTACAAAAGTTACAAATAATGTGAGGAGGTATATGCTGTTTTAGTTCCACTAGTTTAAATTAATCAGTAACATAATTTGTTAATTTATGGGCGCATCTTTCTATAGGTTTATTTCCCATTTTAGACTCAACTATACAATATAAATATTATTACTATCTCTTGCCAAACATCTTTTTCCCCCACAAAGTAAAGAAATTGTGACTCAACAACTTTGCTAGAAACAGAACTTTAAGAATATGCATCTTTGTATAGGTTACAAAACAATGTAATCACTGGTTAGGACATAGATGAAAAAAAGACTGAGAATGTAGCTTCTCAAGAAATATAATTTTAAATGTAAATGTATCATAATTTTTGTGAATGTTGCAGCCTATCACATCTAGTGCAGCCTACATCCTGGGTGAAATAGTGCCTAGCAAGCTCGATGCTGCCCAGCCTCTAGTTCGTGTGCTTGTTCACCATGACCAAATTGTTCCCATGGTACGCGCTCTTGCCCACTGGGAGATTTCTAAACTCACGTGAGTATTTAGGGAATGGTGATGAATTGCTACTGAAAATAAATTTACTGAGTAGGGTCTCGTGAAAGAAATTAGTTTTTGATGCAACTCAATTGAATTAACTCCAGTGAACTTGCCCCTAGCAGCAATCAATTCATAATGACTGTATTTTTTTGTAAAAACAGGATGAGTTCCTTTCAAATCGTTACAGAAATTATTCAACCAATGCCTGAGGGCGCCTAGAACTTGGGCCCTGCTTTCCATTCCTCTGACCTGAAACTGAATGTGTTTTTTAACCCTTAGAATTTGAAAATATTTGTTTTATATAATAACTACAAGCTCTGTTTTGTTTTAGGGATGCCAATACTATTTTCCGGGGAAACACTCTTGTATCAAAAATGATGGATGAAGTAATGAGGTTAGCAGGTTTACATTATCTTCATAACACATTGCGACCATCTTTGGAGCTGCTATTCCAGGAACATAAGCCTTGTGAGATTGATCCAACTCGTGTAAAAGATCCTAATGTTATTGAAACTAATTTGAATAATTTAAAGGTACAGTTCTAAAGTGTTTATGTTTGTTAATCTTTGCTCATGTTATTCAATTGTTTATTTCAAATTTTTAATATTTGTATTGTCTGAAACTTTACTCAACAATTTCAGGGTTATGTGCAAGCAATTTTCCAAGCCATCACTACATCTGCTTTACAGTGCCCAGTATTGATGTGTCAGTTGTTTCATGTGCTCAAGGAAATAGCAAGTTACCATTTCCCATGTAAGCATTTTAAACACTGAACTTGTTCAAGGTCACTTATTTATCATTTCATTAAATGTTTATAGACAAATGTTTTGTTTTTGACACATCATGGAAGACAAAATTAATTATTTAAGAAAATTATCTTATTAATATTTGTGATAGTTTTGTTTTTCATTCGTCTTATTGAGTCAACTATACAATTATTTCATTTTTAAATTTATTTCAAATATAAAATATTTATAATTTTATAAAACTCACCATTTGTAATAAATCTAAATTTTATTATCTAATAAATAAAGAGTTCATTTTTTCTATACTGTTACTCTATATTATCAGAAAACTATTTTATGGTTTGCATTTAAAGTGAAATGTTTGTTTGTTTCAGCAAATAGGGAAGTCAAGTACTCTGTAATTTCCGGTTTTGTGTTCTTAAGATTCTTTGCCCCAGCAATTTTGGGCCCAAAACTTTTTGACCTCACCACTGAACAAATAGTAAGTGTGCATATTTGTGAACTGATGGAGTTTTATCTTCCTTGTATATTGCCTTGAGCTTTTGCATATCTTAATTCATCTTTAATCACTCACATCACTATAATAGAAAAACAAAACTAGTTCAATTCTTTTCTCTAAACCAGGGGCCTTAATGTTTGATTCCTTGTTGAGGTGACTAAAGCTTTAAACAATTTCATAATGTGTTCATTTAATAGTTTTATGATTTGGCTATTTCACCACTATATTATATGAACTTAAAATTCAAATTAACATGAAAAAGATGGACCATTAGATAATCAATATTCTTCCTCTTCATTGACTTTTAATATGATTGCAACTTAGTTTTTTATCTTGCTAACTACACAGGCAGTTTTTTCCTCTCTTAAGGAATCCAAAACTAGAACATTTTAAGAACATGTTTTGAGATTTATTTTTTGAATTACTTATTTCCTGATCTCCCCCTTTAATGTTGTATATGGAACCTTCACAATTTCTAGAATTGCAATTAAAGGTAATCTTTCCTCTGATGAGATTCATGGCAGCAATAAACCTCCCTCCCATTGTTGGCAGACATATGGATAATTTAATTTTGATTTAAGAATACAAAAAACTGCAAACATTTTTCTTTAAGATTCCAATTTCATGAACTACATTAGGGAAGATTGAAAAAAATTAATAGTATTTATTTGCTTGCTAGAATGAACCTTGCGCAAAAAAATTGGCTGGAAAGAAATGTATGTTAAATACATTGACTCATTGAGTGTGTTGTTTGTACAGGACCAGCAGACAAATCGAACTCTTACCCTTATCTCTAAGATTATACAAAGCCTAGGAAATCTAGTGAGTTGCCGTTCTCTACAGCAACCTTGCAAAGAGGAGTACATGACAGCTGTATATCAGACCTTCTGTACAGAGCAACACATTCAAGCAATACGACAGGTATGTTGATGCAACTTTTACTTCTTCAAATACTATTATATATGTACTGAAGAAATGAGTTGTAATGTTGGTAAACATATCAATTTTGGGCATCCCTAACACTGAAAAAGATATTTTTTCAAACACATCTGTTTGTGAACCATACTAGTGCCTAAATCACACATAGGAGTTTCCCTCTTTTTCTCTCTCTATTCCACTCTCTCTCCCCATCCCTCTCCCTTCTCTCCCTCTCCCTTTCCCCTCTCTCCGTCCCTCTCCCTCTCCATGTTTCCTCCCTCTCTCCCCCCCTTTCACGCTCACTCCATCCTTCTCCCTCTCTTCCCTTCTCTCTCCCCTTCTCACTCTCTTTTCTCTTTCACACAATTGCTTTAAATGATCTTTATATAATTCCTTAAAATCACCAAAGATGTTCATAATAAGAATACTACAATTTTTTTTCTTTTCATCTTCTTCCCACATTCATTTTTACATAACAGGAAAATAAAGAGATGGAAAAGCATAGATAAAGATAACTATTGCATTGATTCCTTGCTTATGAGTGCTAGTGCAGATATTTGGCATCCCCAGATCAATAAACCTCAAGTCCCTATGGATTTTACATTCTTACTCATAATATGAGAAAGTCTTTGCAATGTGAGCACCACTAGTTTTAAAATGCAATATGATTAATTCTCTTTTTTTTAAAAAAACAGAACTAAATTTTAGCATTAACAATCCATGAAAATATTTTTACAACACATTCTTACTGTTTGTAACTGTACAAATATTTATTTACTGCATTTTTAGTTCCTGGAAATAATCTCTGCGGCCTCCAATCCAAATCCAAATCATCGAAATTTAGACTCACCAGTGATCTTAAAGGAAGGGTGAGTAAGATCTGCTTTCCATTTTAAGATATTAATTTATTAATGACATGATTATTTTAAAATATTAATTAGTAAGCTACCAATGAAGTATAGACTTGTGTTACAAAATTAAATTATTTTTTTCATAATTACTTTGCCTTTAATATTTTTGTTTGCTGCTTTGGCTTCCAGTTCAAGGTGGGTATTTTTATTGTGTCTTACATTGGTCATATGTTTATACTTAATACCTATAATTTCCAAAGAAATAATTGGTGCATTTTTTTGTGGCAATAGCTTTGATGCAGATTTCCATTTCTCAAAATTCTACTTTCTTTTGCAAATATTTATTTAATATATAGAATTATTTAGCTTAAATTGTTGCTAATGCAAATTATAATTTATAATGGTCATATCACAATTTCAAGAGCCAATGTATTTGCTACACATTAAATAATATTTTTCAAGGTTGAGGATCAGGTCCTCTCAACTCAGGAGTTTGTCAAACACTTTCAAGTTTTCTTAAAAGTGTTCAAGATTCAGTTTCTTATATTTGTAAAGTTCGTAGAGTTATTTTTGTAGCAATTCAATTTGGTCGATCTCCCACAATTGTCAGGTGAGACAGTTGATCGCTATATCATGCATTTTTTTGGCTACCTCCATCCGGACTTGGTGTGTGTTCATAACCGCTCTTGTGTGATATGTGTGACCTATGTGTTTGTGTTACTTGTGCACAGTGATAGACCCATAACCACAAGTCAGCTATGTGCAAGTTATTTAAGATGTGTATACTGCCCTCGATATCCAGCAAATCATTTATTCCTCCAAAAAATAATATTTAATTTCAGCTCCTGATATGTGAGGTTTATACAGGAGAGATTAATTACATTGATAAAGATTAGTATAATATATGTTATTTTTAATATGAAATATGTAATAGTTCATATTTCAAATATAATATATTACTGTAAATACCAAAAAAAATTATATTGTCTGTTTGCCTTTAAATGCTATTTACTTTCATGTTTAGAGTAGATAAAATGGCTTATTTTTATATCTGGGTTAAAATAAATATAATAATATAAGATAAAAAAAGTGTTCTGCCAAAGACACTGCAGTGCACAGTGAACAGAAACATTGTAAAGACTCTTCAGGGCGTAAATATTGTGATTTCAAACATTTTTAGTAACTTGTAATGATATATTGACAGTTTTACTTCCCAGTGTGTATGTACTTTAATGATATTTTAATTGTTTTGAGTATAAAACTTTTTTTACTTATGTCTATCATATAAATTACTGTTTGTGAAATCTATTAAATATTGTAAAGGCAATTAAACAGGATAAACACTTGTATGTTATCAGTAGATAAAAGATCATTATGTTGCTCATCATCTAACTTGCATATAGAAATATCTTTTAGCTGGTTGTAAGAAAAATAACCATTAATTTTAATTGTACTGTTTTATAAGCCACGTCTGAAGTATATTAAAATATAATTTAAATAAGATTTTATCCTTTATAGAGTGATGATAAAACGAGCACAAGGACGGAAGAGATTTGGTCGCAAGAATTTCAAACTTCGCTACTTCCGGCTGACTACCCAGGACCTCACTTACTCAAAAACCAAAGGTAATAATGGTTGCACCTTCAAAAATATGTCCTTTTTATTAATTAAACATGAAGCAGAGGTGTAAAACAATGTAGAAGAGAAGGAAAATACATATTATGTTGTCATTATTTCTGCTCTTAATTGATTTGAATATTTTCTTGATAGCATCATCAATATAATAACTAAATTAATCAAATAATTCCATAGGATGTCAGGTCTCCCCTCTAGTCTAACGAATTTTCCATGCAATCTTAGTGAAAATTCGGTAGATAAGAGGTGGGACATGACATCTCGTACTGAATTACTTTTTTTTTCCCTCACAAATTAATTTTTATACAACGAAAAAATTTCATGATAAGGATGTGACAGCCTTGAATAGTCTCTTGCTTTCTTTAACATTGTAAAGATGGTAACATTTATTGTACTTCTGTCTCGGCATCCACTTATGCTACGATTAACCTACAGATGATGTCACAATCTATGACCTCAAAACTTGGGGTGTCCAGAAAAACAAAGAGACCTGGGACCCATGGGGTCCCTTATTGCAATCAAAATCAAGTCTCGCCCACTATGAATATTAATTATATATTGAAGACCTAAACAAAACAATAAATTCTTATCTATACAACGATAGAAAAACTAAACTTAACTCACACCCCCTCGCTTTGCTAATCAACAAGATTATTCAAATAACCTCTTATGTTATAGGAAAGGAACCATTATGTTGTATACCATTGGATCAGATTCTTGCAGTTGAGAGGTTAAAAGAAGAATCATTCAAGAAAAAGAACATGTTTCAGATAGTTCAACCAGAGCGTGCCCTGTATGTCCAGGTGAGTGAATGCTAATATAGTGTGGACTCTGTAGGGAGGAATAAAAATAAATCTGCAGATGTTTTTCATTACTCAATAAGCCAACAACATCCATGAGTCGAACAAGAACAAATTTAGTGTATGTACCTAGTAATTTTGCATTGTAATAATTACCACCTAATAATTAACAATTGAGAAGTTGACCATGTGATTACATTCAGATATTTATACGTTTTCATCTTTTGTTGAAGAATCGATCAAATTTGTTTCTTAACTGAATGTTATGTGATCTTCTGTGTGCATGCTAAAATTGACACAAAAATATCTCTACTTATTTTTTCTACACACCCACCTGCACTACACTACCCCACTTATCGGGAGATCCATCAGGGGCCTAGAGCTGACACGGCTTCTGCAGTGCCCCACTAGTGGGAGATGTTTGCAATTGGAGAAAGTCCACTGGCTGACAAATAGGTCAATGTCAGATCTTGCTATTCAGCAGGTAAAGATCACTGCCGTCCCCCACATTTAAAAAAACATCCACTGCACTTATGGGACTAATGACCATTGCAGTTGATGCACCTGGAAACATTAATTAATCAATCCTGTTCTGGATTGCTGGTGAGAAGTGATTTCCTGAAATGCCCATATCATTAAACTGCATCCATAATAGGTAATATTTGTCGTATAAAAGTAGAGTTGTTTCATTTTCTACATATCTTTCCCTAGAAATTTGGGTTAGGTGTATCAGGTTTGATACTGATATCACAACCTGGTACTCCTACAAAGTACAACTTGACTTTGGCAACTTTCAGAAAAGCATCTTCTGCAGAATGTGAACACAATGAATCTGCATTATTTAATACTATCACATTTGAAATGTAATAAAAAAAAAAATTAGCCACGATTTATGGTCCACTCCTCATATAAAACTAGTGGTGCTACAACAGCATGTACTATCTTGCATTAAGTGCTCCGCTATATTGTACTACTAAATAAACATAAAAAAGTGCTTTCATTCAGCCAAAATAATTTTCTGCACAAAAAATCGAATTCAGGTCCTTAGAGTTAACTCGTCATCAGCGAAACTATTACACTACAGAAGAATGGTAAGGTCCTGGACTCTGGAATAAGCACCATTTTTTATTGTCCCTTGGTACATAGGAGGAGAAAATTGAAGAAAAAATTTTGAGTAGTGTTTTAGAAAATGTTTTTGTTTTTTACTTGCCTACGTTTTAAACACATTATGCAAAATCCACTTCTTTTTTTAAATAAGTGTATGTGACCTTTGCTGAGAGCTTAGGTTGCCTTTGCTAAGATTTTTTACAACACACTTCATCTCAGGCAAAACTTTTTATTTTCAATTATAGTTTTCAAATGTTAACGTTTTGCAATGTTCGTAAAAAGTTCATTGAAATTGAGACTAACACCATATTTTTGACACCCCTTAACAAAAAACAAAAAAAATCAAAATATTTTTTTTAAAATATGATAAAAAGGGAAGAAAAAATTGGAGTAGATTTTAAAAAAAAATTGTTTAAAAATTTTTTTAACTTGCCTATATTTCATGCAAAATTATACTAAAAAAATCATATTTTTGTTAAATTGGACATGAACTTATTTGAAGATCTGTCTTTAAAGAACAGATTTCATTAAGGAAAAAATTACTATCCTTAATATTGAAGTTGTAGGACTATGCCTCAAAAATTACACTTTTGCAATTTGCAAAAAATCTGGGATTTTAACAAACATGAAACTTGCACCATTCTCTTAAATGTCCTTTACGCTATCTGAGAACAAATTTATTTTAAAAAATTGGAGCCATTTATGAGAAAATTTTGAAAATGTTTTTGAGGCTTCAGGTAAAGTATTCTCAAAAATAAAAATGTGTTTGAAATTCTCAAAGCCTCGAGTTCGTTCTGGTCAACCAGGGAATATCAATTTTGGAGAAAATCAGCTGAATGGTTTAGAGGCTGTCGTTGATTACTGATAGACAGACAAACATTTTGCTGTCAATAGATTTTTCGGAATCAAGGAGCCACAAAACATGGATTCTGGGTACGCCACTACACCATGTGTTAGAGGAATTTTTAAAAAAATATATTTAGCAACTGGATTTACCCACTTTTTTTTTACCAGGGTCCAGCAATAAGTTGTTTTTCTTTCCCCTGAAAAATTGTCTGTTTTCCAGATCATGATTACTTAACTTTCTCTTCTTATGAAGTACTTTTATGAGGGCAAGAAATTAAAAAGAGAAAAGAAGTAAAGTTGTACACATTCAATGAATGAAGCGTTCTTCCACACTTGAATAATGTTTGTTCTGTCTCTGGTTGCGATATTATCACTTCAATCATTATGTATTAGATCAAGAGAGTGCATTTCATTAAGATTTGAAGTTTTATTTAAAGTTTAAGTATTATTTCTTGTTGATTTGCAGGCAAACAATTGTGTTGAAGAGAAAGAATGGATTGATATTCTGACAAAGATTTGCCAAACAAATGCAAACCGACTCCAGCGTTATCATCCATCTGCCTTTGTAAATGGTCACTGGCTTTGGTAAGTTCAATCATAAGATTTTCTTTTTAACATTTAAAAAGTTTAATAATTGAAAGAATGTATTAAGAAATTTCTTTCCTGAGTTTCCCAAGATATATTTATCTCAATTATGTTCTCTCTAAAATGTTAAATGGAAGTAATTTTATTTTATTTTCATTCCCACCGTCCCTGTCATGTGTTTGTGTGTGTCTCAACCTGCCCCATCCTACCCCACACGTTCACAGCCCTGCCCTGTTCATCCACTGACATTCTGAAATTACCATCACAGTAAATCAATTTTTGTTTTAAAAAAACAACAAAAAACTCAAAAATATTTCATAAATCACATCCTTTTCTTTCTCGTTTGATATTCAATTATAATTATCTTCTCTTATTATTAATTGGTTAATATTATCAAATTCATTGCAACCTGGAATGATTACAATAAAAGGTTTATACTTTATTTTACTTTTCTCTTTTTGACATAATTTTGTATTTTGCCTGGCTTTCCCACACATCTTGGATTAGTATAGAATATGCATGGATTACAAAGGTGAAATCTTATCTATGTACTACATATCAGACCTGTATTTTGACTGACGTAATGTAATATTATAGACAAGTCTAAATATAAGTGAACCTCATCAACTATTAATGTAATTCCAGATTCTTTCTTTCACCATGTGTCACTGGGTTTAAGAAATAGTTCACAATGTTTAAGTTAAATGAAATAAAATTCTTACAAACCAACTAAAATCTTACTATTTAACACAGAGGCAAAACATTATTTCTCCATTTAATACTCCTTTTTGAATAGCATGTTTGGTTTTGTTTCAGTTGTAGAGCTATGGTAGAAGGGGCACCTGGATGTACAGATGTATCTTCTTTTGAGAGTGAAAAATCTCTTCAAATGAATCTAGATCCTGATAGAGAGCTGCAGCGCATTCACTCTCTATTTATCTCGCATATGGATCGGCTGGAGGCACTGACAAGTATGTAAACTGCTCTGTGGCATCCCCCTCATTATTATTATTATTATTATTATTATTATTATTATTATTATTATTATTATTATTATTTCTATTATTAAATTTTTCACAGTGTTACCAATAATACTAGTAATAATTTCCCTTAGTACACTGACGTAGAAGTTTTTTACCAGTGATTTGTTTTCACATTTTCTCTACTTATTTCTGACATGTGCTACAGAACTTTGATACTCAATCTAAACTGCTTAGAATGAAAAAGCAAGAAAGCAAACATCTGGAAAAGCAGAGTTTATTTTAAAAATTGGTATTGAAATATTAAATTATTAATATTAATAATAATTATTAATTTTCTTCTTGATATGTGTACACAATATTCTAAATGTACACTCTTACTAAATATTTAGTGACATAAATTCAATGCTTAAATTAATGTAAATGATTTATATTAATCATTCATTGTATAATTTCTTTAAGGTCAAACATTTTGGGGGTATAATTTAAATTGTACAGATATCAGGAAAAATAATAAAAAAACTGTAATTCACATCTGTGTCATAATATTGAAAAATTTTTATTCATAACACGTGAAAATATACACTTAAGTTATTCATTTTATCTTTTCATATGTGCAATATTGCCCAATAAAAAATATGACTGCAATTCTGCAAAATGAGAAAAAAGGGAAGACTGAAAAATTTAAAGTTTCAAATGCAATGTTTACTCTCAACACACTCCAGACAATTAAATATTGAATGTTTAAGACCAACCTTAGCTTTTAACTGTTTCAAAGTGTAATTCGTATCACATGAAATTATGGGAAAGTTTGCTAGTCTGTTGCTCAGGAAAATCTATTATGGTCTTCCGTTTTCCATTTTACGTGATCTTTTCTTAAATTTAAGTTTTATATTGGTAGTCGTTGGCTTACAACTACCAATGGCAATTCCATGGCAAAATATGTCTAAGATTTTTTGTAATAAATTTCATATTTTCTGTTGTATTATTGGTTTGCTATATATTTGAAACTTATATTATGTTAACTCTTAACTGTATTCATTTACTTGGCAACTGTCTGTGCAGATGCGTGTGAGTGCCAAGCAGTTTATACGGGCGACATCTGTTTTATGCCCAGTTTTGTCATCGAAGATGTACAGTCATGTTTCAAGACTCTGTCTCTTGTAATGGAGACAGCGTACAAGCTGGAGCAGGAACATCGCAGCTACCAGCGCTCACTTGCGCGAGAGACGAAATATGGCAGCAAGTAAGTAGTGGGTACCCCAGAGTTTGATTGAATGAAGACTAGGGTGAAGGGACTTTTCATCAAAGGCAAGTTGTAAAAGTCTTGTCGCAGAAAGCCTCCCCACATCTCATCATTTTGAAAGTAGAGGTTTTAATTTCCCTATGCAATGAATTACTTGGGCTATAGTAAAACAAATTTCTGCTGTCTTAAGAAAGTTTTTAACATAAATAGTAAATGTTATGGCTTTGAAAAATTGGTCAGCGAAAAATTTGATTGTTGCCACATCAAAAACATGTATTGCTGTAGTAGAACTCATTCAGAAATATCAAAACCTGCAACAAGGAATTCTTGAAACTCAGAACAATCAAGAAAATAGTTCTCCAGTTTTTCCCTTCTAGTAGAGCTTTAACAACATGTAACAAACACATTTATAAAAACAAAACATAATACATATGGGCTTTTAAGCTTAGAAAAACTAGAAAAAGCTTTTAACTTGCCTCTTTTCCGGCAGTTACATACCACACACCTGTCTTATCATTTACCCACCTCCCACTTGCCGCTTACCATACATTTACCGACTGCTCACTGTTTGCTCCTCTTGTGCTCAAATAGTACTCAGCTACTGATTACTTGCTGCTGGTGTCCTTATCACATGCTCCTCTCCATATGTCCTAACACTGCTTGTCATCTACTCACACAACATGTTCTAGAAGGAAATATCAATGATCCAGAGTTTTCCTTGTAAGGGAGAAATTTTCTTTCTTTTTTCGAGTAAGGAATATTTAGACACTAATAACAGAGAAACTTGACAGGAATCACTGTTGGTCACAGAATACATAATTCATGCAGTTAACCACTATATGAAGGTTATGAGAAAATTTAGGCTGACATTCATTTGACATCCATTAGGCTATCATTCATCAAATTTAGGCTGACATTTTTTTGTTGTTTGCCATGAAGTCAAAATAATCATATAGTGAGTTAAGGGGCTCTAGATTTCCATTCTAATCTGATACAGCTCTCTAAATCAGAAAGATACTGTAACAAATCTGTCTTATCCTACATATTAATCAGGCAACCCATGTGTGTCAATCCATTACGTATGGTTCTCCTCTTCTGGTTTACGGATAAGTGATGTCATTTAACATGGAATTGGACTTCTGGTGGGGAACTTACAATTTTTTTGGATCTATCCACAATATTCTGAGATTGAAAAAAATGAGTATTTAGGGATTTGAGGCTCTTAAAGTGTGTTTTTTATATTTATATATAGAGTATGTAGGGGGAATTTAATGAAATGTAATTTTTTGCTTATCATTTTAGAAAAATGCCTTTTAGCATCATCATTAATTTTATGATATGTAAAGAGGAAATGGTCCATTTTTACATGGCATTTTATGCATTTTTCATCGAGTGTAACTACTAAGTCATTTTTACCTTTTTCCGTCAATTTTGTAGCATTTTTCCCTAATTTCAATGATATTAACATCATTTTAATTGTATGTGCATAAATAATATTTATGAGATGCAACAAACATTCTTCACAAAATTCCTGTGTAGCATATCCTATTTCTTTCCTCAGAAATTATAAAGTCATCCATTGTGTTTATGTAGTATAAGGTTCTTATGACACCGCCTATCAGTGCTATTTTCTATTAGGCCAATTTCAAAATAACTAAAGACAGAAATTTCCTAGTAAAGAACAGTCCAAACCAAAAGTTTCCAATCTGAGTTCACTTGAATGAAAGGAAGCCTCAATTACATCAGTAATGTTTCGGACAACTTGAGTTGTTTATATGATTTTTTAATTATTTTTATCTGATAATTTTTATTTGCGTTTAGGGCATTTTAAAAACAATTTAAGAACAATTTATTGCTCAATTTTTCCAATGTTTTAGGTAATTAAAATCTACCTCCTATTTATATGTAACTCTTACAACACTTACAGAGGTGGTCAATAGCTCATTTGATTCCTATTTGTGGCACTTTTATTTTTAAACTAAATACTGCTAGAATATTCTGAATTCCGAACATATTTTGAAACTATCAAAGTGTTTACATCTGTGAATACTCCCTTCCTTACTCAACAGTAATCATTGTGACCTGATTCATCTGTTAGACAATAATTAAACTTGATTGTGTAATGAAACAAATATGTAAAAAAGTATTTCTATTGATTTTATTTTCATGCATAAGGATGCCCAAGAGTCCAAGTCAGGCAGACACTTGATTACATTTAAAATTACTTTGTATTGTGATGATTTGTGATATTGCATAGCACAAATAACAATTTTTAACAAGAAAATACCCACTGTGGTGCCACACTTACATAGAACTTTAGTGATACAGAAGAAAATCACTAGAATAAGTTGTAACCATTTAGTTCTTGTATGGAAGAAGCATGCCCAAAGGAAGCCATCTTGTGTTGAAAGGAATAATCAAATGATTCTATCGTAAAATGTCTGTTAAAAGAGATGAATGGTGGTAACTGTTTCAGCAGATTTCACTGTCCTTTTAAAATTTCATTTTTCATGGGTTAAAATTTAAGAGGCAGTTTTTTTTAATTTGTGTATATCTGCAATGAAATGATTTATATAAAAAAAAACAAAAAAACAAATGTCAAAATTTAGTGAGTAGTCAATTTTTTTTAAATAGTATCCGTAAAATATTTTTTTCAATAAAAATTATTGAAATAACAACACAATTTATAAGCTGTACCCAAAAATGTAGTTTTACATTTTTCTTTTTTTTTTTTTTTTTTTTTTTTTTTTTTTTGCCTGGATTCTGAAATAGACAATTTAATTGAAAAGTAGTTAGGAAGCTATTTGTTAGCCTTACTGCTTATTATGTTTATTATACATGCACAAATTTATTTTCACCAAATATGTAATTAGCTTTGTTATTTTACATAGTCATGCCCCTTCCACCACATGAACCAAAAATTAACTGAACTCAAAATTATATGACAATCTGCATAATCAGACTTGTAATTTTAAAAATAACAATAATTGTTTTTTAAGGAAGAACAAAAATACATCTCTAGAATACAATTTTTAATGAGTAGGGAAATTTGAGTTAAATAGATCATGAAATTAAAAATATTACGAATGAAATCTCTGAAGTAAAAGTGGATAAAATACTCTGAACTCATTCTAAAAATGTCGCAACAATTCTTTTGATGTAAATTATCTTCCAATATTAGTATTGAGCTCCAATAATTATTTCTTGATATTATTAGTTACATCGTGCTACCATGGATTTTCACACAATTTCTGTTGAGTAATGTTGTGTATTTTCTGTTTTTTAGGCAGGCACCAATTGGAGATGACAATTACTTGCTATTAGCTGGTCGTCCAGATAGCCATTTATTTAAAACATACAGCTCACCTAAGTGACAACAATATGTATTAGAAAACATTGTGCCATGATGAACATTCCACAGAGTGCTTGTAAGTTACTTTTCCAAATCTTTTCTAGTTTATTTTCTTATAAGTGTATTTTCCAAGTAAAATATCTTCATTAAAAGTTTTTTGTAAATGTAAATATCTGATACAAATAAATACTTTACTTTTGAAATATAGTCATCAAATAAGCATTAATAAAAAATTGCATTTTTTCAATCATAATTGGATGTAATAAAGAAGTTTTAAATAGGGATTCTTATGCATGAATGCATAAGAATATAGATAAGAATAAGAATGCATATTTTCTGCACCATGATTAGTACAGTGTTGTGAGCATTAAAAAAAGTATTTTTAGTCACATAATAATCCACAAGATGTTGTCATTTACATTTCGATGTGAATTGCTTAATGCTTTCACTTTCCTAATTCTCATTCTGGACTTGAGTTATGCACTTAATTCTATTGGATATTAAAAATAATGTTATACAAATAAGTACATTAATGTTCTTAAATTGATAATTTGAAAAATAATTCACTATGTTGTTTTGAATTTTTTGCAGCCTGTCAACTGCTCTTGTGGAGCTACATTTTACTCGGCTGTTTGCTGAAGAAAATTTGGCTTTTACTGCTAAGATGCTGCTCATGTTTTCTGCCTAATTCATTTCTTGAATTGATGTTCCTGTATGCTCCATCTTAGGAAGAGAAAACATTTTGTAAATTTTAATGGAATTAGAGTATTTTCCACTATGAGATGTGAAATGAAAAGCTGCAGAGAAGCCTTTGTGTTTATTCAAATGACTTTTTATGTTGCATTTATATTTCAAAAATACATTTTGTAAATCTTTTACACTGTTCAATGTAAATTAGAGGAATAATTTATAAAATATGCTTTTTTATCAAAGAAAGCTTACCTATAATTTTAAACAGAATTTGAATATATTGTAAAGCTTTAAATGATGGGCCGTTTAATGATACTTTGTATGAAATTGAAGAGCAATAATATTCTTCTTAATATACCTCTAATTTTTGTAACAGTGTAAGTTCATCTTAATTGAAATCGTATTTATATGATCATCAGTAAAAGACTGTGAATGTGTGTTAGAATGACACTGTACTCCAATGTATTAGTGTTTCTTAAACACAAATTCTCAATAGCATCCTGCAATCATTGAATACTCAAATATTGAGTGAATGTTACCAGTTTTATATCAGATAACTATTTTTGTAAATTTCCATTTGCATAGTGTAATTAATAAGACTTACTGAATGGTGTGCTATTGCATTCTCAGATTACAGTTGAATATGTGGATGGAAATTAAATTCTGCTTTAATATATTCAAGAAAATGATCTTGAATCAGAACCACATCAGCAAATGTATTTTGGCACATACGAGATGTATCCTTGCTCTTCTTCAGTCCCAAATATCATTACCTGTAAATTGATTGATTGAATAGTGGTTCTAGGTATGTGAACTACTAAATATAGAGCATGTTTTTAACATGGGAGGTTCTGATGATCTCTGCCACTGGATGGTGTGATCCAGTGCCAACCTACTCTTTGGTTTGCAGGATTTTCCACATCATGTGGTGGTGTAGTGCGTGTAAGTGAGGGGGAGGAAAGATCAGGGTCACGGCCTATTTCTTAGAGCACTGCTCTGGCATTTGCTTGATGTTAATTAGAGAAACTTCGGAAAAATACGGATCAGAGCAGCCAACCACTAGAATTCTCCCCAAGACAATGGCCAAATTCAACCCAGCTATCTAGCTAGTGCTGAAGCTCCTACCACCTCCACTACCTGTTAATATTAAGTGTTCCGTTTTTTTCAATACAAATTTCAATAGGCATCTCTTACTTCAATAATCCAGAGGCATGTTCAGAAATGTAGACCACCCGGATTTCGTGTAAAAGAAAATTCCTTTATTGAAGGAAGTAAACATAAAACATCACTTCAATTATCTTATTAAATACTGTAAACTTCTCTTTTACTCTTTTTGAAGATGTTAAGAAAAAATTGAGTAAATTGGGGGAAATACATTTAGAGCTTGTATAATAAAATACAGAACAATACATTATTTTTATTAACATTAATTTGTAATTTGAAATTATGGGCTTCTTTGGCCTTACACTTCAAAATACACTTCAGATTTCTAATCCCTCTGAATACAAAGAGTTATTGAAGTAATTGTATGATCAACTAAACACTAACTTTTGGTTTTATTTTTTTTTTCTGTGGTATAGTATTATAAATAGGGGGCAGATTTTTATGACTTAAAAAAATGCTCTTAAAATGTGATCAAAAATAGATTGTATGGACAACTCAAGCTGTTGGATACTGATGTGACAGGCTTCTTCCTTTCGTTGAAGAAAAGACAAGATAGTTGTTCTTGCAGCAGTGCCTGTCTCTGTTACAGAGACTCTTCATGCTGTGAAGATGTTACTAGTCATTAATATAATAGTTAAAAGACTCCTCTCCCCTGTACAGGGACGAAAATCGCGAATCTGAGTGGTTGAAAGAAGGGTTATTTTGTTGAGGTAAGATGGTGAAGTAAGATGTTTTGTTTGGGTGTCTGGATGATGGGAGGAGAGATGTGGATGGGAAAGGAATTTTACATTTTTGGTGCATCTTTTTTTTAGGTCAGTCGTTGTCACATGTTAGTTAAGTCTGTTTTAGTCTGCCGTCTGGCCTAGGTTTATGGGAGGGGGAAGTTGATGGATGTCCAGGGGTGTTTTTTAACACGTATGTTGGAGAGGGTTTCAGAGGATGTTGTGATGGGGAAGGATGAGGTTTATGAATTTGGAGTTGTTTACGACTGTTGAGGTAAGAGTGGATATGAAGTACTTAATGGTCATTATAGAGGTGGTATGGGGGTGAGCGGAATATTAATTGGAGTACTCTATTTTCTGTTATAGTCAGTTTTCTGTGGTTTCTTTTGGATGTGGTGTACCAGGTGGGATGGGTATAGGAAAGAATTGGATGGATGTAGGTATTGTAGGTCTGGATTTTCTTGAGAATTGGAATTGTAGGGTGGAGAACATTGGTTGTTCTGTTGGTTTTGATGATGGTGTTGTGGATGTGGTGGGCCCAAAGGAGTCGGTTGGAAAGTGATTATATGGGACTGATAGTTTATGGAGGGGATGGGGATGCTCATTGTCAGGGGAGGTGGGTTTGATGGGCATGTTTTGAATGAGATCAGGATGGTTTGGGATTTTGTAGTGCAAATTGTAATGGAGTTTTGGGAAGACCAGACAAACAAGGAGTAGAGGAATATTTGGAGGTTTGGTAGAGATGTTAATAAGGAAGGCAAGGTCGTCGGCATATAGGAAACTCTATTCCTGGGGGTGGAAGGGATTGAATTGAATTAATGCCTTATTTTACGTGGCGAGAGGCCTGTTCTTCCACGTCTGACCACGCAAATTTCGCTACGCTCCTTTAAACAACTAGCAGAGAAATTAGATATTTCTTTGGCGAGAAACAGGCGATTTGAATTTAGCTCAGAGGCGTCATGTAGGTTTGAGGATTTTTTACATGCAAGTAAATGTACTAACATGGGACAGCCGGCTTTACTTCCCCTCCGAAGGAAGGAGCAGTACGAAGGATTTTTTCGCTCTTAAAAATCCACGGCTTCGATCGGGTTTGAAACCGCTAACTTGGGTATAACAGTCCGATACGCTAATCGTTACACCATCGCCGCGTGATGTCTTTGATATACAAGGAGAAGGCACGGCGCCCTTTGGGCGCCGGCTTGGATAGGGTAGTAGGTGATTTTTTGATTTTGAATGATTAGGTTAGGCTGAGGAGGATTACTTTTTCAAAAATTGTACTTGCTATGAGGAGACTAATAGGCCTACCATTTGGGAGATGCCGATGATCCTTGCGTGGTTTGGGAATTATGGACACACGGGCGGTTTTTCAGATAGTTGGGGACAGCGGCGTAACGTTCGGGCCCTCAACGCGGGCGAGTCCACGTAAAAGAGGTCCTATTTTTAGGGGATATTTTTACTATTTGTGGTACTGACACTTCTTGTGATTCTCTATACACTTTTATAAACGGGGCCCGGATAAAAGTGGATCCGCACTCATTTCGTTACGCTACTGGTTGGGAAGTAGGATAGTTTGAAACTGGAATTAGGGATATGGGTGAGAAGGTCTTGACGTGTTTTTGTTGTTTTATGTGTTTCTCAGCTTATATTGCCTGTATCAGGGTGCAATAAATTAGGGAGGCGGATAAAAAATAGAAGACTTTGAAGGTATTTTTGTCAAGCGATTTAGGCGTCAAATTCACATAAAAGAAGATAAGGATCAGAAACAGAGGAAAAGATTAAGATTAGAATAAGAACTTCCAGGAATTGCGGCTCTGTACAGCGTTGCACATCCACATATAGTAGTAAAATGAGAATCTTTTTCAAAATCGCAACGCTTCGAGTTGACCCAGATCGACCGGGGAATATCCATTTTGGAAAACAATTACGTGTGTTAGTGCTATTCACGGACGGACGGACGTTTTCTGGTCAGTCGATGTTTCGGTATCAAGAACAAAACACGTATTCTGCCTACACCACGTGTTAGAGGATATTTTTAGTAAATTTAGCAACTGTATTTATCAATTTTTTCGTTATCAGGGCCTGGAAATAAGAGTTTTTCTGCCGAAAATTGGCTGTTTTTTCCCCCGCAGCATTACATAACCTCTCTAATGCGTAAGTGGTATCAATAAAGTAAAAACACATTTTTTCAAAAATATTCTAAAATATTTTCTTTAAATGCTTTCCGTGCTGCCTGGAGGAGAATTCTAGCGATCGGCTACTCTAATCGATAGTTTTCTGTAGTTTCTCCGATCAATACCGGGTGAATGCCAGAGCAAGACTCTTATTTAAAGGGCCATGGACCGCGCCCAGCTCCTTCCCATTCTTCTATTATAATGCTCTATCCTCACCTATTACACACTTACATACACTACACTACCACACAAGCCGTGAGACCGGTCAGGAGCTTGGAGCTTGCCCTAGCTGGGGCGGTGCCCCGCTGGTTGGCAAAACCCGGCTACCCGACGATCTCACTATCCAGCGGGGCAATATCAGCACCATCTCTCCTGTAAAAGCATGCACTACGTTTACGGGACTAATGACCTTATCAGTTCACGCGCCCGAACTCACTAGTAATCATTCTTTCTTTTCCTATTAATTTTCTTCCTTTCCTCTCTTTTCTTTCTCGTCCTCCTTTCCCTTCCCCTATGGGTGACACAGCTAACATTGAAGTGGCATGAGGATCGCAGGGGTCTTTGCGCAAAGATCGAGTGTATACCGCATGTGTCAAACGGGCTGCGTCCGATTCAGAGGCTTCCATCAAATTTCATTTCATTTTATTCAGACTGAGCACCTAGTGTTCAGGAAAATGTGTTATGTCACTTTGGTGATAATGTGTTCACATAGGTCCTCGCGAATTTACTGATTTGAAAAAATAATCTAGTTTTTGAGAGCGAAGCGCTCATCCGCTGAGTTCAGTTCAGAGCCAAGAGTGCCGCTGTCTCTGCAGCGACTCTCATCGGAAGGTACTGGAGTTCAAGTGCCGACAGTGGCAGATCTTCGATTTTATCTACATAGCTAGGCTGCATTCATCCGCTATCTGGAGGAGAATTCTAGCGGCCAGGCAAATGCTGGAGTAGTGCCATAACCAACGGGCCAACGACCGCGCGCGATCTTTCCTTCTTCTTTTTGCTCTATTCTCACCTCTTGCATGTACTACACTATCACACATTTCGGGGTCTTAGAACTTGTCTCGGCTGGGGCGGTGCCCCGCTGGTGCAGACACCTGGAAGCGGAATTGCTCTGCAAGCCGACGTGTAGGTCGGCGCTGGATTTCATCATCCAGCGCAGAGAGGAGGTCCAGGACTATAACACAATGTAATTCCTTAGATAAGTTCGAAGCCTGAATTGTGTGGGAATTTTTAGTTTAGTATATTAAATATAAACATGAATTCCATTGAAAAAAGTTGATTATCACTAGAGCTCGGGTTTGTATGCGAATGCTTTTTACTGATTGTTACTTGGGAAATGGTCACATATCTTTACGAATCTGACCAATTAGAGCATTCCTGAAGAATTTTATTTTGAATTCTTTGGCATATTACTTCCTCGGGTACGTACGTATGTACGGAGTAGAATAGAGAAAGTTATGTTAGGCTGCGGCAAAAACAGCGATTTTTCGACAGAAAAAGTCTTATAGGAAGCCCTAATACAGAAAAAATGAATAAATCCTGTTCTAATATGTGGTAAATTACTCTCCCTAACTTGTTATGAAGTCAGACTTCAGAAATTGGGCCTGTTGCCAACGGATGAAGATACGGTGTAGTTCGCTTGTATCGCGAGCACAACCAAAGGTAAAGCTGGCTTTACCGTTGCAAGCAAAATGGCGAGCAATATTATTTCGCAAGAAAAGTGGCCAATGTAAACATTATGCTGGCCTTACTTTAGCAATACGTTTCGCAATGGCTTTCAGCAATTTGTTTCTGCTTCTTGCGGTCAGCATAAGATTTAATTTCAATGGAGGGGGAAATGGATCATTGGACTCAGTACCTCTCTCACATAAACCCGTGATTGACCGTGTTTTCCTTATCTGTCTGCAATAGTTTTCCAATAAACTAGAGCTTATGCATGAACATCACCACACCATATGCTCGCTGGTCATCAAAAGGGCATACCAAAGAATTATATCGTATCATGTAGCAACACTGCATGCTCACGCCGAATGTATAACAATATCTTAACAGACAGATAAACCAGTTTCTCAGAAAAATTTTAGAAATGTATCTTGTTAAACATTTTAATTATTTTTATACCTAAATATAGAATGTTGTTTGTTTAATGAATGTACAAATTTTATCTTAAATCTCCTTCCCATTCTCAAACATTTAGGACATGAACAAATGTCAGCGTTCTAACCCTGATCAATTAAGTAATCTTGAGAAAGTAAATTATTTTCAAACTAGTGGTGCTACAGAATGTCACAGACTTTCCCGTATTAATTTTCTATTTCCTTTGGTCTCCGCTAGCTTCACGGACTTGCCACATACTCTTGCCGGCTGCCATCTATCGCCGCCCAAAGTGCATTTTTTGACATTTTCTTAATTTTCCTAGTTGTAGAACGAAAATGTTAGTTTAATATTATTAAAAAACAGTAAAACCTCGTCCTAAATGGCAAGGTTTTTTTAAACATTTGGAGCCGTTTTTGAGTTTTCGAAAAACTTTATTTGAAGTCATTTCAAGTACTTTAACTAACAAATACAATAGTGTTCACAAAATGCTGTAAATGTGCATATCAACGGCGTGAGAGATATTAAAAAAATACATTTTTGTAATTTTGGAAAAAAAATAAAAATACACCCAAACGAACTTTGCGTCATATTAAAGAGTGGAATAAGCCCTATCCGTTAGAAAGGTTTGAAGAAAAAATTAGGCGCCGTTTTTGAGAAAATGGCGTTTGAGCGTTTCTGAAAATGCGAAGTTTTGAGCTAGGTTTCACAGTAAACGGTAGAGTTTTCGAGAAACTTTATATGACATTATTTAAAGTACGTGTACTAATAAATACAATAATGTGAACAAATTGCCGCTAATATAAATATTAACGACATGCGAGACAAGTCAAAACAATTACATTTTTGTAATTTTTGAAAAAACAAAAGAAGAATAGATCAATATGACGTTTATGTCGTCTTATAGAGAACATTTAGCGCGATCCCTACCAAAGGTTTAAAGAAAAAATTGTAACCGTTCTGAGAAAATATTCTTTTTGTAATTTTTTAAAATTGCAAATATTGCACGCAATATTGCGCGAAGACTACTAAAATTTTCAAAACAATTATATGACCTTAATGAAAGAACTTATTATGGAGAACAAATTTTATTTTAGAAAAAATATCTATCTTTTATTTTGTAATTGTAGGAAGATCCCGAAAAAATCATAGTTTTGAAATTTTCGAAAATTTAGATTTAACCGTGAAAACCGCCAATGCCACTTCTATAAGTGTATGTTACTCAATTCTTACAAGAAATTTAAAGAACAAATTTGGAGCTGTTTTTGAGAATTTTTTTTAAAATGTCCGGTCGGCTTAATGTAAAGTACGCTTAAATTTTGAAGTATGTTTTTCAAAATCGCAAAGTTTCAACTCGATCCAGATAGACAGAGGTTTCTTCAATTTGGAAAAAATCCTACGCATTCAGACATTTTCAATTCTTTATTAAAAACGGCTCCAAATTTTTTCTTTAAATTTCTTGTAAGAACCGAGTAAAATACACTTATAAAAGTGGCATAGGTCCAATTTTCAGGTTTAACTCTGCGTCCCGAGATGGTGATGGTGTTGGCGATGGATATCCGTGCCTGCCGACTGCGCTTTCTACCTATGTTCCCTAGGCCGAACTGTATGTACGTACGCACACGTTTGGCACAACAGTTTTTTATGAGCGAAGGTCTACCAGTAGCGTCCCGGCCTAGCGGCCATGGGTTAAGGGCTACGTGTGGTTAGCATGTAGCCATTCCTACGCATTCTCAATTTGAGAAGTGAGCTTTTTCATCATCACACAGCACTAGATACAGGGACATGGCAAGGAAAACGCACAATTAATTTTTGCCCCGACCGGGAATCGAACCTCGAACCCGGGGTTGCGCCGTGGAAAGCGAGGACGCTGACCAACGAGCAATCGAACTGTTCGATTAAATTTCGGACTTCGGAGAATCCTATCCATGAAACTAAATTCACATTTATTTTACTTTCTCACGCTTAAGAAGGAACTTCTTAAGAAGAGAAAGTTATGTAATGCTGCGCGAAAAAACGGCGGTTTTAGATAAAAAAAATTCTTATTCTTAAAATTAAATTTTTACTCATCTTTCAACTCTTTATAGTTAAAATGACGAGAAGGGATTCTGGAACTCAAGAAAACGTGCGCAAATAATCTTCTCCCCCCTACGTCACAAATAGTTTTTACTGGTTTTTGACTGAATAAAACTAAATCTAAATCTAAATTGCTCCTCGGTGAAAAAATTTCTACGCTTGCAGGTGCCGCGAGATGTCAGAGTGTTTCTTTTCGGCTTTTTGCAGAACTGATAAGAACGGAAAACGAATGCAGGCATTGCCAGTTCGTTATATCAGGGGTGCATTAATGTCAATGCTACTGAAATAAATGCTCTATCATTGCGAGTATCTGTGGGTAGAGTATTGTCAGCTAACATTTAATTTTTACGTATGTTGATTGTTCCACGTTAGTTCGGGGACTTTTTCTGTTTAGTTTTAAATAAAAACAATTAATTATAATGTTTTGGTGTTATTGATCTTGTTTACGCTGCGTGAAAGCTTTTAGAAATCTCCAAAAGGCCATATCGGTCCAAACACCCCCACGCGCGGTGCAGGTTTAAAATCTATTATTTTTATTTCCACACTGCATTATATATATTTTTAATTACACATACAAACATTCAATTATGCTATTTCTTCAGAATTCAACTATTCTCCTTGTTCGCGAAAGCGAAGTTGGGCTGCTTCATGCAAACATTAACAACACAAAGAACGTAATTTATTGGATTTTACGGCAATGTACAATAGAATGGATAAAATAACTACGCAGACTAGGAATCGAACCCGCTACTCCCAGAGATCCAACGCCTTGACACTGAGCCGGCCATTGGCTGGACAATCATTTTTCTAATAACAACACATTTTATAGTAAAGAAACTTGAAGCAACATTAACGCGTACAGAAATTAATGTGAAGTCCGTTTCAGGAGCAGGAACCACGGAAGCCTTTCTACTCTTTTCCTCTCAATAGACGTCGAAGTACTTTATTTGCTCTCCAATAAAATAAATTTAATCTTAATAGCTTGGTCTAGAGAATGTATTTTGAAAAACCTCTTGAGACCATTTGCTTGCCCATCGCCGTCAACTTCGCGGGCCAATGCATTTTCGTCGCGAAATACGTTTCTGGCTGTACATACGGCTCGTAGTATAGAGAAAGTTACGTGATCGCGCGGAAAATGTATTTCGAGATTTCAACCAAAATGCACGTTTTGTGATCCCGTGATACCTAAAACGTATTTTTTCAAAAAAATCCGTCAGTCCGTCCGTCTGTGAATAATATTAACATTTAAACTAGGATTATTCCCAAAATGGTTATGCCGCAATGTATGGATAGTGACCCATATGGAAGCTCTGCGATTTTGAAAAACTTTCTTTAAATTTTGGGTGTACATTACATTCGGCCCTCGGAACATTTCAAAGTTTGCTAAAAAATGACCACAATTTTTTCTTTAAATTTTCTAAACGATTAGAATGAAATTAACTTATATGCCATGGGACTGATTTTCACTGTTTACTCTGAATTTTCAGAAATATCAAAACATTGAATGCTTTTTGGCGTCTTTCTACACATACGATATTGAAGATAGCGATTTTTTCTTCAAACGAAATTTGTTCTATACAATTTGTTCTTTCTTGAATTTTATATTCCTTTTTTTCACATTTTAGTAGTTTTTGAATAATTTTACGTGAAATGTGGGCAATATTAAAAAAAGTATTAAAAGCAAGATTTACTCAAAAATGGCTCCATTTGCAACTTTTAACTCATATAGTGCTAAATGGACCGTTAAAATGACATGAAGGCATTTTTGCGATATTATTTTTTTAAATTTATTTATTTAAGGTCGCTTCTCAACAACTGAGTCATAAGCGACCACGAGTATCAATTTAGAATTTACACAAGAATATACATTGCAAAATTATTTGTTTTATTTTGAATACACAAATATTAATTTTTTAAAATTTTTCTCGTGTCGTTAATATTTATACGGCGATTTGTGTACATTTTTTAGTACAAACTCTTCAAATAACAAGTTCTCGAAAACTCAGTCGCTTTCTGTGAAAATCAGCTGGAAATTTCACATTTTCAGAAACACTCAAACGTAATTTTCTCGAGATGGACTTCAAATTTGTTTCTTAAAGTTTTTGTACGAATATTCGTAAATGTACTGAATAAAATGGCACACAAGGTACATTGATGTATTCTTTTGTTTTTTCAATTAAACAAATGTTTTTTAAATATCACTCACGTCGTCCTTATTTACATTACGGAGATGTAGCGCAGACTGAAAACCAAGGAAACTAGCAAAACAGTCTTTGTCATTCTCAAGCACCGCTTACTTACTTTCTCGCCAAATAAAATATAGCAATGTACGCTAATGCAAAACTAGTGATGCTACACAGCACAAACTTTCTCGCATTACTTATAAATTTGCAATTTTCGAATATTCAGAGAATTCATCGAAAATGCGACAGGCGCCATTCTCTAAAGCGTCCCTTTTTTATCCATGGAATACATTTAAAGAACAAAAAAATTGGAGATTATTTTGGGAAAATGTGTTTTTTTGCATTAATTTCAAACAAAAAATACGCGAAAGCGATTTATGAAAATGTGTACATGACTTTTTTTGAGTTGATTTTTTAGAGCAGCATTTACTTAAAGGAAAATGTTTATTATCAACTTTGTAGTTTTGACATGTATACTTTTTCAATTTTCGAAATAAAGGACCGTGAATGGGACCAGCACCACTTTTTACATTGGTTTTTGACATTCACGAGGAGAAAATTTGGAAAAAATTGTTTTTGAGGAAATAAATGTTAAAAAAATTCCGATATTTCACGCATAATTATGTCAACGACTCATATTTTCGAAAAATTGTACATAAGTTTTTTTCAAGATCTGTCTCAAGAACATATTTCATTCAGGAAAAAGATCTCTACTTTCAGCGTTGTAGTTGTAGAAAAACACCGAAAAATTTTTGAAATTTTGAAGAATCAGAGGTTTGAACGAAAATAAGCCCTGCATAATATCTTTTACGCTTTCCGAAAACAAAGTTGAATAAAAAACTTTGGAGCAATTTTGGAGAAAATTTAGAAATTGTCTTTGAGGTTTCATGTAAAGTAGTAGCCCTCAAATCAAAAAAGACTTCGAGCTCATTAAAATCAATCGAAGAATGTTAATTTTGGAGAAAATCGGCTGAACGGTTTAAGCGCTAACGTTTACCACAGACGTTTCGCTGTCAATCGATTTTTTGACATTACCGGCCGACCAAATATGAATTCTGACAATATGATGTATTAGAAGAAGTAATTTACTATATTTCGAAACAAACCATTTGAAGAAATCAATATTTCATTAGTAAAATAACAATAACAACAACAACAACAATAATAATAATAATAATAATAATAATAATAATAATAATAATAATAATAATAATAATCTTCCAGTACAATAATACAGCAATATGTATTGCTGTATTATTGTATGTAATACTGGAACTTTTGTAACATGTGTATGTAATATTGGAACTTTTGTCAACATCAGGAACAGGATAAGTAATGTGCAACGTCTTGTCTATTTCTATTGCTCCGGCAATCGGGTGCTTAATGCTACCCAAAAAGTCTCTATTCCACCAAACTCTAGAGTCAATTTAACTGCTGTCAATTGTCAACCAATGGAATAGGAGAACACTATCTTCTTACGTAATACGTCAAGCTGAGTATTGGAGTCATCTGTTCTGCATCTGTCAAAAAGGGACATGCTTCGTCCTCGGAGTTATCAGAAAAACAGGTTATCCAACTTCAATTATTGAATACAATGTCAAAGAGAAACTACAGAAAATTACGAAAGTTCTTACATTTTACTTGGTTTCACTAGCAGCTACACAGTCATTTATTGGCTGAATTAATTAAAAATGATACCAATTTCTTCCTCAGAAAGTATTTTCATTTATTCAAGCGCAGAAATATTTGTGTGCAAGTATGACGGTACCTTACCAAGCAGAATTTCATTGCAGTTCAGAGTACAAACTTGGCACAACTCTGTACAACTGTGGTCACTTCATGGTCACAGTCACGTGTGATGAAAGTTGTACAATTATTCTGCAAACATACGTGTATGCTATTCGCACCGGTGTGTGACAAGCACAATAAGGAGGGTGCGATTGTTAATACGTTGCTATGGGATTTTCAGAATCATTCTCCTTTATATATAAAAATCAAGTGGTATACACCTTGCAAGATTGTACGAAATATGCGGTAGGTTGAGGGGATTATGCAGTGAAAGTTTTATTCCTAACCCTAAAATCCCCCTCCTAAACAGGATAAATTTTGTCGTGTCTCCAGAAGGCAAGTATGTGGTTATTGGTTGTATTACGGTTGTGTCACTAGGTTACGTCGTATGATTTGTTTCTTCATAAATTACGTTCAGCTATGTTTTCTCATATTTTTATGTGATGTTTTTTTTCTGATTTGTCAATACTTTTAGTTTAGCTATATCATGCCGCAATGGAAGAAAACAGAAACTGTACCAGCAGCCCATTTTTCTACAAAAATTTTAAGATGTTCACCCACTTCATTAGTTCGAGTGGCTGGACTATTTGGAGCATCGGCAGTGATATTAGGAGCTATTGGTGCCCATGGTATGTGCAGAAGAATACAATGTACCGACTTAGGATTCATTAATACTGAAAATTTCTTATATGTTTTCAGCACATAAAGATGCAACACCAGAACAAAAGAAAATCTTTGAAACTGCAAATGGTTATCATTTCATTCACTCTGTGGCTCTTCTTGGAGTACCTATGAGCCGCTGGCCCAGGACAGTGAGTACAGATATTAAGTATACTATTACACTCACTGTTATTAAGTGAAACATTTGTTGTTTTTTTTTATTTAGAGCGGGGCACTGCTTACACTTGGTATGGTTCTGTTTTGCGGCTCTTGTTACCATCAAGCATTTACTAATGAGAAGAAATTTTCTGCAGTGACTCCCTGGGGTGGCACTCTTCTTATTGCTGGTTGGCTTGCAATGGTTTTATAAAAATAACAATCAACCAGTTTGAAAATGTTTTATGTGAATGTGAAAATTAGAGAACTCAAACATTTAATGTTTGATGTGTATTGTTGTTTATTGGAAATTTGTAAGTCCCTACATCATCTATTATGTTTTTAATAAATGTAAAGTAAAAACTGTACTGTGTAATAAATGAATTTCAGTATCTTGACTAGACTTTCACGAGAGGTAGGCATTTCATGTCAGTGGGTTTCTCTGAGACAAGATATTTAAAGAACTACATCTTCACCTTTTTTGAAGTTAAGAAATTAAACATCTTAATAATATGAGTGATATACAAAAGTCAATTGGCAATTATCGATAGTGTAAATCTAGTTTTTTCATGAAATGCCTCTATTTCCTTGCTTCAGAAAACTTGTTTTTGCTTTGACCACTACATAAATTATCAGTATATATATTTATATATAAAATTACAAAAAACAATGTAATAACACAATTGATTAATAAATTACTTGCCTTAATCCATAAATAAGCAACTGAAAAATTTTGTGAAACGAACAAGTTTAATTTTGTACACATGTACGAATACCTGTTAAATATACTTTTTCTATGACCAATGATGGCTATCATTAGTTATGTTCATTGGTAGTAACTAGTATAGAGTACTCAGTTAATGCCACCTAATGCTCTCCCAGGTGGCATTGACATAGCACAATTCAACTTCAAACGAGCAATACACGAGTCAATTTATTAAAGTTCAGTATCATTTCTTAACATATTGTCATACAGGGATTTTCATTTGAAAACCACCACCACCTGTGTTGTCTTGGCACATCATACACAAACTAATGAAAAATTAACTTCTGCAATTGGTCAAACCCCTGTATTATAATGAAATTATCGGTGTGCAACATGCAGCCATCTAGTACAATATGGAGTACAAAATCACCATTTTACTCTTCAGCTTTGTATCAATGTTTTGATGTTCAAATTCTAATACCAATATCAAAACTAATACAATTGATTCCTTATTGTGTTGTGATACACACTAGGAATTAATATGAAATTTAATGAAGGAGGCTGAAATGTTAAATCTCCAAAATTAAGTGCAGGTTTATTGTATTAAGGTGCTCATACTTCTAATTTATCAAAATTAAGTTTTTAATACGAAATATCAATTTTGAAGTAATGACCCAGTAGCAAATCTTTCTGATTGTACAATTGTACATGGAATGTGTGGAATGACAATGAGAAAACTACACAAGCCTACAAACAATCCTGAACTCTTCACAATTTTTATTTCAAAGGCAGATGGACAAAAACACTTAATCTAACTCTCTCCCCCCCCTAACAAAACATTCAAACCATGATCAACTTCAGTTATTTGTCAGAAATTAAAGAGGTCAAGTCACATTGTCCTATGAGGGAACTAGGACAAAACTAGCTAACTCCTGAAGTAGTGTTAAGATTACCGAAAATAAATTTGGCTACTGACGTGTTTTTCACATTATTAGATAAAACAATGTGTAGGTACAAAAACACTGGTGAAAACACTATTAAAAACACTGTTTGAAGAACTTTATTTGTACATTTAACTTAAACACACAATGCTAATGAGAACAAAAATTCTAACAGAAAGGAACTAAACTAAGAATGAAGGAAGAAGAGTTCACAAAATGAAGTGAAAGAATAATGGAACTTTTTGTAGCTTGTATACAATATATATATGAGCTATTACAATAAACAAAAAAGTATGGCATTTTGTAATCCCTGCAAAATAATCTGCCTACAATGTATTAACCTTCAAAATAATACTTCTCTTCCATTCATCCTTTGGAATTAAAGCCAATTTGAGTGTGTTCCCAGTAGGACATCATCCCAGTAGTACTGGAGTGACACACAACACCACACTTATTTGAAAACATTTAAGAACACACAAATCACATAGGAATATTACAAAGTAATTGTTCAAAACAACACATGTGGAAAAAAGTTTCAGATTCACAATTTTGGAGATAATCTTACTTCAGAAACAATATCACTTAACAGCATATATACTTGAATGAAACAGTGAATTTGCAACATTTCCACCATTCCTTGCCTACACTTGACTGCTGTATACTCAAAATACATAAGAAGGCAGACAAAGATAAATCAGACAATAAAAATTACACTCTCAATCACACCACAAAAATACATTCCTTTTAAATGTCCACAATAGTTGGGTACAGACACACCACAATCACATGGCCAGTCTTTGCTTGATGTCATGCATCCGATCTAATTATTACCAAAACATATCTACTATATCAGTACAGGACACAAATTTGCAATCCTGAAGACACAACCAGCTCAGCCTCTGATATATACAATAGTGGGTGGGGGAACATTTATAATGTAACTTTTAGTTTCTGTTTAAATGTATATAAAGCAAATCAGAAGTACAAACCCAACTTGCTTTGAAAGACTAGGCTGCTAGAGCAAGGAGCTCCAGAACATGGGGAAAAATTCACAACAACACTGCTTGACCCTGTGCCCATCTTCCCTCAAGAAAGAGTTCACCAGTAGGCACAGTCACTGTAACACTCCTCAGATAACTCAGAGGTCTACATAAATCTCTGCTACCCTCTTTCTTTCGTATGTTCTCATAAAAATGAAATTTTTTGGTATTTATATATATAAAAATGCAAGTCGAATGATCATGTTCCTGAAATTCAACATTCATAACATGAAATCACCTCCTTTAAACCATTCTCTACATCACACACTTTGCACACTGATTCATTCTATACACAAAAAATGCAGTCGAAGCCTCTTTTTAATAATCACTTAAAAATTGAGGCAGCATTTCAAATGTCTCACATGTAAATAATTAACTCTCAAATAGTACTTTAATAATCCAAGTCTTCATTCACTTCAACCAAACAGTTCAATCTCTTGTGAAAAGTTCTCATTCTACACCACACTTCACTTTATTCCAGAACACAAAGCAACTGCACAACACACATCACAAAAATATCTCGGAATCTGCTTCTTATTTAAAGCTGATGACAGCACGCTTTAGTGGATATACTCCATTAAGTCTGTAATTTCAATGTTTGTTACTTCAGAATTAAAAATATACAAAATAATATCTTAATAAACACATCCACTATGGCATGTGTATGAGAATAACACAGTAGCCGCAAGCAATTCCAATTGAAAACTATTACAAATTTCACCTTTAGTAATGATGTAACAGTTTTCAACCAAAATTCTAAAAATTTTAAAATAAAATAAGTCACAGAAGGAGAGGAGAAAAGCTTATTAGGCCACAAAATGAGCCTTTGGCATATATTGCCTTCTTCTGACTTACACGAAGTCCACTAAGATAGATGAAAAGAGTGCTGTCCCTCATGAGCAGCAAGCTTTAACTTTGCTCGCATCACATCCAGAGAAGTGTAATCAGGCAGCTTGAGGTAGTTGACACAAGTCATCACAGAGGGCAGGAAGTCGTCAGGGTTCATATTTGGTTCCAATGTTTTGCGAACCACAGTAAGTGGCGGAGAAAGAGCTTTGAATCCTGTAATATTTCCACAAAGTTATTATTACAAAAAATTAGAAACTTAAAATTTCAACAAATAAAATGGTTTACAGTTATATTTTCAGAGACAAAATTAAATACAATTTACTCCTCTAAAACTTAAGTTTCAGTTTAGGTCCTAATTCCTGAAAGAATGTTCACAAACACTGCAATGGATAAGTGTTTGTGAACATTTTTGTCAGAATAATCGTCACATCCAGTCGAGCCACTGGGGAATATCCATTTTTGAAAAATTGCTATGAATGGTTTAGGTGCTAGTGGTGTTCACAGGCAGACATTTTGAAGAAGGAGAAGAGAAAAAAGAAAAGGAAAAGAAGGAAAGAAAAGAAAAAGAATTGTATTTCACAAATTGATTTTCATCAGCATTACATAACTTTCTCTATACTGGGTATGTTACTCCATATATACATATGCATACGAGAAAGTAAAAGAAAAAACATTGCAGATTAGCATTCATAAGAGATTTCCCGTTCAACATTAGTCTTTTTTCCCAAAAATATTATGTACACAAAACTAGATCACTTTGGTATTGATATTTAGTTGAATTATCCGTAACAAATGTCTTAACACGACAGTTGAAGAATGCACACAGAACATTGCCTACTAGCTTCCACAAACTTTTCCAGCAACCTTCATACATCAAGTTCCTCTGCAGAATACTGATTCAAGTACCTAAGGCGGGTAAGACGTGGAAACTGCTCAAAGTTTCAAATTCTACCTTGGGCATGAATGTTTGGGGTCTTCGTCCATGTGTGTATTCTAGGACTTGCTAACCCTATCTGAAAATGTGGTAATCAAAGCGACTGACTATGGAACATTCCATTTATACAGTTCAAAAAGACCCAAACAAAGAAGAAAAAGAAAACAACACCATCTCTCTTACCAGCTTATTCTGGAAACATTTCATTTGCTTCAACTTCAACATTCATATAATTAAATAAAGAACTTCTTACATAAATTAAATTTGAGACATGAAGGCTAAACAACAAAATCTGTCAAAAAGTTTTCAAGAATAGGAAATATAAATTCAGAGCAACCACTTACCTCCAACAGGCAATCGAGGAGATCCAGTGACAAACTGAATAAATAAACGTTGCTCTTTAAGGTCATACTGACTAAGAATATCAAAAAGGAAGCGTATTGCACGTGAGTCAGCAGTATAACCATGGTCTGGTCGACAACATTCTGTAAGGGTCTTCACATCCCAACCCAATGAAGAAGCACCACCACCACAGAATACTGCTTCAAGTTCCTCTGGATAAAACATATGCAATTGCTGTAGGGGAAAAACTGACTCAAATCCTTCACGGAATGCTTCCATTTGACGAGAGACACCCTCATGCAGGAACCAATGGCACACCAACTGTGAACAATTAAACTCGATGTTATTTGCTACAACGAATAACATTCACTTAAGTATGCTAACATGATATTTGAGATATGTGAAGTAGAAAGTCATTTATTACACACTTCTTAAGATATAAAATCTTCGTAGTGGAAAATCCTTTGGAAAGAAGTTTGCAAAAACACGTCCTTAAAACAATTGGTATCAATGAAGATCTGAGTATACCACTGAATATATAAAAAAAGCAGCTTTTGTTGTAAACTATTGTATATAAGTATACTGAACTAAAGAAAAGAAGTCCAATCAAAACCCAGTGAATACTTGTATCAAAAATGTTAAAATGTCCAGAGATGTATTGACAATTGGTTAAATAAGCTATTGTTATTTGTATTTTGCCAAAAAATACTTTAATGTATTGTCTAATGAGTTTAAAAATCTGGCTATTAGCCAAAAGCAGTTAAAACTTAAAATTAAGGAACACATTAGAAACGTGGATATAAATCAAGGTCTGTGTCACACGAGTGTTACATTACTGTGCAATAAATAACGAGCATCATAGATTAACACTTATACGAAATAGAGCAAGTGCTTGTGTACTTTTGCACATAAGATACAGTATTATCACACAAGTTACTTATCGTGTGTCTACAGAATGCTCATGTGCAGGGGCCCTAACTATGCTACATTATTTGTCATTTTGTTACGTAATAGATTATTGAAATGAAGATTTAAAAACCATGCACTTTAATCAATATTTTAACTTTTTTATAGCTTTTGCATTTCTTTTATATAATATTCTAATCTAGTGAGCTGCCTCACTAAACCCTACTGTAAAAATGACCTCATAATATTTAGTTTAAGGGACTACCTAGGTTTGGACAGAATGCCCCCAATAGGTTCTTCACACATATATCAAAATATTTAAAGGAGAATTTGGCAATAAATATTATTATATATAAAATTTCATAATGCAATGACACCTGCTGAAATGGTCACTTTACACACACTTATACTAGGTCAATTTTACATGGAAATGATAGACTTTTCCCTAAGACACCTGCAAATATTCTCTCTTAAGTGATTACTTGGCTCTACAGTCAATGGTCAGACAGATTTTATAGATTAACCTGTATCAAAATGGACACCGCTCCCTGACATTAGTGCAAATTCTGACCTGAAGAACTTTAAGAAGCAAAAGAGCAATGGAGATAATTCTTGATTTAGTATATTCCTCGGACGGAATGCACTGTCATTACTTAGAACACAGATATAAAGAGTAATGTACCTTTCCAAGGATCATTTCCGTTTTCACATGACTAGAGAAGTTAATTTTTAAGCGATGGTAGATTAGCAATTGCTAAAGAAGCAAAATGTAACTTAACATTGGGAAAAAATAGTTATTGTATATTTGACAGTCTGAACAATACATTTCTGGCAGTTTTCAAAGAGTGATAAAATGCCAAATCGATTGAAAGTGCGAAATCACATAAGTGTGAAACGATCGACAATCAAGCAAAGTAATTTCTAAATTGCATTTTATGTTTTCTTTTATGTTCGCTCTTTAACTAGGATTGAGTCATTGATAACACATCAATGTTTGACAACATTTAATTCAATGTTTATTAATTTATAATTAAGATTTAACTGACCAAAGGAAGAAAAAATAATAAGAACGATTAAAAGAACTGCAGGCACAGGTGTTACTTCTTACGCTTTTAAATTTGTTGAAGTTCACAAATGGTGAAATATTAAATTAGTTTCCTTCATTTTAATAATTTTAATTGAAAAATCTAAGAAGCATCTAAATATTTTTGTTTGAATTTCAAAGAATCCTTCCTTAATATTAATTTACTCAAAAATGCTAAATCTTAATTTTTGTACTGCAATAGGCTTGTTATCTAAATGCAATTTAATTAAAATATGAAGTAATTCTTCAACCACTACCCATGACAAATAGATGTTTTCATGCATTCTACTAGATTGTTTAGAGAGTGAGTGGCATCTTGAAGTCCATTTGGATATTAAGCCAAATAGGACTTCAATGCAAATAGCAAAATTAGACTCTCACATTCTCATTAACTAGCCACCTTTATGAATTAATCAGAATTAATAGTAACTGCTGAAACAGGTTTCACTGTATTGCCAGATTTTCGAAGATCAGAATACCGTTTTAAATGATGATATTCTCATTAAATAAAAGTTATGGCAGATTCATAGGAATTATGAGCACATATCAATTATATAGGAAGTATTCTTACTGTCTCTTCACAATTATAAACAAAAACTTCATAAGTACAAATTAAAACCTTTGGGTAATTAAACTTGCAGATGTGTGTCAACTGTTTTCTGCTGAATTTGAAATTCTTGGATTCAGATCCACTCACCTACATATTAATGCTTGCATACAAAATAAGCATTTAAGATACACAGGAAATTTATGCTTCATTTGGAATACAGTTTTGCAACTCTCATGTGCCTTGAACTCATCTGCGTCCTCACTCATTCAAAAAAACATTTTAAAAACATACCTTAATATACTGATCCACATTGTGGGCTGATAAAGTAATATCTTTTCCACCACGTCGAAGCTCAACAGTTGGATGACCTGGCAAAGTGAAATCTAGCCCCAATTCAGGAAGGGGACAGCCATCAAGATCAAGTCTATCTATTGCTTCCTTCAGTAATGCAGGTGTCAATGAAGGCAGTTGTTCAAGATGCTCTTTCATACGTACAACACCTTGCAAACGCCGCAATGTGGCATGAACTTCAGGGCGCACATGTCCAAGATCTGACAGTTCAAGTGTTGCCTCTTGTCCTAGTAGCCAACGATAGAATGCAACACTGAACGGCAAATCCAACTAAAGAAAAGAGACAGAAACAAACTTTCTTTAATCTTCAAATAAAAAATCAAGCAAGATTTATAATCCTTCAAGAATTTTGAAATACTAGAGCTCTGGTTACATGCAAATTGTTTAAAGATTAATTCAATGTTTGGAGAAAAACCTCAAATACATTTTGTTTCAGAGAATTTTACAAAAACAAGTAATTTTTAAACCTACAATAGCGAAACACAGATACTCTCCTTAAGCACAAATTTTCCTTTTGACTTCCTTCCCCAAGAAATGTATCAAATAATTGTTTAATTTTAGCTTGATCAGTGCAGAGTTATTAAAGTTCAATACTAGCAGACCTCCAGTCCAGTACGACTACTGGGGTTATGTTATATTGAGAAAAAGAAAGAATGTCTGGTTATAAGAGTAAAGGGAATAAAATCCATCAACATACATATAGTGTAACATATTTTTGAATAACTTTTTAAAACCATTTTTGGTTTCCTGTATTTTTGGCTCACAACTTAAGGTACATAAACTTTGAAATACTTCTGTATACTTTTAAGTTATATGGCTGGTCTTCCACTGTTATCAATATGAAAATATTTTTAACATCATCAAGCCTTTTCTAACTGGTTTTTATATTGGTGTTTATTTGACTATTTTGTTTTTCAACTTTTGGCTCTATTTGGATTCACAGTTAGTAGAGACTATTGATGATTGGCAAAATATGGTATGACTACTGAACGAATAAAGGAAGTCTATATTTTAAACAACGCAAGTTCAATTAACACTTCACCAATTTAATTGAATCAATGCTATAGAATGAAAACTGAAAGAACACTTTATATTTCAGGCAAGTAATTTGAATCTTGAACTGAATCAACTGTTTATACATTTATTTATTGGCTTATATACAGTTACCAGTAGTAGTGTTTATTCTTTTATGTGTAAACACATTTGCAAAAATAAAATGACAAATTTCCCTTAAATCAATATGTGTAAGTAAAATAAAAATTTATCAATATCAACTGATTTTACCTTGAAACCAATTTGTCCAATCTGAAGTTGTTGGGTTGACTTACCATGCGCGAGTCCATTACAGCCTTTGCCATGAATTTTCCCAAAAATCTAAATTTACTCTTCACTTTGGCAACTTGATTAGATTTAGTGTTGCGTCCAAGAGGCACAGGGAACAAACCCACCGGAGAATAAACGTAACCCACATTGCCGCTAATTCCAGAACCTATTGATGCAGGTTGTTCTTGACGTTCTCCATGCCATAGTTCCAGATCTGCTCTTTGAAGTTCACGGGATACAAGAGCATAGAATTCTAGCGTGGGACCTAGACCAGTTCCCACCTGAAATGAAACGAGTACAAACGATCTTCATAAAGAACAATCTACTTTTACTGTCAAAAAAGTACTTAAGTAAGAAATATTTTAAAAAGGTGTTTAAATATATAAAAATTCTGATGAGTACATTAAATATCAATTTTCTTTTTGCATATCTAACACTCAAAACGACCCTGAAATAAGTTGCACATGTGGTAAGGAAGTGGATAGGAAGGCAACCCTTTCAGCCAAACTTCCCTGCCTGTGGAGCCATGGTGACCTCCCAGATAACCTCTTATCTTGTTATATTTCATGATCCGCAAATCGAGAATGCAAATAATTTTTCATAACTATGCTGCTTTTATTAAGAATTCTTTTTTAACCCTCTGTTTCACACGCTGTTTGTGACGCGAGTACACCAGTGCAGACAGAGTCCGCAAACGTAAACCACTATGTTCTGCCAAATTTAAAAACTATTTTTATAGAATTTTTTGTGAATATCAAATAGACTGTGCTGCAATAACATCAATCAATTGTTGGGATTAATTTTTGTACGTTCATAAGATTATTATATATTTTTTGAAATTTTTGTTGTTTTGTGATAACACCTTTCCGTGTAAGCAGGCTGATGTTGAAAAAACATAAATAAATAGAGAAGAATATACGATACCATGAATAGTAATAATAAGTACAGTGTTACTTTCCTTTTCATTGAAAATTTCATCTCAATATTCTGAATCGTTTAGATTATAAAATATTAGAGGTTGAGTTTTTATTGAATAACTCTGTTCATTTATAATTCATTGAACCATAAATCTGCCACACTATTGAAGTTGTTAATATGCAAATAATTTAGCGTTTTTATGCAATTTTTATATAGAAATATTTCAAATCACGGGATGTCACCATTAGCACAGATAGTCAAACGAAGAAAAACATTGGAAGTCAACTTTTCAACCTTAATACCTTATTGTACATTAAAATTGATTTGAGTGGAATGAAGAAATGGGACTGTAGTTCAAAGAAAGATAAAAGCCTATTTTGAGAAAAAAATTGCAATTTTCTCTACCAATTTAATTGATGTCATTGCTAAGGCACAACTCTCGTACTGCAGTGAAACGTTTTGAGCACCTCAAGTTTTGGAGAAATGTCAATCATACTGTGTCAAGGTTTGTTGAGTGTAAACAAAATGTACATAGTATAAATGGAATGAAAGGAATGTAAAAAAATGAATTGCCAGATAACAAATACACTGTTTAGGAGAGAAGTTTGAGCAGCCAATCAATTTTATTAACAACCTAAATGGCATTTTGTATTTCAGGTGTATGTTTTTACATTTCAAATACCATGATACCCATTTGGGGATAGATTTCATTTTATTTGTATAATAATTAACTCAACAATGAAATGATATTTGCAAATTTTAAAAACATATCCTAAAAATTTTAATGGGTCAATAGTTTTTTAATTTTAGATACCACCAAAAGGCCGCAGTTACTAAGGCAATAGAGTTTAATTGAGGAACGGTTTGTGAGGTCACATATTCTGAGTCTAGCTTAGGCATGTTGTGGTACGATTGGCTTGCATCACGTGTTACCTTTCCTATCATATCCTGTCATTCATGACCGGCCTGTATGGAAGTTGCATGTAAAGCAAAAAACCTATTACATCTGAGTTGGCTATCTATCCTGGTCTCCAAGTTGCATTTGCGTCATGGGGTACTTCTCAGTACCACCCACAATAATGGTACAAGTCCCCAAAATGAGCTCATGCCCTACCTCAGTACAAGTGTAAAAGTACAGGAAGAAGATGGGTCTAAGTGCTACCTCAACATGATGTTCAGGGAAGAAAAGGGGGTTCCTCACTGGGAAGATTTCCCAGGGAAACAGTAGTGACTGCAGGAATTCCTAGACAAGTTCCTTGGTGCCAATAAATGGGAACCAGGAAGGTAATCCCAAGAGGAAAGAGAAATTATCTATTTATCTAGTTTTCAAATATCATGTGAAACACCACTCCAGATCGATTCTGTGTGCACAGACACACACACAACATTGGTGTAAATAATACCAAAAACCATTCATATTAACCCGAGTCTCTGCACTGGACAATGTTTAAATATAATTTGGATTTACATTCATTGTGGATACTTTAAGGTATAACACTTAGTTTTCAATCTTAAAATCAGCATGTTTTCGAAGCATTTTAGGGGTTTCTTTATTGAAATTTTAGGATAAAAATTATTTTGACAAGGGACACCCATTTTCCCTCAAAAGTAAATATTATTTATAATATGTAAAAGGAGATGAATTAAAAAAAAATACGCACCTCATCATGATATTGCACTTCCAGGAGAGCACGAGATGATGCCAGCTCCTGCATTAAATGTTCTGCTTGCTTCAAAATATCATCTCGTGATATAACCCTCTTGCGTCGATCTAAACGAGGTGTCACTCTCTCTTGTGAATCAGAACTAGACAGCTCAGGTGTGGAATCCAGAAGTCTTTGCAATGCTCTATCTCGATCAAAGGATGTAGCGTAGAACAACAACTGTCGTGTTTCAAACGGAAACAAAAAGGGGCAAGCTGCTGCAACTTGCTGCAACCATGATGGCAAGTTCCCTGTCATAATGACCAATGGGTCCTGTAGCTGGCGACTTGCTTTAGCAGCAACCTTGCTGTTTACAAACTCCTGTTGGCTCACTATTGGCATGTGCTCTATTGAACGATACAGAGAACCCCAATAGCGATTCAAAGCATGTAACACACGTAGTAAACACAACACTTCAAGAGAAGCATCTTGGATAGTAACACTCTCCGGTAAAGAAGAGGTTAAAAAGGGCGTCAATGGAGAATGAGGAGAAGGTACAATTCCTTCATTCCACAAATCATCACCCTTGCGGCTACGAGAATTTGCCTTGGTACTGGTTCCTTTTCCTTTACGACCAGATGAGCAACTTGTGCCAGCTTTGCTGTTGGGAACAGCTTCTTCTTCCGGCATAGGTCTGCAAAAACATTCATGTAATTAACAACAAATGATCAGTGTGAAGCCAACTACCCTTTCTGTGATGATGAATATGATAATTTCTTTCAATGTTCAACTTAATTTTTTTAACTTTGCACCAAGTGGATTGAACTCTCCCATTTTGAAATATTTTTGTTAAAGCATGGAAGTAGTTTTGTAAAGATTTCATTTATTTAGTTCATGTCCAGAACGGAGTATTGGTTGAGTTAATTTAGTTAATGTAAAAGGGTTTAGGTTTATTTCATAACTTTGATTCTATAATTGTGCCACTATCGAAGCTCAGAAAATAGATGGTTAAACTTTCAAATTAACCACACACTTTCAGAAAACACTTCTGTGAATGTGATTAGTTATCTAATAAACATTCCAGTTGATTTTACCTTTTTTCTTTTCTTCAATAACTTTTCCAGAAAACAAATACAGTAACAAGAAACACAATAAATATTATTTTGAATAATGGTCTTCTTTTAAATATTTAGTAAAAGAACACATACTAAAAATGCACAATACATACTTATAATAAATGGTGTGGGTCTGTACCCAGACTCCAGAATTTCCTAAAGGAGCTTCGTTGTCAGTGTCAGTTTCTGACTGATCATTGCCAGCAGGGCTGTATTGACGTACAGCTTGATACACAGTCATATTGTAAGGTAAAACCTGGTCTCCAATGAGAAACTGCAAGCGATGTCGAGCTGCACCCTGGCTAATAACCACTGCAGCCTGAAAGAAAATTGGAGTTATTTTTGACAATATACTGTACACGCAAAACTTTCTATAGAAGTGTCATTCTTGTTTAATAAAAAATACTGAGCAAATACAATTACCAAAGTGTCATCTATATCTTCCTCACTGTTATCATCATCAGAATCCCCTGAATCCTTATCCTTGAGTCTGCCATATCCTCGCACAACCAGATATCGTTCAATTGCTTGAACCAATGCCAATGGATCAATTTTCACTGTACCTCCTTTCCACTGCTTAAGATTAGTGCAGTCAGGATGTCTTTGAAGATTGCACTGTAAAAAAAATAAACAAAGCAATTATTAATCATGAAAAACTTTGACAATATGTCATTCTTCTAGTAACACAAATTTAAATATAATTCAAATACATAGATCCATTGTATTTTTATATAATAGTTTATTATGTTTTACTTTTCCCATAATTCCTGGATTGTTACTCAATTTACCACTAACTACCACGATACATGTAACTGGATTATTCACATTGAATTGAATTGAATTTGCCTTATTTTACGTGGCGAGACATTCACAGTAACATATTGTTCACTTCCATTTAAATGTTACTATTTTTTTTTAAGATCTCACAACCATGCGAAAAACGATGGTTGCCAAGACTTACAGCTTCAATACTCATATTAAATAATATTTACATTTATTTATAATTTAATAATGCTAAATTGTTCAATTCAAATCTCCAATGTTAAGAAGGCCAAAATACCTTTAACTGATGTGTGTTAAAAAATTTTAGAGCAGATGTGCTACCACGCCCTGTGCCAGTTCCTGCAGGCAAGTCATGAACTTTCACAGGGAACTGTTCCAGTTGAGATACACAGCCACTAAGTTTGGCCACTAGAGCAGACATTGAAGCTGGATTCCAGTCATCTAGAGGTCCACAATAGTTGATATCAAGCTGAAAATGAACACAAATTCAAAATGAAAATAACTTGAGATTCATACATTTACCTTACTTATGACAAATTAAATACATCAGAGTAGTACTAAAGGAAACTTGAAATTAACTGAACATTATAGAGTACATAAATATTTGAACTACTAAGTTTTAAACTTACAGGGCACCCAGCAAAGACGTGCAGAAAGGAGCGTAGACGCTGGTCTCTAGATCCAGAGGTAGCACTTTCTGCAGTCACATACTGCAGCAGGGCTCTTATAAGCCCACTATGATTCACCTCAAATGGAGATATGTCTGATTCTATGACAATTGTTCGAAGCTCTTTTAGGGCCTCCAGACTCTCTTCAGGCTGTTGGTTAGGAATACGAACAATAGTTATACAATACTTCAGAAATACATTTATATATTGCTTCGTAATATTTCATAAAACTATTATAAATAGACTAAATAGTGGTTTTTGAACACATTGATACACCAGTATACAACAACACAACGTTAACGTCAATATGTACAAACCAAATAAAACAATTACTCTTCTATATCTCATGATCAACTAACCAAAGAATTATCAAAAATAACAAAATCTCATTTTTTTTGTTCAGGCAGGAAAATGGCTAAATGTAACTTTCTTAATATTAACCAACAAACAAAACATTAATAATTTTGGGACTCCTTGCAAGAAACAAAGTAATAAGAGGCCAAAACATTAAATAAATTACATAAAAATGAATGCAGATATCAAACATTATATAAAAGTAATAAACATTTTCAAAAGTCAAACCTAGAAACTTTTGTCACTTAAAAGTTTAGTTACCAAAACATTGTTATAACAGCATATGAGCTAATAAAAATCACTCTGGAAAAGGAAGGAGGGGAAAAAAACAAAACAATAGAACTGTCACATACTTGGTTTTGCAAACGATGAATGGCTTGCGTGAGGCGTGAGAGTACATTCATGGCAGGATGTGGAGGTCCATTTGTTTCACTGCCAGAATACGCCTCCACAAACAGAAGTGCTTGTTCTCGTACCCAAGTGCGTGCTTTCTCCTTGTTGCCAGCGGTCAGATTGGGGTTGCTGGCAGATTTGGACATGGAAGACTCCTGTTGGCACACCCGCTGTTTTTTGTGTTATTTGAATTCTTTTTCTCTCAATAGAACAAAAATACACAAATGTTCAAAATGAAGAAAAAGAGCAAAATTCCATAATTAATCAGCCACTTCTTGCACGTCAGTTTCAGATTTGGTAAAAATTAGTACATTAGTTTAATTCAATGAATAAATGAGTACAGCAGCAAGCATAAGCTCAAATATACCATATGGCTTTAATTTTAATGTGTAGTATGTTAATAGTTTAAACTAAATTAAATTAATGGACATTTTTCGCCTAATAGACAAACGATTTTACCAAACCACCGCTTGCCATTCACTAATTTAAGATATAGGATGGAAGAGAGAGGAGAGAGAGAGAGAGAGATGAGAGGAGAGAGAGAGAGAGGAGAAAAGAGAGGAGGAGGACGAGAGAGGAGAAAGGAGAGAGAGAGAGAAGAAAAGAGAGAAGAGAGGAGAAAAAGAGAGAGAGAGAGGGAGAGAGAGGAGAAAAGAGAGAGAGAGAGAAGAGAAAAGAGAGAGAGAGAGAGAGAGAGAGAGAGAGAGAGAGAGAAAAAGAGAGAGAGAGAGAGGAGAAAAAAGAGAGAGAGAGAGAGAGGAGAAAAAAAGAGAGAGAGAGAGAGAGGAGAAAAAAAGAGAGAGAGAGAGGAGGAGAGAGAGAGAGAGAGAGAGAGAGAGAGAGAGAGGAACAAAAAAGAGAGAGAGAGAGAGAGAGGAGAAAAAGAGAGAGAGAGAAGAGAGAGGAGAAAAAAGAGAAGAGAGAGAGAGGAACAAAAAGAGAGAGAGAGAGAGAGAAAAAGAGAGAGAGAGAGAAGAGAGAAAAAGAGAGAGAGAGAGAGAGAAAAGAAAAGAAGAGAGAGAGGAGGAGAAAAAGAGGAGAGAGAGAGGAGAACAAAAGAGAGAAAGAGAGAGAGGAGAAAGAGAGAAGAGAGAGAGAGAAAGAGAGAGAGAGAGAGGAGAAAGAGAGAAGAGAGAGAGAAAGGGAGAAGAAGAGGAGAAAGAGAGAGAGAGAAGAAGAGAGAGAGAGAGAGGAGAAAGAGAGGGAGAAAGAGAGAGAGGCAGAAAAAGAGAGAGAGAGAGGAGAAAAAGAAGAGAGAAGGAGAAAGAAGAGAGAGGAGAAAGAGAGAAGAGAGGAGAAGAGAGAGAGAGAAGAGAAAGAGAGAGGAGAAAGAGAGAGAGAGAAGAGAAGAAGAGAGAAGAGAAGGAGAAGAGAGAGAGAGAGGAGAGAGAAGAGAGAGAGAGAGAGAGAAGAGAGAAAGAGATGAGAGAGAGAGAGAGAGAGAGAGAAGAGAGAGAGAGAGAGAGAGAGGAGAGAGAGAGAGAGAGAGAGAGAGGAGAAGAAAGAGAGAGGAGAAAGAGAGAGAGAGAGAGAGAGAGAGAGAGAGAGAGGAGAAGAGAGAGACAATATAAATGCAATTCAAGTCATTTTTTAGAAAGAAAAGTCTTTTTTGGTGTAGGTTGAGAATTATTAGAATATTTCAAGAGTATATACTGCTCATCATCACTCACAAAAAATATTTTTAACTTCCTACAATTTGAACAAATTGCAAGAATCAAAATTTGGAATAAAATTACACCATTGGCAAATGATTTGAAAATAAGTATTGTAAGTGAATCATACCCTGACATTTTGAAAGGAAAGATGTTGTACTCAAAACTCTCAATTTCCATTCTCATACAGGAAAGAATCTGTTTAAACTATGACAAAACTTTAACAATTATAAAAAATAATTCAGGTCAAAGTTTGCATTTTAGTTATGTTAGCTACGCAATGTTATAAATTGATGGAGTTTGTAATAAATAGCATTTTTACACATGATAAACTTGCATGATGCATTTCATCATGATTATCTGTGCTGAATCAGGTCAAGAGCATTACATAGGAACTTACCTTATGGAATGGTCGATCTGATAAACCACCACTCCCAGGATTCACATTCTTCCCCATCGCGCTGGATTAGACTGGCCAGGAAGCTCGTGGTTTAGAGGTTGCTCCCGCAAACGAGATCGAGAACTGCCAGTAGGTGTTGAGCGACCTGATGACCCTAGGGCAGTAGCTACAAGAATAGGAAGTACGTTGCAACTTTAACAATGATAAAAAAATAAAATCATGAACCATAGCTGAAAGTAAATAGTATGCTCTTTACCTTTTGAAAATAAATCCTGCATCATAGAAGATGACAAATTATCATCTTGCCGAGATTTGTTACGACTTGAAGTCACTGAGCGTTTAGTTGTGCGTTTCCTCTTCAAGACGTCACTCAAGCGACTAACAAAAGAATGATTACAAAATGTTAATTCGAAATGTATTGTTATCGTGACTAGTTTGTTCAGTTCTTTCAGTCTTCACAGGGGAAATTTATGATAATGTTCTGGCCATTCCACATAAAATAGAGCAAGTTATGAAAGAAAATCACCCATCAGCTCGAATATGAATAATGTATTATTATTTAACATGCTATGTGAAAAAGATTTCGCATATGCAATACAATGTTTTGAGTATGCTTCATAATAATGTACACAGAATAAATCAGAATTCAAAACTTTAAATGAAAATGGCTTTCTGTAAAGAAAGTTTAGTACTCTAATCTTAGAGAAAATTTATAGCAAAAGAGTGATGAGTCCTACATATGATTTGTTAAGAGGTAATCCCCTGATGCTATTCAACTGCATGCCAATAATCCTTCAAATGCAATAATGAAATCTTCAGCATTCCTTTAAATCCAACCCAAAATTACTACTATCTTTTTAAAGAAAGGGGTCATTTGAAATGCCAAGTTCTAATGCTCAGGAAACTACCATTAAGAAAGAAAGATCTACCTTAAATATAGAAAGTTTAAGAGGTTCAAAAACATTCGAGACATATGAGGTTTTACCAAGAATTGAACCTGAAAATTGGATACTTTCTATATGAGAAAATAATTAACTGCTATAAGCCACTGCTTTCGTAGACCATCTCTTTACAAATTACATATCAGTACTCTTTGTAAACGCAAAGCACTCTTCTGGGGCCATTCAACAAAATGTAGAAGATACAGTAACAGATACTAGAACAATGAAAAAAAAATTATACTTTACAAAAAAAGAAAAGTGATGACTTAATGTACAGAAATACCTAAATAATTAATTTTTTTTTAAAATTCAAGAAGGCATGCAGGCCTCCATGACAAAACATTGGACGAAATCGATCAAAAAGCCAAGGAATGACCGGCCTGCCCAAGCAAATAGTGCCTGAACAACAGACCAAAGAATGAACAAAGACAACTTTAGAAAGTAACAAGAATTATCCAGTTTTCCAGCACAGTACGTAATACAGTGTTTTCTTAAAGTCTCTATATTGCCTTTTTTGGGCACCGAAAGTTTTTCTCTATACTAAGTCAGTGTTTTCTGAGAAAGTAAAACCAGAGTTATTTTTTTCTGGATAAGAAGGAATAAAAGGTAATAAAGAAATTTTTCTGGCTGAACTTATTCAGAATCTGCTGTTATTGTGGGAAACAACTAAAGAACAACCACTGTACAACTACACATAGTGCCAGAGTTTTTGTTTTTATACTACTCCCACCATGCCACTTCAGGTAACTTGCAAACAGACTGGTAACCCTCCTGGTCCCCTCAAATTGTCGTACATGCTGGGCCAGGACCCCCCCCTCCCATATATACAAATGCCTGTGTATGTGGACAGCTTCCCCTTATCACACAGCGACATCTGGTCCACCTCTACCAACACTGGATTGTGCCAGCAAGCACAATGCTTCATGTGGTCAATGTGCAGCTCTGCCACTGCTTCTGCAGGCCATCTCTTTTACAAATTGCATATTAGCACTCTTTGTAAACGCAAAGCACTCTACTGGGGCCATTCAACATACTAGAGCAACGAAAAGAACGCAATTGATAGAAAAGGCATTTTTGCAAGGCTGACGCATAATGCACACTGCAACTAAAATGTAACCTTATCTCGAGTCTAGTAGCCCATGATGCCACCAAGATTGGTGGAGAGTGAATGGAACAGGGGGTTGTCAGCAAAGACACCTTTCTGTGAAGCCTCATTGCATAAGGATATGTAGCCTACCAATCACTGGCAAAATGCCAAAGTTTCATATTTAGGAGTCGATTAATTGTGAATTCTCATATGTAACAAATAAGATAGGAACATTTTTGAACCCCTTACAAGTCCTAGAAGCTGGGAACATCTTTTCTGAGTGTATGAATGAATGAATGAATGAATGAATGAAGTGATTAGTGTAAGTATGTATTTTTACAGCACGTATTGCATTTTAATTGTTTAATTCAAGAGCTCCACTTCAATAACCATCAGATTGAATTACGAATTATTTTTTTAAAGCTGAAGAGGAGAGTTTCAGTGAAGTTGAGGTTGAGGTTCAGTTCTTGGTTCACAAAAATCTGGCAATTTGATCAGAAGAGTCCAGTTTCAATTATTCTGGATTATCTCCTTTCTCTGGATCTGTTTTATTTTCAATTAACGGCAATCAATTTTATGCAGTACATTGATGACAAAATCCTAATTGCTAATTTTATTTTTCTATTGCATCTCAGAGACACCCAGCCATGAACAACTGCATAATGTGCTGCACACAATGCCTGATAATATAGTGCTCATTATAAATTAATGTATTTCCCCTTTTTCCTTTGTGGCTGCCCCAACTCGAAATTCGGCAGGCATTTGTTTTATAAAATAAGAAAAATTAAGAAATGTTTTTTTATAATTTAAATTTTAGATAGTTATGAACATTTCTAGTATTAAATATTATATACCAAATGTGGAAATTAAAAAAGACCAGAATTTTTACTGTTAAAAGACTCTAAATAAATAAAAAATAATTTTAAAAAATCTATTGAAAGCTTTCAAGTTAGTTCTGGCCAGTTGTTTACACCCATAGTGACCTTATTACCATGGAACTATACTGAGTATATTATGCTCATTAAATGAGAAATTAAGAATAAAATTTGGTATTTTTCATCTATGATAAATTGGTAGCAGAGACAGTTGAGAAATTAAAAAATGGTTGGATTAGGAGCCTTGTCGTTTTCATGTGGAAGGACTCTTACACACTATTGGCCTGTTTGAGATACGCAAGCACAATGAGACTCCATATTTTCTAAATTATTTTAATATTGCATTTTGATAATCTAAACTTATAAAATGACTAAAAATTGGTTTAAAAATTGTAATACTGTATATACTTAAATATAACCTGCCTAGTTTTTTCAAAAATTGCGAGTTGAAAATTAGGCTGCATGTATTATTCGAGTCAATGTTGGTACCGCGAAATTGAAGCGTGTTGCACGTTGTCACATGGTGGCATGGGTTATACCACGATTGTTATAACATGGCGCGTTAGGATCTACGTCCGTGATGGAATGTCTCATGGCATTTTGCATCTTCCTTGGCTGTGCTGCTCGATGTCGCATGGTCATGACTGTATCAAGCACGCTTGATATGATTGCAACATTTAGTGTCAGGACCGAGAAAGTCGCAAATTGCCTGACATAATGCCACTGTGAAGACAGGTCTTGAGGCACAGCTTCATAAAAATAGCACTCTAACCAGTGGGCCTTTTCAAGGTGAGACATAATTGCAATAAAAAATGTGAAAAAGTTTTCTATCAAGATTCTTTACCGGAATATTAAAATACAGGTAATATTCAAGGGCGGGTTGTATTCGAGTACATACATAATCTGAACTTTTAAATGGGTGGAATGTAAGTGGTTTTATATTAGTAAAATAAACGGGGTTTTTGTTAAGACTATGCAGCAAACATGACTTACAGCTGGGATGGACTAGGAGCTCGAGCCTCTTCACTACTTAGGCTTGTATCCTGCTGTTGTGGAAACCTGCGTGGTTCAGGACTTGCTGGAGATGGAGCAGGTGAAAGGCTGGCAAAGACAAGACCACCAGCAGCTGTACTACTGGCACTGAGACTGGGACCTAAAGGTGAAAAACAAATATAAGAGTTACTGAGTTAGTTATATTTTTACTGTGAAACAGTGAAAGACATGAATTAGTTTACATCAACAATTTATCATTGGTGACTCTTACACTACCATGCAAACTAGTAGTGATATGGAAAGGCACAGACATCTCACTGTAGCAGGTTTTCTAATCTCTTTACTCAAGGCTACATTTTCGATATTGTTCCACTCTCTTCCCAGCTGCTACCTATCGACAGCGAACATTTTTCACATTTTCTTAATTTTTTGATCTCAAATAGTAGAATAAAAATGTTACTTTTACAAGAAATTTCATAACAAATCATTGGACACACTTGTGCATCCAACTGCAATAATGTTTAACAAATGCATGCGGTGTAAATATTAATGACAATTGAGATACTTAAAAAAATAGATTTAGTGATTTTTGAGAAATCAAAAGAATACATAAAAATGGTGTTTACACCATGTTATTCAATGCCAACACTATTAGAATAAAAAGTTTAAAGAAAAATTTTGAGTAGTTTTTGAGAAAATCATGTTTTTAAAATTTTGACCAAACTTCATGCAAAATTACACAAAAACAATTGATTTTTGAAAAATGATTCAAAGATCTAATTTTGAATAACAAATTTAACTCAGAAACAAATCTATCTTCAATAATGTAGTTTTAGGAAAACACTGATGGAATTTTATACTTTAGCCGTTTTCAAAAATTCACACAATTCAGTGAAAATCAGACGTATTGTTTTTATGAGTATATTTTTCCTGTGTCTGATAAAAAACTTGAATCCAAAATTTTTACAAGATTGTTGAGGCTTCATGTAAAATCACCACCAAAATTAAAATAGCCATTTCCAATTCAAGGGGCCATGACAACAACTAGATCAAACAGCGATTTTTGTGTAAATCCTTTTTACAGTTTAGCTGCTATCATTTTTAATAGATGGACAGGCATTTTGCTGTTAACCAATTTTTTTGGAATCAAGAACACAAACCATGGATTCTGACAACAAAACGTGTTAGACAAAGTAATGACTATTTATGGAGACAAGAATCAAACTTTTTCCGTATCACGGACCTAAAATACAAATGTTTTGTTGGAAGCTTGTTTTCCTCACATTACATAACTTTCTCCATACAATGCATGTCATGTGCAGTGAAGTAAAATTAAATTAAAATCATTACAAATATCGTGTTAGAATGAACAGTAGTGCTCCACAAGTAATTAAACTGTATTTTATGCCTATTCAGAGACAATGAAGACACCAACAAACTTATCTGTATGGAATGAGCATGGGTGACATTGTCTAGAGTTAAGAAAATATGAAAGCTTCATAAACTACCACAGTTCATGTTGATCTTTTGTTTAATATTTTATTATCACCAAGTGAAATGTTTGGAATGATTAATTTGCAATCACTAAAATTACATTTTGAAAAATTCGTTGTTTGGCATCATTTCTTCCAAATTATTAAATTAGATGTAAGAGTACTAAAGATACAAATATACAAAAATTGATTACACACCAATTACAATACTGCCATTTGGACTGCTAGCAGTGGAACCAAGCAACTGAGAACTGCTGCTACTGCTACTGGCTGCCAACACCATCGTAACTCCACAGGCAGATGACGGTCCAGGTTGAGAAATATTTGAAGGCTCTGGTTTGACAACTGCACTTGAAGCAGCAGCACTACGGGGTGGTGAAACGCCTAAAGGAACATTTGGATCTGCCAACTGTTTGATTTGATGCATTACTCCCTCACGGCGAAAATGCACCCCAAATACTTCTGGCAACTTCTGCATCAAAATTTCTGCCATTTGCAAGGCCCCAACCACAATACGAAGATCATTTGAAGCCATCATTCCAGCAATATGACTGGATACCACTTGGTTCTTCAGAACTTCTTTTAACAATTCAGCAGATGCATAATAGACCATTCTCAATAAAGCACGTAGACACTTGCATCGAACTGCTGGTCCCGCTGATGAACTATAGACTTCATATAGGACACTGAAGAGTGATCGAATAAATGATGCAGCCAAACCACGTTCTTCTCTAAGGCAAGCCACTCTTGCATCACGTACACTAAAAAGAAGTTTATTTGTTAATAAATGAATCTTAAAGGTGGATGTACTTATGTAAGATGTTATATGCACACAGCAGTAATTTTATAAGAACAAAAATAGAACATGACTTATACAAAGTAATTGGGCAAATTAATTAAAATATCACACAGAACTAAGAACATCATACCCATTGCCTGTTCCCAGCCTTGGTAATGCAGCACTCCCGGCAGAACTTCCGGTACTGCTAAGAGAGCTCAAATTGCTTTCTGAGCTGGCCAGCACAGAAGTTGTGGATGCTGGTGTTTGCCCACTGCAGGGAGCAGCACCAACACTCAAAGACGATCCTGAAATTACACAAATTTCCCACTTTGAATATTAATACTACTATTTGTTTAGGTGAAAGAAGTTGGCATTAATAAATTTCATATATTATTAAATTCTGTCAACAATGACATTCACTCTTTCTGAAAAACTCAACAATACTGTGGCAAAATTTCTTTATTTTTATTCCAAAGGCCTGAAGAAACACATGAGAGATTAATTCTGACAAAAATCACCTACATTTTCCATTTTGATGACACCCACTTTTCTCTAACAAATGCTTTATTTTTTGTATTCTAAATTGAATATCTCAAAAAGTCATCAAGATTTATTTCTTCCTAAAATGAGCATCAAAGAGATACCAGGGTCAATGCAGATATGTCCATTAGAGGTGTTTAACATTTTCAAACACAAGTATGTAGAGGACTGGTTGGTCGTATGAACAGATGCAATTCTTTCAACAAGATTTATTTGCAATGTGGCATTAATGGCACATGATCCTTTCGTTATGGTGGTTTCTTTAAATTTTGTTTAATTTCAACAGTTCAATTTCGTTCCACAAGCAAATTTAGCGCATGTTTAATGCAAGGATAATTTCTTTTCTGGCTCAATTGTCAACTTTGAGGCCCAACATATTATGATGTTATTGTACTACAGAGAGCTATGTTTTTTATAGCAATTTTAAGTTTGAAGAAAGGTTGGAAAGATAGTTAAGCTGGAAGAATGGTATAAGCAAAAGTTGTATTCAAACAAAGTGAGGAATTCTTCTGAAGTATCTTCTAGAATTGGAAAAAAAATGAACTAACATGGAATACTACAAACAAATTTTTAAGACAACTTATATTGTGTTATCTATATTACCTCAAAATGATTAGCAGAATTAAATACAGTAGATAGTCTGAACAACCTACAGAGAATTCCAAATAAAAAACCTCAAATGTTAATGGTAAAAAGCAGCAAGATGTTGCATAGCTAGGATTTTACTATCTTAAGTGTTAAATTGATCTTTACACATTAAGAAATGAAAGGTTTATGGAACTTGAACCTCAAGATCATTAAACCCAAAATAAAATCAAACAAAAGAATTTCAATGTAAAATTCATTGCAGGCTGTGGATGAGAATTAAACATCTCGCTCACATTGAAGACCATGAATGCCCTTGCCTTGACATGCTCTTGCTTGTGAGGCATCCTATAATTGTTTTGAGGTAATTAGCTCTTTTCTGAGCGATACCAGCAGGCTTAAAACCTTTCATGGCTTCCTACATTCACTTTGGTTAGTGCGTTCTGAAGATTATTCAAGTTTTCTAACAGGTAAAGATTGTCGATAGTAACTCTCCAAGAAAATGTCCAGGAATTGTGGTAGGACACTGTTGTGGTAAAAATCCACAATGTGTTAAAAAAAAAAGTTACAAATTAATATAGAAAGGAAACGATGGAATGGAAAAGATCAGGGTAAATGTTTATTTTTAATGTATTATGAAAATAGATTTGGAATGAAGTTACATTACATAAAATCAAATTTTAAAAGTACGTACTTAACTACTAAAGTATGGAACTGTACAATTAAAATTAGAAAGAAGAAAAATCTTTGTTAAAATACAAATACAGTGTACACTCTGTATTTTGCCACCTGCCTCATCTCATCTCACCCAACAGTCAGGTCACATTGCGACTGGGTGGGTCACATCAGACTAGGTCAAGTGGATTTGGGAGGGGTTGGGGCAGGTCAGGTCGGGTCGGGTCGGGTGTCATGTGGATATTCATAAAATTACTATTTTACACTTGAAGTAGAATTTTTCCTTTTCCTGACTACCAGATAATTATGATAAATGTCTGGGCAATGATGGATTATTTCTGGTTGAGTGGAATATGACTTGCAATTTATCAAAAAAGTAAATTTTGAAAATAAGGATAACTAATCACTCTCATGGTCACTTGCCTGCTGAGTGTGTGCTGTCGTTGACTGCTGTAGTGCTTGCACTGGCGGTCATGTCTACCATATTGTTGGCCGACATGGTACTTGGATTTAGGCGGCGCTGCACTGGGCGAGTAGTACCGGTATCTTCATTTATCTGCTGCATCGAGTGGAAGTCGACTGTGTAGGTACGGCCCAGGGTGGACAGGCTGATCTCGTCTTCCCCCGACTGATGGGCAGCCTGACAACAGACAGACAAGGTGGAGTCAGTGCCAACCCGAATGCTGCCACTTATTACTGCAATCACCCACCAACCCACGTTGTGCAATATATGCATATGTAGATTTTTTCCTTTCAATGCAGGTACAACAACCTTGCAACTGTTGCAGCAATTTACCTTTTGAAATGTTTAGAAATTATATATTCCCATTCAAGGCATGATGAGATCACCGTGTCTGTCTGAGTCTGCCTGTCCTTTCTATTCTTTTCAAGCCAGCTACACACTGCTGTTCAAATGACTCAACTTCCAATTGAAGTTTATTAAGAAATTATATAGGGGGAAATTTTTTAAAAAATATCTACATAAAACCAAGAATTTTAAGAAGTGTAGCAAGAATTTTTTTTTTTAAATAATGAAATACCCATTAATTATATTCCATAATAAAGACTGAAATGCCTTATTACAGTTTTCCTTGAGATTAAAATGAAAATTACTAACCTCTATGATGCGTGAATCAATGGTGCTGTACGGGTGCCATAATCCCCTATCATCTCTCCATTGCCATTGCACAGTATCCTGCACATGATTGCTAGGACGCTCTAATAATGCATCTACACTGAAAATTCCATCTGAAGGCAGACGTGGCATCAGTTCACCAATTAGGCATGTTATTTCATAAAGTTCTTGAGGACTACGAGAAACCAATTCCACTTCAGCATCACCACTTGCATCTCCAGATCCAGTTAACAAATAGCACAGAGTTCCAGCAATATTTTGACGCAGAAGAGACAATGCAAGATCAGGGCAACTTGAACACATCACAGATAACATACGCAGCACAGTGATAAAAGTTCCAGTACTTATCACTGGTGGAGAAAGCACCAGCTGAAATGAAGTTGATTTAAATTAAACAACTTTCAAGTAATATGTAAATTAAAATTTATTTCCCAAACAAAAAGAATACAAACAAAATACAAACTAGAATAACATAATTGATATCAACTTTATATAGAGTGACCACTTTTCTTGGAACATTTCTGACTTTTCCTGCTCTCTCAAAACACATGATTTTTTTTGATAAAATTTGAGGCCAAATAAGTATTTTGCTGTACATTAAAAATATTACATAAAAACAGTATTTGGCTACCTAGCATTCATTTATCAGCTCTCTGATTTCTCTGTGAAAAAAAGAGAAAAATATTAGCTTAATAAATAAACATTAGGTAAACCAAACACATCAATGTTTCAGAAAAGTTTACAAAACAAATGTGCTGAAGATAATGGTATATTCAGCTACATTCATGATTTATAAGGCACAGAATCAGATTTATCTGTCTGCTGAAATGGAAATAAATTAGGGGAGTAATATCCATTTTAAAATTTCCCCAAACATTTCTCTCAATGCCTGATTTTTCCAGATCCATGAAATTCCTTGGTTCTTCCTGGTTTTCCACCAAGTGGCCACCCTGTTATATTCCCCATAATTACATATACATACCAATTGTTGCAAATTGGTCAGAAGTTCTGGACTGGCAATTTCTGCCAGTTTGTGGGGATCATTCTGAAAAGAATCCACTAAACGAGAGAAAGCAAGACACACACTTTCAACGCTCTTTTTGTCCTGTTGCGTGAGACGGCTTGCCAGTAAAGACAGAGAGTCTGTTACAAAGTGGAACTCATCTGCATGGAGATTCTGACAACAGTTGGCTGTAATAGCCAAAGCAGCTCTCTGTGCATTTATACTGAAGAAATCTAGGTACATCAAACATGCTGCTACACCTCTCTGTTAAGGCAAAAGCAAAACATTACTTTCCACTTCTTGAATAAAATATCAATCATTAACTTCAATAATTTAATCATTAAAAAATAGTACATTTCCATTAAATAAAAGTACTTACAGCTTGCAGAATTGACTTGCTATGTCTTCGTGAAAGCATTTCCAAAGCAGTAAGCGACTGCTCAGCCACATCCATACACTGAATAACTTGAAGCTTCTCAAGGAAAACAGGAACAGCCTCTACCACTACAGCAGAAGATCTTGGCAATGCTTCCATCATGTACGTAAGAGCACGGCAAGCATGGTTCATCTGCAATTATAGATACTTTACTTCCACAAATTACCCAACAAACCAAACCTTCGAAATTCAAGTAAATGATTTATATCAACTACTAATATATTCACCACTATATTCACATTCAAAATTCCTTAATAAATTTTAATTCTTTTATTAAAAATTACTAACCATGTCAAAGTTATGTTCCATGTTGAGAAGAGTGATAAGAGCAGGTACAACTTGCTTCACTGGAAAACCAGCAAGTGTGTCTTCATTTCCCATCACTAACATCTGGCACATTTCAATAACTGCTTGCAACTGCTGCCCTTCATCTCCAGTAGCTTGTAAGCCTTGCAGAAGTTGCTGGGCTTTAGAAGCTGCAGACAATCAATTTACAAGAACTTTACAAAACTGTACTACAACATTACATTTCATGAATTTTTGATACATAATCAATGTTAAATTATATATATATATATATATA
>BOPP01000005.1:5146422-5181800 GCA_017312745.1 Gryllus bimaculatus | reverse complement strand
ATATATATATATATATATATAGTACAATTAACTAATTATTATTTTTTTGTTCTATTTTCAAGAGTGCCAATTTACAAGAACCTTTTTCCAATAAAACAGCTTGTATAAATATCCCACGAAACATTCTACCAATTATTCAAATTTGTAAAAATGTGATATTGAATAATTGGAAAACATTGCATGCATCTTTTTTGAACAGATTTTAATAAATTGAATTGAATCTACTAAAGCGGATTTCTAATTTTAACTTGCAGCTAATTTGTTACCACACATTTGTCTAGTGGGATTGCTGTTGTGCAGGTTTCATAGCAATTAGAACACTAAGATTGAATCTTTGTTGAAAACCGTTCAAAATGAAAAATCTTTTTTCCATTCAATGATGTGGCTTACAGTTATACATTTAGCAGAAAGTCTACTTGTACGGAAAAGAAAAAGAAAAAGAAAAGGCTTTACATGAGCTAGCTCCCATGCTGCGATGTAACAAAGTTTGCATGCGAGGACCGAGGGCTCCAAATAAATGAGGAGGTAATCCACGAGCTTCCAAAAGTGCCTGCAGACGGCCCACTTCACTGTCATCACTTTCACTATCTGCAGCACTGTTAGCAACACCAGAAGGGCCACCACCTCCTGATGCCGATGCTGCAGCAGCTGTAAGAAAAGAAAAGAAAAGTACATTAACACATTGGTAACCAGTTGCTTCGACACCCAACATATCTTGGGGGACTGACCTTTTATCTTGCCAACACAAAGTCAATAGCAAGGTTATGCATACAATTAATTTGCATGGGGACAAGGCCTCCAGAAAAATAAAAATGGCTTTAACTGATTGGACTGTCTACTCAACACTCACTACAACACATTTAACTGTGTAATACTACTAGATAGCATTGCAAAGCATGAGAGACTTCAGTAAAATGCGGTAAACATTTTCTGTCACTGGTGAAAGCCACATGAGTGCTGGACAGAGAATTCCGCTATCTCACCAATGGGTTAATTCAATTCACTGACAGGACTAGTTAAAGTACCACCTTTGACATTTTTTGCCCCAAAAATTACTGAAGTTGAAATGAGTAACTTATCTAAAATAACTGTTTAGATGCTAATGAAAGTGGTTAGATGGAGAAGGGTGATTACTTTCATAAATCCCTATGCAATTAGCTTAACCCATTAGGGCTAGGGGAACATAAATGGAACACAAATCACAATTTAAATTTGTGCATGTTTAGTTGCTGAAATGGACAAGTTTAAATTTATTTCATGCATTTCTCTCTTCTTTAATGTCGAAGTGTTCATATTTGTTAGAGCAGTCATGCCAATTCATCATCAGAGTCAAGAAATATTATTTTCTATTAAAGAGTGTAAATTCAAAATAAATGAATCGACAAAACATATTTTGTAATGTTTCAAAAGACTTAATAATCAGTATATTCATTCAATGAATTACCAATTTTTGTTGGCAAGAAACTTATATTCATAGAAAATTCACAGTACCATTTATGGTACACTAAGCACTAATGACAGCATTTCAATTTATATTTGATTTTGGATCTTTTGATGAAATGTTGGTAATGTTTGCATTTATCAAATATTCATCATCACCACCCTCAGTTTAGGAGCAGTGCTCCTGCCCTGTTAGTGGGTAGTAAAGAAGCATTCCTTCATGTAGTGAAGTGTTCCTGCTGATGCTATCATCTTGTCAGTCTGTCTCTATCCCCACTTGCCATTCGGTCAATAATTTAATGCCATCCGTGGTGGACACCGGTTGTCCAGTCATCTCACACGTTTTCTCCATTTCCATTGATCCATATGAATAGTTATTATAATTCTTCCTAATATTTTTTATTATAAAATAATATTTTGCTCTCATTAGTGCCTGGCGTACAGGCCTAGCATAATTTATGGTACAGGGCATATCTACTGACTGAAAGGTCATAGATTCTAACCCATGAATTACCCAACAACACACTAAGGAGCACATGTATGTAAGTATTTTAGAAAAATATTTTTTTAATTTTTATATAAAAAATTGGCAATATTTTCTTAGCAAAATCATGTCAAACAAGATGCTTTTAAATGTCAAATTTTGTTCCATTTTATTTCTTGTCCTACTGAAGATATTTTGATGGAATAAATTGTTGCAACCATAAGTAGCTATGCTTAAGTCTGGCACCAGCAGCATGTAGTACCAGACTCAGAAAAAAAGGGAAAAAAGAAACCAAACACTTTGTAAAATAGAAACCTGATATTTTCAGATTAGATTCAGGTCACTATTTAAAATAATTTAGATTACAATAAATGTTCTGCATTGAAAACAAACTGAAATATGAAAAGTGTTTAAAAACTGTTCCGTTTTAAGCATATATTTAACAAAAAATATTTTGCAACCAACTACAATTGTAAATTATTTTATAGTAGTCTAATATTTAGCTAACTGTATGGTCTAAAAGCCTGTCAAATCTGATTTGTCTTCATGCTGTAGTTCCAGAGACATAAACTAAATTGATTAAAGAGCAAAACAAAACAAAACGCATGTAATAATAAACTTAAATAATATTAACAAAAAATACAGTTAAAAAATGGTTGTAAATTATTAAGAAGAACTGTGAACTCATTTATATTGTGATATTATTTATTTACACTGCTAACGCTATTATAGGTTTTCAGAAACTGGGGCTTGAAAATGCTTAATTTTGACCATTATTTCTATTGTGTTCACATTCATAACCCCTTAACCTCTTGTGTTTCAGATTCACCTCTCAGCCACTGCAACATGGCATCCACCACTTGCCTTTGAATTCAATGTTAGTCAAGAAGTAAGAGTGGCATACACATGCATTTTTAGTAGTGTAGCAGAAAGGGCAATATCATTTTAATATTATGAATGTTTTATTAACTAAGTGCTCATGTAATTATTTATTCAAGATTTTAATTAACAAGCCTTCCAGATTTAGCCTAGAAGTACATTTTTTTTTGAACTTGCTCAGCAATGTCTTTTTTGCTTTGTATCTGTCTGTAAATCTGACTGAAAAGGATGTCATGAGATATGGGATTTCTTTCATCCTCAAAAGATAAGTAAATGTTTCAAAATTGTGGCAAAACTACAGAACAAATTCTAAAAAGTTCAGGTAAATGAGTTCAGTGAATGAAAAATAATCTATTTGTGATGCACATTCCTGCAGTGGTTGCTAATGTGATAAATTTGCGATCACAGAAAGGATGAGGAAACCCTGCCAAAGAGGGGGAAGTCGAGGACAACAGTGGCAGGATCAGGATAGAAAAGCTGGAAAATGAATCTTCTGATATTAAATAAAATCTTTCTTAATACTTTCTGTTTGTAATATAGGGGTTGCTCATAAATTATGTAACGCTAAAGAGGAGGGGAGAGGTTTGAGGCAGTGTTATGCAGTGCTGCATAGGGGTAGTGGGGTATTAGTTCATTGTTATGTAACACTGATAATTATTTTCTGTGTATTTTTCAACTTTTACTGAAATAATTCCTTTGTTGAGTGTTATACGAAAACATTAAAATATTAACTAATTAATTTGGTTTAAAAACAAATGTAGTAAATGGAAATATTTTTCATCAATTTTTTATTGAACCTGTAAGATCACGAAGAAATTATTGGAAATTGACATTTCGTATATATTCTAGAATCCAATTAAATTGGCACCGCACTCTCATTCCTGGATCACCCACAACGGCACGTGTATGGCTTGTGAACAGAAACTTCTTCCTTCCTTTACTCACAACTCAAATCTATTAGGGGTTGTGAGAATCGCCAACCAATTCTGACTGATTATCTTAATTTCAATATACAACACAAATAAAATTAATACAAACTATTTTTGCTGTGCTATAATTTATTGTCAGTTCTTAAATTTTTAAGGAGATTGGGGGATGTTGCAAGCGTTACGTAATTATTTAGAGAGGGGTTCAAGCGTGTGTTACAGATAAGTTACGGAGGGGGAAGGAGGCATTCAAAATAGAATATTAGAATTTGAATGCACAAATTATAATTTTAAGAAGTAATGTCTAAAATTTAATTTGCACTGGTAGAACAAAAAATTATCTGGCTGGTGGCATCAACCAAATTGCTTAATTACACCCTGTGAAATCATGGAAGTTGAGCAACTCTCAACACCACAGCTTTCTGGATGTGTGACCATCCACGAACCCTGGCTACTAATGGTGTCCAGCAGCTGACCAAAATGATGGAACATAATGATTGATGTTATGAAACACAAAATTTAACAGCAGATTATTTCACACGTATGTATATATGCTCAATGACCAAAAGTTGGTTAAGCATCATTGAGGAACAGTGCAACATAAAGTAAAAAACAACTATAACAATTACTCAGAAGATTAAGTAACATAATAACAGAATAGAAATTTTACTGACAACAATATGGAAGTTTTGCCTTTTAAAAATTCACTGACAACAGAACAGAATATTAGACTAGCTACAATGTTTCATAATTGTAAAAGAGAAAGTTGAGATACGTTTGAAGTACATAGTTTCATGGATAATGTAAATTCAATTTATATAGGCCATTGTCTCATGAAATATATTATCATTTTCAAATATTATAATATCATATGTTAATAAATGATATGTTAGATAAATAATACTTAAATAGATATACACTGATAACAAAAAAATTTGTTCACATTACATTTGCATTTGTTTTAATGAATGTTACTTCATCTTATGCCATACATAATCATACGAATTAGTGTTCTTACATACAGACTTACTTCATTTTAACAACATTTTATTTTTAAAAACATTTTGTTAAACTAGTATTTTCTGCATAAACGGTCCAGAAGATCACTTATAAATAGCTGGTAATTACTGTATTAAATAGTGCTGAAACATCACATAAAAATGTTTACAACATAAAACTGATGGCATACCAAGGAAAAGAAATGAGATAAGTCTAAATTGATATGAATGGGTAAATTAGAGAATAAATTTCCTAATTCGAACATTTAAGCACCGATATAAGAGCCAAAATTAAGCCAAAATAACAAAGAGATTAAATAACCAATAAAATTTTGAAGGAGACGTGTTTCAAGAAACAAAATTAAGAATACGAAATAAGATATCAATGCATATATACACGAGTGTTTCAGATATTTGGTCAATGAAACATACAGATCAACTGAGAGCAACATAAAAGACTAGAGACCAAAAATATTTTAATTAAAATTTAGTTACTCACAATTTTTCGTTCCATAAGATTCACTTGCACATTTACTTAAAATATAAACAAAACAGGACCCTTTCTACAGCCACTTAAGACACTCTAAAAACCTTCTTGATAACAATAATAAACAACAATAATAAAATCAAGGAGTCTTAAGCAAATAGTGCAACTAAAAAAATATGAAAATTATAACACCGATAAAATGTAAAAGGAGACCTTTCATCTACTTCAGAAGCCAGCACACAGATAATTAAGCACACAAATATAGCTCAGACATACAATAGATGGACTTCAATTTGAGTCAACACCTTATCTCGACTCGCTAGATACAAAAGAATTGATAATTTTAGTGTAACTTCAACAAACATAAGAAATGAAAACTTTTCATCTCCTAGGTTAACCAATGCAGCAAGAATGTTTTACAAATACAACAAGGTACAATTGGAAGTATTGTTAAATCAATAAAATACTTTTAAAACCATTTTCTATAAAAGGTAATCACTAAGTATGTTGCCTGAGGCATTAACAATAATTTGAGTATTATGAAGACGAAATAACAAAATGGAGTAATAAAGTTAAGGCAGGAAAATGGAACTAAAATTACAAAAAACATTGGCTGATGAGAAGTAAATGCACTAACAGGATACATGTAATTCCAGGTCTCAGGGGAAGATAGATAACTGACAATTTGGCTTTAGAGAAAATGTATACCATTCCTCTAAGAAGTCTATAATATAGTCTGAATTTAGTTGTCAAAATCAGAAGAACACTTACAGAAACAAGCTGGAAGATAGAAATATCTCAATTTGGCCAAAATAAGGTTCTGACCCAAGCTCTTCAATATACATAGTAAGCACAATGTCCATTTTAAAACACATGTGCAAATAGATAGTTATTGAAATACTAATTTCAACTAATATTTTTCTCGAAGTTTTCTCAAAAACAATTTTGCAAACACTCTGGGAGGTATTGATTTTCTGTTCCTATTTTAATATGGTTTTATGAATGCTCAATAAACAAGTTTTGCTCAATTTCAATCATTAGATGACTCGTATTGTGCAATAAAAAAAAATTAAAATCTGAGAGTGCAGAAGGCAGAACATTTTGAGCTTCTGAAGAGATGCATTGGCACTACACAAAAGAGGCCTAACAAGAACAAGAATTTTATTGAAAATATAACCTTGTAATACAATTTAACTATTGTTTCTCCTCCTTTCCTTTAACTAAATGAACTAAGCCCTCTCCAAATCTAAAATCCCATTTCAGTACTACATATGGTTGTACAGGATTTTCCATATTTCTCATGGTTTCTCCCATCTCCAAATAGAATTGAGAGAATTCACATTGAAAACTGCCTAAACAGTAACTGAAGGACAAGTTTCTCTTAGCTTTGACCTCTTTTGTACATGTTCCACATTTTAACAAGAGATTTTCACCTTCAACACCTAATGCTCAAAGTTCTGTCATCTTCTATATCATCACCTGTATGCTTATTACTCTTGGTATTTATGAATGGTTCCAATTCTTGAACTTCAATTTTTTACTTCCTCGTAAATTTAGTATGGACAAAGTTACATTATTACAAGTTCCTTTAAGACAATATACCGTCCAAGATATAGCAACATAAGTAACCAATAAGCGAGAACATTGTGATAAGCCACAAAACGCATGCCCATTGTGCCACATGAACAATGCCATTCAGTACACGAATCTATGGTCCCCACTTTTGGGAGACATGACTGCAAGCAATGTTTGAATGGCAAGCCCATTTGCTATGGGTATAAGATTTGATGTGGCGGAACAAGTGATAGATAGAAACATCATTGGGCTAGAGACATGCAGTGAAAAATACGAAGATAAGAGTATAGGTTAGGGGTTATAATGACTTATGCTAACAGACTGCAATAAGATATTCCATTACATTTATTTTTTTGACAATTTATTTACCACTGTTGAACTTCTTCTTCATTTAAAAGAAAGGGGCCAGATGGAATGACAATAATTATAATGTTATTACAGCAGCAAAAAATGGTGACCAAATATTTCCCTTGAAATCTGTTGGTCATTTTTTCAGAGAAAAAGAAAAGTGAAAATATTCTACCGCCCAAACGTTTGCATTCTTACAACATGCACATGGGAGTCATTGATAGGGCCGACCAGAACATATCTCTGTACAGAGTATCATTCAGACGTAAAAAATGGTACTTTCTCATAATTGTCTATCTAATTGATGTAGCCAAACAGAATGATTGAAATTTGTACTGAATTGACATAATGTAATAAGACACAATAGACCATCTTGAATTTCCCCGAAGAATAGCCTGCCCTATTTTGGAATCAAATAAAAGAATGGTAAAAAGTAAAGAAAGACCAAGCAAAGTGCCAAGAACAGAGATGAGGTACAATGGGAGAGAATATTTCATTCCTGGCTTGCCCACTGACCAGAATACTAGGAACTAAATTAATTTGTAGACTGTTATGAAAAACCTACATCAATGTGTACCAAACATAATTCACAGTTGCTTGATAGTTGCATTGTAAGCTATCATACAAAATAAATTATTGTTCTGACATATCATAGTAAGTTTTGATGGAATATGACCCTGACATCCTTCTGGAAGGATAGACTATTTCTCTAAATTTAACAGAATATATAAAAAAATAATTATACCAGTGTTTATTTTGAAGTTCATAAAGGAAATATATCACTAACATTTATGAAAAATTAAAAATTTGGGTTCATCTGGGTTAATTTAAGAAACTTAAAGATGTTAAAAGTATTTTAATATTAATTAGAATTTAAAATAATTTATATTCAGAACAAAATTACAGAATGGGGAAGAAGTTTAGATGTTTCTCACATTCAACTATTCATGTTAAACATCAGGTAGTTGTGAAAAGATATCCATACATGATATAGAATAGGAAAAGTTCATGGAAGCGTGATAATTTAGAACAATTATTTGGTTCAATGGAAACGAACTAACAATATCACAGGTGACAATTTTAATTAGAATTTGACATTGGTAGACATTACGGTAGGCAAGACAATAAAATTGACATCAATTAGGTGGCATCAAGATAGATGACGTGATGGGCATTTGAGTGCAACCGAGAAGTCTTCAATACCTGTGAAGATATAAGTATGCCACGAACTTTGATTTGAATTGATGCCTTATTTTTAACGTAGCAAGACTCGGGCCATCAGGTCCGCTCTTCCGTCTGACCACAAAATTTCACTACCCTCCTTTCACCCACTAATGGAGAAAGGAGGTATCAGTCGGGTGACGAAACAGGTGATTTGAATTTTAGCTGAGAGGTGTCATTTAGGCTTGAGGATCTTTTACATGCTTTAAATCTACTATCAGACAGCTGGCTTTACTCCCCCTCATAAGAAAGGCGCACAAAGGATTTTTTCGTCCTTAAAAATCCACGGCTTCAATCAGATTTCAACCTGCAAACTTGGGTATAACAGTCTGATGCGCTAGCTGTTACACCATCACTGCTGCCTATTACACCATCCACCACATTATTTGACCTGTATAGGAAGGATTTTCTTTTATTGAAGAAAAATCAGAAATTTCAATAAGATGAGCTCATTTTGGATTTTAAATTAAATTGTTAATAAATATTATTTTATTTTCTGGACACAAAGCTGATTTAATTAGTTGTCATTAATTGAAAAGATCATTAACAGAACTTAGTCCCCATACAGCAAGGTAAGATCTAGCCTGTTGTATATCAAAACTCACTATTAATGCTAACAAAATCAACCCAAGAAACATTTTTTTTAAAATATATCTATGAGCAGACCAAATCTATTACACAAATATTTATAGAAAATAGTTCAAGCTGGAGTAAATATTCATAAATAAATATCAAATGAGTTTCAACAGCATGCCCAAGTGATTAATAATAATAATATATAATTGAGAGATTTTACAGGAATATTAGAGTTTACATTATCACAGAAGTCCAAGGAATGTGCATGTTGAATTCAGTATTCACTGCTGTCAACTCTCAATTTTGGAATTTTGAACAAAAAAGGATGAAAGGATAGGGGCACTAGTGTCATCCAGTGTGGGTTAGCATAATGTTTGTCAACATTACACAATAAAAACAAAGCACAGTAAAGCCTGTGTCACACGCATAATTGATTAAGGACCCCTTCTCACGTTGCCACCGCTGCGAGCTTCCGAATTCCGAGCTCATAGTAGAGCATTGGTTTGAATGGAGATCTTCCCATGTGCGGCGGGTTTGCGCCGCTGCGGTGTTTGGCGGTTGACTCTCGCCACGCGATGCAGGACGGCATACGCGCCACCGCTAACAGAACACAGCTTTAAATGGTGGTATTCCCACTGTGCCGCCGGTCGCGGCGTTTTACCTGCTGCGGTCCCTTTGTTCGGGTCGGCGAAAACTACCCCTGCAGAACCCACCCCCTTCCATGGCGTACGCCGGTGACGGCGTCGGAAGAGCCTTGCTACTTATCGGAAGCGCACCGCTGTGGCGACGTGTGAAGACGCCCTAACACCATCATATGCATTAGGGCACGCAGGCGTTCTTGGCGACGTGTGCTGTACCCAAAGTTCAAGCTACAACGTAGGTCAAGATAACGCGTTTTCTAGCTTTCAACGCGCGACGCCAGCTGGGTGACGACCATTGGCAACAACGCACGTCGCCAAGAGCGCTCGTGTGCTATTCCGCGAAATATCCAGTGTTACTCTACGACGCACGTCAACGCAATGCTCGTGTGACAGACCTTAAAGGATATATTGAAACTCGCGGGAAGATTTATAATGATATTAAAGGGCTGGCTGCATAAAGGGCGAATATCAGCACCATTTTTTTCACTGAGCTGGGCTATACCTGGCCTAACTTTTTTTCTAAGTAACAAATAATATACTTAAGCTTCCTCCATAATCAAATTTTTTATCCAGTATCTCTGATCATCTCAGACAGCATCCTTGTTTTGCTTCAGGACATAAATGAGCTTCACTATGCATGTGTTTTCTTGAGTTCACCTTTTGCTGTTTGGAGTAGAGCCCACGAAGTGTTACTGTTCTTTGACTAAATAAATCAGAAGTAACATTGATTGGGGTGGTTGTGAACAGGTCCAAGAGTGGAGAGGCCAATGTAAAAATATGGTTTTTGTTTAGCTCATTATATTTGATTTTAGTTATACATTTTCTTTCTTTCACTTATTCATTTTTTTCCTTCAATTTTCTTTCTTCCACTTATTCATTTTCCCCTTTCAATCTACTGAAAAATGAATAAATAAAGATTTACTAGATTTCTTTATCAATCTGGTTGAAGACTTGGCTCCTGGAATTTGAAATGGATATTTTTAATTTGCATGGAAAGGTTTTGTGTGCATCAATGAGATAGCACATAACCAGCTCAGTGAGTATGGTTCCACATGGCATCCTGCAGCAGCCGCCTTCTTTTGTGAAGATATGAATTCAATTCCTGAGAGTAGAGGAGAAAGGTCTACATTGTTATCAATCACATTCAGTTTCGAAGGGTTAATGCAATCTTTTTTTCACATTTTTTTACTTAATAATTTTTGCACAATTTTGAGTTGTATCATTAGAAAGCTGCAAATGACGGTTACAGTTTATGATATTAGGTGCCACAATCATTTTATGGCTGTTACCAATAATATGAGAAAGTATTGTACTCTCGTAGCACCTCTAGTTTCTTTCCGTCACCCATTTCCAAATAATCTGAAATCCACTTTTAATTCCCCATTTGTCCGAGATATATAAAATTATTTTCTTATACATTCAATGTTTTTCCATGCACACTTCTCAAATAACATTAATGGCAATACATTGCAGTTTACTTATCAAGGTTCTAACGAGTGCATTATTTTAAATGCTTTTAATTTCCAACAAGAATGATTCTTAACAATGAATTTTTTATTATGAACAGACCAATCATTTCTTCTATACATTAAATTTTACCCTTTTCTGGAGCAGATATTTTATAACTCAATTTTGACACTGATTATAATACCTTTACTCCATTACTAATTATTAAGTTATTGAATTTGTTTAGAATTATGACTTATCTTTGTAATTGCTTTCAAATTTCGACTGTTTAATTCTACATCCAAATACTTGGACATACTAGTTTCTCATCACATTCCTATATCTATGCCCCAACATCAAATATTCTATTCATTTCAAATTCACACCTAATACCTCTTACCCTTTTCTTCTCATAACTATCCTATCTGTTAGAGAACATTTTCCTTTTCTAATGTGTTCAGAAAGAAAAAGGAAAAGGAGCACTTGATCACTAAAGATCCCATTTATTTTCTGAACAGATTTAATACATAAAAGAAAGTGATAAGCACACAATATCCATGGGGAAAATAATTTCTGGCAGAGAATGATCGAGATATTATTTTATTTGAATGCGATGTTATATTATGTTACTATACTAAAGGACACATAGCTTGGTCACAACCATCGAATGATGTTTACACAATATAGTACTAGATGTACAGTTCTATATAAGAGAGAACTACAGTAAAACCCCTTTTGTAAACTTTTCAGGGGACCAATGCAAAAAAGTGTAAAATGGAGGAAAGTGTAAAGTACAGGAAAGATGAAAAACAATAGGCTAGGTGAGTACTTTCATTATTTGCTGCAATTGTAGTTCTGTTTTTACTTCCTCGTGCTTCATGTAAGAAGAGAAAGTAGAAGTGTGTGCCGGAATCAGCAAATTTCGTCGCAAAAATCCTCTCATTAATGGACCCCGGTAATGAAAAAAGTGGATAAATCATATTCGTATATATAGTATATTACTTCCTCTAACGCATGGGGTAATTTGAATCCCCGTTTTGAGGGTATTCGAAAAAGCAAAATCGATTGACAGCAAAATGTCTATCGCTACAGAATTATAACCGCTCGTCTGTGGTTAAGGCGAGCGCATAAACTGTCTGCAGATATTCTCCAAAATTATATTCTCCGATTGATATGAACGAACTCAAGGCTATTGCAAGTTCGTAACATACATAGTAATTTACGACATACTGGAACAGGATTTATCCACTTTTCCTATATCAGTATGAGTTTCTCTGTCAAAAATTGCCATTTTTTTGCCGCAGCATTACAGCCTTTCTCTGCACTAGGTACAACACGTATGTATACAAGTAAAAAAAATAAATTAAAAGACAAAAGACGGGAAGCACTCTTCAAATCAAGTTGTTATTTGTGGGAAGAGATGCATTGTAGATATAGGCGTTATGATGGGACCAACGAAAAATTATGTAAAAGGCAGGAAATTAGGTAAAAACGGGGTTTTACTGTATATGTATAGTTCAGCTATGGTTCTTTGAGTTTAATTTTATTATTAAGAAACAATGAACATATGGATGAAATTTTTACACAGAGAATTGAAAGTTCAAGATTTTCTATTCTTTTTGTTAAAATTAGAATCCCAAACATTGATTTGATCCCCTGGTTACATTTAATATTTTTGTTGGGATAATCAATGTTTATAATTTATAATCTCCGAGTGTAATTAATTGGAAGTATTACATGTGTTCTGAGAGTTCTGTGATTGTTAAAGGTGCAAAAGAATAATTGAATGTTATCTTGATTCTTCCGAACTAGAGTTTAGCCGTGGTACGCAAAATATACTGAATTTTTTGAATTAATAACTTTTGTATTTTAAGTAATGTTTGTGAATTATGCAATTTGAATATCAAGAGCATGCTTCGGTATTCACATTTAAAACAGTGAGCACAAATAGAAATATTAATATGTTGCATTCTGAACTACATTTGAATGTACTGAAGACACCACTGAAGAGAACTGCAAATCAATTAACTGTATTTTGGGATGGTACCCTTGGAGTTTGAAATAATCCATAAATTTCTTTAAAAGTTGTTTTATTTTGCCCTGAAGATAAGCATGGATACATGGGTATTGTGTGAAGACAGTGTCAGTAACAACAACAATGAATGTAACAGCTAACAGATGCACCCTTATTACCCGATTTGTTCATTGCCCATTCTCAGTACACTTGAGAAGAAAAGGTAGCATTGTAGCATATGAACTGCTTTGTTAAATCTTTTCCCAACAACTCCTGATATAAAAATAAAAGATAGTGAAACACAAATGTCTTTTTGAATTATACACACAAGAACAACTCTAAATTTACATAGAAGAAAAATCCTCTCTTCCAAAATAAAAATATAAAAGACTAGAGATATATGCTCCCCCCCCCCCAAAAAAAAACCAACAACCTTAATGGTACTTAATGGTTGGGCTTCTCCACACCTTTCCAAAATTCTTCGACACGTGAAAACATTTGCAGAATGAGGCTCTTTTCGATGTCACACACAGGTGGCATGATCGTGCCAGTTGCTAGTCAAGAACTTAACAATTTATTACATCAGCTGCTTGTAAATGTGACCAGAACATTGAAATAATTATTTGTAAACAGTAGAGAGATTGAATAGATTGTAATAGTAAAGAAAAGTACCCATCATTTTCTTTCTGTGTTGAATATTCAAGTCCACATTATTTACAATGAAAGTGTTACCCACAAAAGTTTTCCCATAAGAGCCTGTACTATTTTAAACTTATTTAATAAAAAAAATTAGGCGTGTAAGGGCCATTTTTTCTTATTATCTTGAAGAACAAATATTTTGCTTTCATTTAAAGTATTTTTTGGGGGTACTTCACAACGGCCACAAACACTTATCTTAGAGAATCAGTGCACCAGTAAGAGACTTGAATTTGAAGTGGAAACTTACTGATGACTGAACAATGTGTTGAGATAAACAAAGTTATCAAGGACAAAAGGAAAGAGCTTGGGGTCTTTATAAAACTGCAAGACTAATTGAGGGTTTATTTTTAGAGAGGAATTTGATTAAATTATCATTTCGTTTGAGTGACCTAATTCTCCTCTTTATCTTCTTCATATTTTCCTTTAAGGAGTGTCACAAGGATAAGTAGAGACCTTCCATGTAGTGCCTCAGTCTTGAATCTATACTTACTTAGGCCTCAAACTTCCTAGACAGCTTATAACACCAGTTTTTCTTTAGTTATCAGCTTCATCAATTGCCTTTTTTATATAATTATTTCATTCCATTAACCTTTATTAGTTCTATAATAATACCTCCGGAACATAGTGGCCAATTATTTTTCATTTCTTTCTATGAAATTTTCTTTATTACTTCTATGCCTTTCAGATCTAAACTATAATGAACATTTCTATTGTTGCTTAGTCTATTTTACTGTCTTCTGAAGCATTATTTATTCCACTGAACAAATATGAAGTTGGCTCCACCTTTTTATGAGAAAGTAATAAATTTGTCTGCAACCTACAAGATGATTCGTGTATAAACTTTTCAATTTTGTACAGCAACAACTTGCTCAGATTAATAACTATGAGAAAGGGAATACAATTCATAATTATTTAAAATCTTCTCTTTTTAAAATACTGTATACTATAAAAGAACTACTGCTTTTCACATCTGTTTACATTCACCAAAATGTCAGTAGTTTGCACAAAAATCTGTTACGTTGCTGCATGCAGTATTGAAATAGTAAAAAAAAAAATAAATAAATAAAGAAAAACTGACAACATGGATTTTGACACAGTTTTCAACTTCTACTGGATATAAATAAAGAACCTTTAAATAAAATAAAATTAAAAAAAGAAAGAGAGAGAGGAAAATAATGCCAGAAAACTTGCCTTGCAAGTTGAATAGAAATAAAACGTTTTACAAAAAAACAAAACAAAACAAGACTGTTTTTGCATGCCTACCTGCAGCAGCACCTGCCACCCCTTCCTCCCCAGCTCCGAGGCTGCTGGAGGTAGGGCCCCCATTGGCAGAGCCTGTTCCTCCACCAGTAGCCCCTGCCTCTGCTCCCTGTCCAGATGCCATGGCCCCAGAAGCGCTCACTGCTGCCCCAGAGCCGCCAGCAGTGGCGGAAGCCCCAGGCAGGGGCAGCTTCCCGGCCCGGGATGAGCGCCGACTACATACGAACATAATATTTGATAAGCATAAATGAACACGCTAAGTAGAATTAGCTGACTAAAACCAATTATAAACTATAACCTATTAATATCATGCCATAATTGGTTGTGCAATGAAAGAAGCGATTGTTCACCTTACCGAACAGTAACTGGAAAAGACTATCAATTTGCTAAATTTATAAATCTATTTTAATTTTTTTCATGAGTATCTATTCTTATGTGAACTACCCCTGCGCACCCACTGACCTTTTAAAATAAATAACATGACACTTTTGTCAAACTTTGAAAAAAATTCTATCCTGTTCATTCTTCAATGTAAAAACACTCAGCAAAAACTTTCTTTAATGTTTTGAAGTTATGGCTACTTACTAACATGTTGGTGTAATCAATAATTAATCAAATTTGTTTAATGAGTAATTTCTAGAAACTATTCTTTTAGACTTTATTTTTTTGTTTTAAACAGCATTGTATAATTAGGAAATTTTGTCTTTAGAGCAATAATGGAATTTCAACAGAAGATCCAAGATTAATTTATGGCGTATAGCAAAAGCTTAAAATAATATGTCCCCTTAATGCATCTATGTACTTTGCTGTCCTTTAAGAGAGAAGCCATGTATCATGTACTATAGAAAAAGTACTTATTCTCTCTCAAGACAATTAATTTAATAAAAATTTTTCAGCGATACAAGTTCAATTAATGGAAAATTGTTTACTAGCAATTTGTACACACTAGCCAATTCCCACTAAAAACTATTTACATATTTATTTACATTACATAACAGCATTATTATAATTATATATACAGGTTTTAGAAAATACAAAATTTGAAATTTGTCTAGCAGTTAACTGCTTTATGAATGTACTCACAAACACAGGTACACCCAGAACTGCACTTTGTGAAATTGTAAGAAAGCAAAACTTTCAATAAACGTAATTCATGTTCTTCATTATGTTATTATCTGAAGAAAATTGTTTTTTAACATATTGCCTATTTTTAAATTTGCGAGCCTACCAAATAAAAAACTTTTCTACAATATTACAATATTATATAATTTAATGTTATTTCTTTCTGGTGCAATACATAATTTTCAAACTATGACAGATCAGAATACAATGAAAACTCAAGGAATCAACATCCTACGGTCACAGTCCTAAAGAATACACAACATTCAATCTGTGAGAAAGTATAACATTACAAACACCACTTGACTATGATGTAAATAAATAAAAAAAATAAAAATTGAAGATAAAATTATACAAATTATAGCCTCATTTTTAACTTATTTGCTCTGCACAAATTAATCACATGGGAATACTGCTTTTCCTACTTAATTAGAAAACAAAATATCTTCCTTTAAACAGAATAACTTAAAAATCACAAATAATTTTAAAATATATTCACTGACAATCATAAACAGAGGATTAGAACTAAACTCACATAATTAAATTTGCAGGTTTTTTTAAGGACTTAAGAAAAAATATTAAAATATACTGAATGTAAATGAAACTTTTTTACCTCTTATTTTTAATATGTAGGTCCCTAATTACTAAAATATTATAAAATACAAGAAAATACTTCAATTTGTGCTTTACGTAAATATTCACCTTCAGCATATGAAATATTCAATATGTGTAGAGCAATAAGTCTTACATTAATTGATAAACTGTTGTTTTTCAACTTTCTTTCTCGTCTCCTTTCTAACAAAAGTACATTTCCTTAGTGTTTAAATATATACTAAATTCACTTTGTGCTACACTTACAATTTAGCTTCTATAATTTTATACCTGGATTGGTATCAAACTTGAGTTTAAATTACTTCAACCTAATTGCTCCTTTGCAAAGGACATAATTAAAAAAAAAAAAAAAAGATCATTAAAATCGATGATTAACATGCCTACCCTTATTTACTCATGCACAATGCAGAATGCATGCCACAGTTGGGATACAGTTGCCAAGATAAAAAAAGAGCTATTGATTCAATAAAATACCCAGTGCAACTACATTCTCTTCAAAAATTTCAAGCTCTTTTCTGGAATGAGGTGCAACCCACAACATAAAAGATATGTACTTCACACTAGATGCACTAATACTTCCAGGAATGATGAGAAACAACAGCATTTACAAATTTAGCACAAAAAATAAAAGAGGCTTTTGTTCTCAACAACTAGATTTCAATATCTTCTTATTTCACCATATCATGACATTTAATACACAATTCTCAGCATGCAAGCCAGGATCAAGAATAGAAAATATAGCTTATCAAAAGCACAGTGACCATTGTTTAACACCATCTACATTCTTGTCAAGTTCCTCACACAGTGGATGTGTGAGGATATTCACATTCAGAATTTACAAACAAAAATTTTAAATTTCAGAAGGCCTTGATAATTATTAGAGCTCTGATTACTTCAAAAACAAAATTCATATTACTGAAATTCACAATGACTACTTCGTAATTCAAAACCTTTCACCATCCACAAGGCAAATTTTTCTCTACAAGATTTCTAGTTGTGTATGGAAGCCTAAAACTTGGATTTATTTAAATTTAACTTTATTGTAGGTACTTAGCAGGATGAATTAATAATTTACTTTAAATTGATTCTTAAGCTGTAATTCCAGTGTTCATTGAAGAAATGTCATCTTATAAGTAATGCAAATACATCTCATCACTTAAGCCATATTACTTGATGTCTTTTCTTAATTCAACTCGCTCACCCAAAAATAAGACCTGTCATGAAGCAGCTTCAATTTCTAGGCTGTTATGAAACATTTTACCTTCTTGAAGAAGGCTATTATAAAGAAAGATGTAATAATTGTCATGGCCTTATAAAATTATTTACTTTCTTTGAGTGGTGAAAATATCTATGTTTTTATGCAGGACATAAATTTTGTCAATTTTTTATTTTAAGTAGGTTTTGTGAGAATTACAGAGATGGGCTGATAAATAAAACAGGCAAGAATAATTTGGTTTATTTTCAATTTGTGCTTGAGAAGATTTTCAGATGATTTATTTTTATCTGCCTCTTATTACCAATGTTTATTATTAGTAAAAATAACAAAAGAAAGAATATGCTAGAGAAAAGCCATCTTAATTTGGGAAAGTTACAAAGTCTAATATTTAACTACAGAATCTCAAACCAAGGAAAACTTGAAGATTAAGTTAATGACATTTATTTTTTTGTTCAATGTTGAATCCATAAACATAAATCTTACCTGCTGCTAGCGCAGGACCCCGTGGTTGGCTTGCTGCGGGTGCTGCGGCGCACGAGTGGCACCTCCTGCGACTCAGTGCTACCACCCCCGGCAGCACTTGTCTCTGAACGTCTATTTCCTGAGTTGCTGCTGCTGCTGGGACCCTGGCTTCCACTGGCTGTTGGGCCAAATATTGCAATTTATGTATACAAAATGATCAATAATTCTATTTCTAAAGATTCCAACTTTTTAATACAAAGAGTAGGTGGCAAGTCGAATGCTATATCTCAATACTAAATTCTTAACATTTTCTCTGGAAAGCAAATGCACAAATTTGTTAATATAGTGTTACTTTTAAAACAACTTCTGTTAGTGCTGCACCCTAGCATTAACAATTTACTTTTCTCCCTCTTTGGAGATTTGGTTCTGTCATGATTTTATTACTTCAGCATTTTCAATTTCAAAACCCATATTGTAAAATTAATTCACCCAAAAAATTCTTCAAAAAGTGAAAATTACCTTTTAACATTATCTATTTTCAGTTAAATTAACTCTTTCAATTAAATTAATAAACTACTATGCAAATTTTTTTACTATAGCACCTACCATACAGGACTTTCCCTTCAGGTTGTGAAGCATTCCACTACACAGTACTGGTACTTCAATACACCAGGAAGCAACTTACATACAAAATCTATTTTTTCCAATTCTTGAACACAGATTTAACTTATTGTCTTGTATAGTTCAGATACTGCCCAATTAGTACAGATCTTGTCTAGATTAATCTAGACACTATCTAGATTAGTTTAGATAGTACAGGCAATCCCAATTCAAGATGAGCGAGTTTTGCCTACAATAATTCATCGAATCTCCAAAGGTATGAACATTATCAATACTTCTTTGATCTTTCTTTGGTGTTGACAGATTGGAATTTTTAGTAAATATCTCTATTAAAAAATTAAAGTAATTTAGCTACTCATAGCATACATCATTCTAGTACTTAAAATATAGCTCTTTTAAAGATTTTTATTTACATGGATAAAAAAAAACATCCCCATCATTTACCAAGATCCAACAAATTGTTCACTAACATATGTTGCAAAAGATACTAACAAAAAGTAATGATGAAACTAATTCAATTTTTAGGACAAGCGTTCCCATGGTGGTGATGAACTGAGAGGAAAAGAACAATGTTTAATGATAGCTTTTGCCTACAAAATTTACAATTGCACAAAGGTCGTTAGCATCTGCAAGCCGCCTCTATTAGTTTGAAAGCATCTCGCAAACATTTTTTTTATTTGACAGAACGTGTGACCAGCCATTCTCCCATAATTATCCATTAATTTGATGATTTAAAGGAAGATTACTCTATCTTCAATGACATACTTGTTTCTTCACAGCTTCTCTTCTGGTTTCTTTTTTATCTACAAATATTGACATTAATCTGATAAATTATTAACTGAAACATGACATTCCTATAAGTAAAGAATTAAGACTTTGTAAAACTATTTAAGTATTCCACTATATAAAGGAACAAACAACAGGTGTTCTAGAACAAAATCTTATCCCAATTTCATTTAAAATTAAGCTTGTTTGTAAGGGAAGCTTTCAAACTCTTGTTCGTTTGAAAGAATCCTGTTGTTATAATAGTAATTTTGGTTTCATTGCAACTCTGGATGACAATATCAGAAAGATTTAGTTTGTACCAATTTTTCATTAGACTTCATTTTCTTATTGCAAAGTTCATTTTCAAAATTCATAAACTCCAAACCAATATTACACACATTTCCATCTAATTTTTGCTTTGTTTCAGTTCACTGACCTCTCTTGCCGTTTCCTCCATCAGTTTTCATGTAAAACATCTTTAGCTTTCTCTGAAGTTGAAATTCTTGAAGAAATTGCAGGACTTTCAAGTTTTTGCTGTCACAAGATTTCAAAGGGAGCAAAACTACATTAATCCTTTATTGTATTTCATTTTTTGATAACAAAACAGAACATGACACTTTCCATCTGGTTGAATCACTCATTTTTGTGATATCTTTATCCCAAACATTACCTTCCTTCATAGCACCATTACATGTAGTTATGGGAGTTTTGTTTCTTTGAGACTGAGAAATTCCAAATTGTGAATTTGCAACAGAATTTTATGCTTTTCCTTGGTCTTCTATAAAACACCTTTAAGTATTATATCAGAATTACATTTTTGGCTCTTATCTTTTAAATAATCAACAATATGATGAGAAATTAGTGAAATCACTTCGTCTGCCAGGATAAGTTCTGTAATTATTCTTCGGAAAATTTTGCAATTCCTCTTTATTTTTTCTTGTTTTGACATTCTTTTACTTTTTGCAACTAATCCTCTAAAATTATTTTTACATCAGGTTTGCATTAATATTTTATAGATTTTCAATTCCATAGGTATCCCTCTTCAGATATACAAGCTAATAAAAACTAACAAGTTTAAAGGTATGCATTTTCTCAGTTTTGAAATGCAGAAGACAACAATATTCAATATTTCTTTCAATATTGTTATTTACCAAGAAACTTGATTAATGGGCTATACCCAAACATTCTTCTGTACTGCAGTAATTTTCTACAATGCCTATGACAAAGTTGACAAAATTTAACATTACCAAGTTGTTCAATAACTCCTTAAATAGTAAAAGGGAAAGATATGCAATACCAAGTTTAAACATAAATTCATGTAAACGGTTGAAGAGCTCAAAACTATAAAATAAGGATTTTATCTTTTAAGCAATAATAATCTTAAAATAGCAGTAGTGAGCAAAAGCTGTAAATACGCACATTGTTTATTTGTATTCAATATTACATTAAATTTCTTACAAATTGAAAGAACCATGATGATCAAGAACTTTTGATAGAATTTTAGATTTGAGAGAAGTTCATCATACATTTTATGATCTTGCTTATTTCTTCATAATGAGGAGTCTTCAGGCTTCAATCTTTCAGTCTCATCTAAAAATAAACTTCAGTGTGCTCCCAAACATGGAACTCAAATCAAAAGCAATGCCTTTGTTTTAAATTTAAACAACTATTCATAATAATTTAATATACGTTACTAATTTCAGAGTAATGGATGAATGAAATTGAGCTGTTCAAAAACTGCTGTTCTGAGGACTATAGGTCTTTTTCATTTAAGCTCTTTCATTTTCATAATTCCATTTTCCAGAATTAATTGTTTCCTTCTTGATGGGCACATGATATTGAAGACATCGAGGACTATGACTACATCAGCAAGTGCAAATTTTCCCTTTGAATAAGAAAATACTCAGGCACAGTGTGCTCAAAGCAAAAGAAAATTGCAAACTGTCAAAGTAGACACTCAATTCTATCTGATTATTGTAGAGGTGTTTAAGTCTGTGAAGACATTAGAATACTATGAACAAAAAGATCTAAATTTATGAGCTCCTGTTTAGAGCTGCATAGTATGAATGAAGTCTATAGGTTATATTTTTTTATGCAAGTCTTCATTTAATATTTTTCACTTGTATTTTAGTTTAAATTTGTTTTTAGTAAATAGCATGGTAAACAAAGACATTCATGAAACACTTTTTCAGAACTTGAAGCTGCCAAAATTTATCTTGAATGGAGTACTACAATTGTCGTATTTCATAATAGTAAATATAATCGTTTTTGTAACTGGCAACCAAACTGTTAACTAAACCCAAACTTCTTCAATTACTTCATGTGTCCATTTTGAATTGTTATGCCCTTAAATACGAGATAACTTTTCTACATTTATTGAGCAACTCAATTCTACAGATCAGTCAAACTCAAAGTTGTAAGGTGGTTGCAGAAGATGTAAAATAAACTCACCAAGATTCTTCGTAGAATCAGCAACTTTAGCTTTCTTCTTGGGAACCACGGTGAGGCGTCGTGGGACTCCTGAAGGAGTTGGTTCCCCTGTGTCACTCAGCCTCACCTGGCTACGAAGTTGATACCTTCTTACAGGCTGTGGTTGTGTGTCTACAAGGAAATCAAAGTAACTACAGTTGTTCATTTCCCCTACGAAAATTTGATACTTATTTACTATAGATTGAAATATACCTGAAGTTGCTGAACTTGCAGCAGCAACAGCAGCAGTAGTGGTAGTGGTAGTAGTAGCGGCTGCAGGGGGAGCTGGTAAAGAGATATGAGAGGTTGCTTCGGCAGTCAGATCTCTCTTTCGACCACGTCCGTAACACTTGACTGATGATTGAGTGCCAGGTGTAGAGCGAGCTGCGTTACTAGAAGCTGAGTAAGTTTTAACACTGCTTGAAGGACTGTTCTTCACGTAGATTGACTCCCAGCTGTTGTTAGTGGAATTGCTGCTGGAAGCAGAAGCGGGTATGTTATTATTTCCGTTTCGTTTGCGGAACTCTTTGCTAGACTGATATTGTTTCTTGACAGCACCCTTTTCAGAATTGTCTGGAGTATTAGTAGAAGTGTTACTATTTTCTCCTCTTTTATGGAAAGGTGAACACCCAGACCAGACACTAGACTGTGGAGTATTGCAAGTTTTACGGGTGTAAATATATGATGATGCTGAAACTGCCGGTTTCCTTGTTGGTTTAGTTGTCTGTACTTGACTTGAAAGTGATCCGCTGTCGTCACCTGTAGCAGATGTGACTGAACTAGATCTTGACGATCTTCCGTTTGATTTACTTCCACGCTCGGGGGCAGATAGGTTTTGCTGATCTGAATCTACAAACACTTTGGCCTTGGAAGCAATGCTATGACGAGTTGATGTTCGAGTACTTGCAACTGAAGTAGAATTCACAGTTTTGGTGTAGTTTTTGCTGCTGCCCCCACCGCCCCCACCCCGGCCACCCCTTCGTGCTGCCGCAGCTGTCTTGCCACTGCTGTTATCAATTTTGGCTTCAGGGGCGTGTGAGCCCCGCAGCACAGAAGAGGGTGGCTGGTTGGGGCAGCTGCTGTTGTTGCTATTGGTGCGCGATCGAGTAGAGCCAGATACACTACTGTTTCGTCTACTTTCAACACCAGAGTCAAGCAAAAGCAAGTCTTCCCCTTCCTCCACAGCTGAAAGGCGATTGAGTCTATGGTCTACTGGGGGAGTGGCCGTTTCTCGGCTGGATGTGCTCAGTCGGCAGGAGCCTCTTTTAACACCCTCTCGCGATGATGTTCCACGAGAGCCTGTACAAGTATACAAGTTTGTCTACTCAAAATAATATGAATAAAGAGCTTCAAAAGTACTTTCCTTCTGTATCACACATACAAATTGAACCCAACACACTGACCATTTAAAATAAAACAATTCACCTGGTTTAGCTATGAATAATCTAATTTTTCACAGGTAAGGTCAAGTCCAAGATAACGTAAGTTTCATGTCATGTCAGCAACAAAAAGGGCAATTGTGAATGTTAATTTTTAAATCCCTTTCAACTATCATACATCTCCTAATCTGAATGCTAGTGTGTTTAATTACAAAACTTGGAGAATGGCAGATCAATAAACCTGATCAAATACAACTGCAAACAAATGCAACATACTTGAAATAAATAGGAAAACTATGTAATCAATCTAAAATTTTTTTTTCAGATTTTCTGAAAACATACCTTTCTTCTGACTAATTGTGAGCAAGCTGCTGGAAGAATTTCTTGATGCAGCCGTACCGACCTTCCTGTTTTTGCTCTGAGATTTGTGACCTTTTGGGTTACAGTGATTGTGATAATGCGAGGGAACGTCTAGAGCATATAGGTCTTCGTCGTCTGAGTCCAATTCGTCCACAGGTACCAAAGAAGAATTAGAGTTGGTACGAAACCTTTTACCACTTGATGATGACCAATGTTTAGAAGATGTGTTAAGACGCTTCCTCGAGCCACACGCTTGGGATTTACCTCTGAAAGCAAATTACAATCAAAACCTTACAACTTGAAAAAGAATAATTTTGCATTCACAGTGACTGAATCTAGGTAGGTAACCATTCTGACAGTATTGACTTATGAACTCACCTAGCCGTGTTACTGGTGCCGGCCCCAGCTGTCTCGAGAAGCGTTACAGACCCCCCGGGAACAGAGTTAGGTTGCTTGGCCATAGACGCAAAGCATGAGCTCAGGCATGCCACAATCAAACTAGGCCTGTTAAAACAACAATTTCTAAAGAAGTGCACACCATAAATCAAAATATATATAAAAAAAAATACACAGTGGCATTTTAATGGAATAACAAATTGAATAATCCTTCTCGATGAAGACAAAACAAAGGATTTGTCAGTACCACTTCAGATCCCTACAGTGCTTCCTTACACCTGGATATTTTGAATATATAGGGAATTTCAATGGCCACACCCCTTGTTTTTCACCAAATAAACAAAGCAAACAAGATACAATGCACAACTTCATAAAATAAACAATCTGAGTAGATATTCTAATTGTCACGTGTTCTAGCTAGAAAAAGATGAACTAAGCGCATGTTTCAACTGAATTTCATTACTCAAAATAAGATTTATCAGAAAAAAACTACAGATTCACTACTAATCATAATTTAGATTTTTTAAAAAGTAATACATTTTAATGAAAAACATTAAGTAATTTCTACAAAAATTTAGGACAAGGTTTAATTTACACTCTCACTAAATTCAAAAGAAATGTTCAGTAAAAATTTAAATTGTAATGTTTTCATTGCTGAGAAACATGAAACAAAATGGCTACCACCTTAAAAAATAAACAAAACATTTGTGAATGAAGCTAAATCTAGCAAGTAGGTATTCTACTCAATGACTCATCAATTATGTTATATTGATTATGAGCAACTACATCTGTAACATCTATTTTGCAATATCACAGTAACTTCAATCTTAAAAAAGTATTAAGAGTGAAGAGTCTCTCTAATTACTGAAAATACTAGTTCACTATTCAAAGTTATCTTCTCTTCTAAAATTCATAAGAAAAATTGTGAGAACTCTGGACAGTTTTCTAAATAAATTCTGAGCTTAAAAAAAACAACTCAAGAGTATTTTGTAAAAAATTAATTAATTTGATTTAAATTCAATAGCACCAAAATACTTAATATTACATATGTAAAAACTATTTCTGTTACACCTATAATATCTTACAATCAGCCTATTGTTACAGCGCAAGTTCTTACTAGTTGATAAAATGAAATATGAGAGAGAATAAGCAATACTCTTCCTTAGCAATTATGTCAAAACTACTGGTATAATAATTATAAAACACTTTTTTATTGTTTTAATAGTTTATTTGTGGAATAATATGAATGAGAAATTAAGGCTCTAATGTCACAAATGACCTTTAAAAACAATCTCGCTATATATAACTAACAATCACTGCACAAGTCTATTTCTGCAGAGCTATATACAATATTACATGCATTAACTACTACATGTTATCTGTTTCTCAGAACCTTTTGAATGTACAAAAGAAGAGTTAAGCAAGATCACTTTTTTTTTTCACAAAAACCTAGCACAAATTAATTGAAACATGCAAATCACTTCTTGCTACCCAGTTTTGTCACAAATGATTATTATTTTACTTTACAATTCACTGCCACATTGAAGTTTTTTATCCCTAACTCTTTCAGTCAATTCAAAAGCTCAAATACATATTATTCAGCTCTGAACAAAAATGTAATGAGTTCAAGGAAAAACCCAACCATAGAAGAAATCACATTTCATGTTTTGTGTAACATAACACCACTCGATTTACACAAGAAGTGATTAACAGATTACTAGAAGCAAAATAACTGAAAAATGTCACATGTACTGCAAATATATTAACAATTTAATTTTCAAAAAACAATTATGACCAATTACTTAGAAACTTTCTCCTGTGCATCATCCAAAACTTCCCAGTTGCACTGTATTTCAGTTCTCGTTAAATTCACACAAAGAACATTCGACGACTAAGTCATTCTTCAAAATTAGTATGTAGCATACTACATAATAACTTTAATTAAATATCCAAAGAAACAAAAATTAATTACCGATTACAACGGTTTCGCTAATCGGGCGTGAATCGCAGTTCCGCAAGTTCTTTGTGCATCGTGATGCGAGATGATCTTCCGAAACTTTTTCACACATATTTAAGCAAATAATCATCGACTGGGTTAATATCGCATTCTATTTCTGTCAGTGCTTGATGTAGTGCCAGCCAGTCAACAACACAAATCGATTATACGCCAAACGAACTTCGCTGCGTTACACCACCGATCAACGATTACCAACCCGTCTTACGTTTTCACTTACAACCCAACACTTCACACATTATCAATAACGTCCAAAACACGTCAGTAACCCAATTCTAGGTCTCCACAGTGAAAGAAAACATAACGCAGACAAAAGAGACAAGGGCCACCATCATTATGTACTTGCTTCTCATTCGCCAAGGCCTCGGACACGAGAAACATTTTTACCCTAAAACAAAAGTGTAGTCCATCAAGCAATAAAGCCTACCTCCTTGCGTAATCCGAAATAACGATGGGGATTTTTCCAGACGCGAGTTGCCAATTTCAGTCTCGAACAGGACCATCCGTTCGTTTATCATTGCTCACAACCCAACCAAAACGCTTCGGAAATGCACTGATTGTGAAAAGGCCCTAGGACTTAGTAATGGATCCGTGCTCCTTCAAATATAGTCCCATCATCAAATTTCCAGGGAGTAAACCTGAACGAACTTGAAATAATGCACATGGAAATTATTACGCAGCGATTTAAATGCATATATCCCTAAACAAATTTGTCCGGCAACGGATGCAGTGCTTGAAAATTCTTCTATTTCACAGCTGTTCCCTGGCCATCAATACGCACCAGACAACATGCTTCACAGCTGCTGGCTACCATCGATACCGCACATCGATATTAAGGTTCGATGACCACCAAAATTTATTTTCTAGGAGAGAGGTTCATCATTTTACTTGCCCGGAAGAAACAGAGGCGAAAAATTTCCCTCAAGTAAAGATTAATGCAAATATTCGTATTACGAAACTCAGAAGCATATGTACAACGATTAAACTATACATCTTCAGTTCGATAAAAGTCGAGAGTTGCAATTTTCTACGGAGCGGGAAAACAATTGTTAATTCGCAGAATATTATCCAATATTTCATGAAGTTTGAGTTATTGATTTCCCACTCTGGACCACTGATAAATTCACAGAATTTCTTAATCACTAAAATGCATCCCTGAGAAACGACACATGTCGAAAAACAAATATACTCTCCCTATTTTATATTTTTTTCATTCCAAAACATTACATTTCTGAGTTAATTAAATTTTCTAGCAATTTCAAGTAATTTATTTTGAGATAACAGACTTATACAAATACCATTCATGAGACACCTAATGACAGATGCAAATATAGCAGCCTGAGGTATCATTTTCTTAAGAAAGTTTAAATTTATTTTTTTCATAATATAAATTATTTATTATTACTCTCAAATTTGAACTGGTGGTCCCTTTTTATTTAAACTATGTTTTTTATTCTTCTTCCACTATTAAAAAAATGATGCTTTAAAACAATTTTTAAGATATGTAGTTTTATGAATGAGATTGAAAAAAAATTATTATAATTTCAATCTTGCAAATATTGAAAATGGGAAATTATGTTTAATATAGATACATGTTATGATTGTTTGCTGCTGATAAATAAAAAAAGACGACAACACTTTTATATTTTTATTGAGAGAGAGAAACACGTTTGTTTGTGAACAATGGTACCATTGATATGTGTTAAAATTTCTCTCTGCATTTCATTTTTTTTCATTGTTTATTTATTATTAACCATAATTCAATATACAGTATTTTTGTGATTTACAGAACCCCACAAAATTACATGAAGAATGTGTAGTGAATTCTTGAATGCATTCTTTAGAAAAGTAGAGAATTAGACTGTCTTGAAAAAAATATTGAACTTGTTTAAATTCAGTCAATATTTACAGCTTGTTAACCAGTTTTATAGTTTTACTCCTTCTCTGCACGTAAGAGAGAGATTGGAATGATCTTCTGTGGACTCTATTAATAGCCAGGCTTTTTCTGACTTTAGCTCATAAAAGAGCCTCCATTTTAAAATCTCTTATTCTTCTTTTAAAACATCCACAGATCTATACAAATTTTCATTCGGAATGTGGGCAATAGAATTCATTCATTGCAAACAGAAATGAGGCAGAAGATTTTAAAATCATATCCTTCTCAATGGAAGGAGTAATAACATTGTGAACCTCAATCATTCCTCTAAAACTCTGCTTAAGCTTGAGTTCTTTTATTATATCTACTAATGTTACATGAACATTATTTCATTGAGCCCTTCAGAATATTTTATTATGGCTTGAAAAAGAACAGATTTACTCATGCCGGGTTGTGAAGTCTCAATTCAGATAATCACTTTCACTCTTGACCTTAAAAATGTTATATAACATAAAAATTCGAACTTCCACATCTTTGAAATTCGTAAGATTTTTATCATAAAATTTTGAAATACATTCAAATAAATGGAGTAATCAAAGTACATTTGATACAGGAAATCTTATTAAAAATCCACAGTATGACAGCCAAGCTAATGCAATTATTTGGCTTTAGGATCTTGTAACAGAGTTTGAAAGCAATTCAAACAAGTTCTTTAGACATATAAGCTATAGTGACTGGATTGACAAAGAAACATTCATAGAGAAACAACTTAAGAAAAAAATATAACAGAAGAATTTTGAAAAGAATGAAAAGAAATAACTTGAAAATATTCAAAGAATAAAAGAAGGAAGATTCTCAGAGGATGATCTAAAATTCACACCAATGAGGCAGAGAGATATAGGAAGCAAGAAAAAGAAATAGATCTCTGAGAAACACATGGAAAATTTGAAAATATTATATTACCCTCAAAATTAAATGTAAAGTATTCAATTGGGAAGAATCATATACCCACTGTTTAAGTATAATTTTGAAGATGTGTATCTTGAAAATATATTATAATTGAACTATAATTATAATAATGATTAACCGATCCGGTGGCCGAGATCGTTAAGGCATAGTGCCGTAGCAATCTCGGACGGAAGGATCGCGGGTTTCGAGTCCGCCTCGGGCATGGTTGTGTTGTGTTCATCCTTTCACCCCGCTAATTCATAACATCATACCTCCATCTCTCATTATCACCTTCTGAATGGCATTCAGAATAGTAACTCGAGGATTTATCCTCCACCTAAGGTGAAGACAAACACACCTTAGAGCCAGTCCGACCAATGGGACTAGTGAAGCGACTCAAGTGGTCCAATGTGGCAATTAAGTTAATAATCATCATAATAATAATAATAATAATATATAATAATAATAATAAATAATAATAATAATAATAATAATAATAATAATAATAATAATAATAATAATAATAATAATAATAATAATAATAATAATAATAATAAATAATAATAATAATAATAATTAATAATAATAATAATAATAATATATAATATAATAATAATAATATAATAATAATAATAATAATAATAATAATAATAATATAATAAATAAAATAATAATAAAATAATATAATAATAATAATAATAAATAATAATAGATAATAATAATAATAATAATACATAATAATAATAATAATAATAATAATAATAATAATAATAATAATAATAATAATAATAATAATAATAATAAATAATAATACTAATAATAATAATACTAATAATAATAATATAATAAAATAATAATAAATAATATATAATAATAATAATAATAATAATAATAATAATAATAAAATAATAATATAATAATAATAACTATAATAATAATAATAATAATAAATAAAAATAATAATAATAATAATAATAATAATAATATAATAATAATAAAAATAATAATAATAATAATAATAATAATAATAATAATAATAATTAATAATAATAATAATAATAATAATAATAATACATAAAATAATAATAATAATAATAATAAATAATAATAAAATAATAATAATATAATAATATAATAATAATAATAATAAATAATAATAATAATATAATATAATAATAATAATAATAATAATAATAATATAAATAATAATATAATAATAATATAATACATAATGATAATAATGATGATGGATATTAATTTCTGCAAAGAGTGGAATCTTTTGTGGCAGTTAAGCAAAAAAAGGGTAGTGCATAAGTATATATTTGTTAAGTGGTTGTTCTTATTTATTATAAAAGTAAGTAAAATATGCTCTCTTAAGATTTAGATTTAATTAGATTAGATTACATTAAGATTTATTCAGTAAAAAAAGAAGCAGAAAAAAAAAACAAAACAAAAAAAATAAAAAAAAAAAAAACAACAACAAAAAAAAACAACAACCCATGTATGTGACGTAGAGGGGAAAAGATTATCTTTGCTACTCCATACCATCATTACACTTCACTTCACTGCATTTCTCTTCCCAATCTAATAATTTCTATGTTAAAAGTAAGAATATGCACTTGACACATGCCTGCACTTTTGTTGGCCTTTCCTTCTCCTAATAAACATCCCTGCACTTTGCTCCACTTATGCCCTTGAGAACCTCAAATGCATAACTTGCGTACTCCTAGGAAAAGTTACTAGCACCTCTGCAGGTAAATTGTTCTAGTCAACAACGATCCTATTTACAAAGCTGAATTTCCCCAAAAGTTCTTTGATTTTTATGTTCAATTTTGTGTGTGTATGGTCACCAATAAATTAAGAAATATTATCAAGACAATAAGTGTATCTAGTGTATGAATATCTGAATTTTGATTTTGCCATCTGGTGTTGACAAATCTTTTGTTTATTCATATATCCAGTCCTGTAGTTTGTTTAAGAAGAACAATGACACACCTTATAAATTTAACTAAAGAATATATTTATACAACATGAGACAGACCTATAACCTTCACCAACCACTATGTGGAAGCATATTACTCCAAAAAATTATATACTCTGTGTTGAGCTGTAATGTGAAGTGCTAAAAAGGTCATTGAAATTATGTTGCTGAAACATTGCCAGATAATAATAATATTTTATTGTTTCACACATACAGTTAAAATTATGAATGACAAATCAGTATTTTACTGTGTACTACTTAATAACAATTAAATAGAAATAATAAAATATAAATATATAAAAGTAAGAAACTTTAATCTTACAACAATAAGAATAATAATAACATTTTAATGTTTTCATTGTCTAGTGCATTTTAAGCAGGCATGCCTGAACAGACCTAAGAGGAGGAGGATTTTGGCCAGGTTTTGTACTTCTACATCAATTCCTACTACAGCACTTGTAATTGCTTATTAAGAGATTTATTAACATTCTAGAAAAGTTTCTTCAGTAAGAAGTGAGTTTATTTGTGGAACTATGTAATCATGAAATGTCTTGCAGATGTTTCAGTAATTTATTGAAAAATTAACACAATTCTTCCAAAGAATAGGTCGATGTACTTTTTTGGAGTAATGTGCTTTTACAGAGTGGTTGGTGAAGGTTATAGGTCAGTCTTGTGCTGTATGAATATATTCTTGAGTTAAATTTATAAGGTGTGTCATTGATAGGTTCTTCTTAACAAACATTGGAACTGGTGATGTGATTAAACAAAGTAATGTAGTGAAAGTATGTTATGATTTTTGAATTAAAATCTACAGAAATTTGTTCCTTTTGTGTTTGCTATTGTCTAGAAAATGTTTGTTTGTTTTTTAAAGATTTATTTTGCCTCTGATGCTTGGCCGCAGGTTATTAATCCATATTTGAGGATTGAGAGAACATTAACAAAGTACACTGTTCAAACTCTTCTGGGTCTGTTTCTGGTAGGTAATTATTTTTAGAGTAAAATTGAATTTGCTGATAAGCCTTATTTTGGGACAACAGCTTCTAGCGTGAGTTTCATGTGAGAATGCATTGATTGGAGTCTCCAAGAAATTAATCTTCTTGTACTTGTGTAATACTGCCTTGCTGCGTAATACTTACTTGCCTTGTAAAATTTGGTGAGTATTGTTGAGTTGGCTGAGAGTTGTAGAAGGGTATGTGATTGTTAGGTCTGTATTTATGAGTAGATAGTTTGTTTTGGTGGATTCATTGAATCAATTTGTCAAAGGCTGGAATATTAAATTAAGTTGTTTTCCCTTCCAAGATTATATTAATATCATCAGCAAATATTACTGTTTTATTGTCTTCTATTATTGAAGGGAGGACATTCACAAATGTAAGAAAGAAATGGGTTTTAGCATGAATCTTTGTGAGACCAGTAGGTCACAGTTCATGGTTCAGATTCAGCTCATGGTTTATTTTGTTGTCTTTCGGGTAACAACCGTTTTCTTTTTGTCCAATCTGACTCGCGTACCTTCCGTTCCCCCACATACCACCACATTCCTTAAATTCTGTAAGATTCTAATTTTGACAAAAGATGTAACAATCTTATGATGTAATAAAATTACTCTAGATGAAGCAGAGTTTTAATTTTTTACAAAATGATTAGGCTTCAAGAGGTTATTACTCATTCAATGATAACTACTGGGATTTGTTGACATAACAATGTATTAAATATTATATCATTCTTTTGATTTGAAAGTTGAATATATTTCTTTTACAAATAAGTTAAGAAGATACATATATAAACACAAGAATGCACACACACACACAAGCTCATCCACATAAATGTATAGGTATGTACCTATGTATATTAACACAAATTATTTTTCAGCACAGGAAATATGAAAGGTTGATAAAAATTACTGTACAATTGTAAAAATTGTATTGTATTATTTTATTTACAGTGAAGAACCATACAACAACTGTTTTAAAGATTCTTCATTAATTGTGTGTAGTTCTCCAGACCCTGTCAGAGAAACTGAAGCTTCAATATCTGTTTGCAATGCCTTGGAAGAACAATTGAATGTCAGGCCAGAGTCAGCCTGTGAGTCAGAAGTTTGAATATCAGAATTTTGTCTTTTAGATACTGAAATGTTTGTTTGAGAAATAGCTGAAGGCATGAAGAATTGAAATAGCGCTCCCGATTGATCTTGATGGTTAATATCATCAGGAGGAGAAATAGTGAGTTGTCGAAGACCTTCAGATGGGGATGGAAGTCCCGTAGTTTGTGGAGGAGACATTACCATTGTAAAGAAATCTGTAGTTTGGCTTACAAGATCAGGACTACTGGAAGAATTGGTTGATCTGTTTGTCTGTGCAAGTGAAGGAAGTGAATTTTCTGAATCCATTCGAAACCACTCATCACTTGACATTTCTCCACTTTCACATTCTCTTTTAGGCAATTCAGATGTCAACACACTTTGCTTGGATTCTACTTTTCTCTCTTCTTTCTCCCCTAGTGAATTGGAATTAGGTTCTTCTGTATTTAAAACTTTATTTTGCTGAGAGAAAGAGTTCTGATTTGAATTTTTTATGATGCTGGTATTTGAATGTGCTATATCTTGCGTATTAGGCAAGTGGGATAAAGTTTCCAGAGATGACCATGAAGTACTATTTGTTCCTTTAGTACTTGTATCTGAGGGCAGCATAAAAAGAGGGGGAGTTGCCACAAGAAGACCAGGTGGTAAACCATGATGAATATCGCCTTCAAGCAAAATTATAAATTGATTATTTTGTTGAGGTAACTGATGCTCTTCAGAAAGAGAACCAATTTCTGCGCTAGTATCTTCCATTTTACAGACTTCATTTGATTTTGTTTGCACATTAATTTCTTTTGATGTACTTCTGTTTTCCTGAAACAAGATGAATAAATCATTACTCAAACAATTTTACTTATTGCCTCTGCTAGAGGAAAAGATGTTTGGACATGATATAGTATCAAAAAGTAGAGGTAGACATTTTCTTCCTCAAACAAAGACATCAAATTCTGTACTGTAAAACCCAAACGATACTTTCCAGTCTAATTATTTGAGTTTTAAACTATTAGGAAACTTCATTGAAAACTGAAAAAAACAACAATTAAATATTTTAATTTATAAATACAAATTTATTATAGGAAAGAAGCATAATTTTTATATCAAAATAATGAACTGTTTTCAAAGTCATGCAATAGAAAATCTTGCGAATTATATAAAGCATATACTATTAAAATCTGATCAGAAAACATTTCATCATATTTCAAATTCTCACTAAATTATTTGTACTCATTATAATTGTAATTCTCTCTCAAATTTCAATTCACAATACAGTAGAATCCTGGTATTCTGAACTAATTAGGGGTGTGATCTGTACAAATGTTCGAATTTCCTGAAAAAATAAATTGTATATGTACAGTTCATATACAAAAACATCTACAGGATTATCAGACAATGCAACGAAGTATTTGATGTGAAAAAATGGCAATATAGCTTAGAAATCACATCCCTTCATTGCATCATCAAATGGATTCTGTTTCTTACAGAAAAAGAAGATTACAGATTTTACAAGTTCCTCTAAGTGAAAATTATGGCTACATAAACATCTGATATACACTGTAGTTACCAATGCAAAAAACATTTCAGTTTAGCAGTGTTTGTTTCAATAATAAGTTGTTCAGTTTTACAGTAATTATAAAATCCTTTCTTTACAATACAAATAATCATTTTATTTATTTTTCCTTCATACTGAATTTGGTTCGGATTATCTGAAATTCAGATTTGCAGGGTTGGGATTAGCAAGGTTAAACTGTATACTATTTTGTTGTAACCTAATCCATACATAGTCATATTATAGTTAAATATCCCAACTTCTATGGAATGCAATCCAAAAAATAAATCTAAATAAATTCTAAGTAAAGATTTAGGAAAATGCAATTGAAATTTTACTTGTGGAGGAAAAATAGGACTGTAATTGAAAATCAAAGTAGAATATCATTAGTTACTGGAAAAACTGATTCCATTGCTAACTCGTCTCACAACATTTATCTTTTAATAGAATCTTAATTAGCATTGAAGAACTATGAATTTATAACCTACTATTCATTGATACAGAGTAGCAAAATGAAGATCAATTTACACAAAGGTATTTACA
>BOPP01000005.1:5117815-5144367 GCA_017312745.1 Gryllus bimaculatus | reverse complement strand
GAACAAGCCAAAGTTAGTGCTCTTACGCGGAAACGCCTAGTAGAAATTAAGGATATTGTCGAAACTGTCACGATTGGAGAGGTACTGGAAGCGGTGAGCAAGACAATAGACGTAACGGCAGACCAGATCTAACACTACTGTAGGTTACGTGAGGGATGTGGAGGAATGCAAGCAGCCACAATGCTACTGGCTGAAAAGGTAGCCCAAAAGCTAATAACGGTAGGAAAAAGCAAAATCTGCTGGGTTAACTGTGGAATCAGAGAAAAGCAGCAGATATTAAGATGTTATCGATGCTTTGGCTTTGGACATATCTCAACTGCTTGCAGAGGTTCCGATAGAAGTAAAGCATGTTACAGATGTGGCAAAACCGGACATGGTATCAAGGATTGTACTGGTAAACTGCAGTGTGTAATATGTAAGAAAGGAATCAAAGACGATAATCATCTGTTAGGAATTCTCAGCTATCCGGGAGACGCCGCGTCGTTGGCTGGGGGGCCGACGTTTCGCCTGACATGTCGCAGGCTTCCTCAGGGCAGTGACGAAGCCTGCGACATGTCAGGCGAAACGTCGGCACCCCAGTCAATGACGCGGCGTCTTCCGGATAGCCAAGAATTTATGGATTCGAGCCACGGAAGCTTACGTATACATATGTTAGGAAGTAATAAATGTACCTCTATCATGGCGTTCAATAAAGCCAAAAAGAGAAAGTTTGCTCCGATTCCTACAAGTTAATTTGGGTAGGAGTAAACAGGCGGGGGATGTGATGCTGCAGGTCGCTGCTGAAAGGTAGGTTGACATGCTGCTCGTCAGCGAGCACCTCACTGCGACATGTGGTATCAGGATGCTCCTGGAAGAGCCGGCATAATATTGCAGAATAAGAAGCTGAGTATCAGGGGCCACAAGAGAACGAAATACGGGTTTGTATGGCTGGAAGAGGGCAAAATGAGAATGTATAGTTGCTATTTTTCCTCGAACTATACGCTAGAAAAAAATCAGAAAGAAATCGATGAGCTGGAGGCTAGTTTGAAAACGAGGTATTAGTGGCAGGAGATTTCAATGATAAGTCGTCCGAATGGGGAGAGACGCGCTCCGATAGAAGAGGAACTATCATATGTGAATTCATTTCAGGAACTGATCTGATCATCAAAAATACGAGTACACATTTCAACGTGGAGACGCATCGTCTATTTTGGATTTGACAATAAACTCCACCAAGCTAGCTAAAGGCAACAGTGATTGGGCAGTGTTCAAGGAAGAAACCCTGAGTGACCATCGGTACATAGGATACTCGGTTCCATTTTCGGAGGGGCCGCAAAATGCGATATAAAGGGAGACCACCTTAGAATCCCCCAAAAATGAGTGAAGACAAGGCAAAACGCTCCTTGGAAGAATCCAGGTTGCTGGTTAACATGGGTTGGAGGAAAGAGGCGGAAACGATTGAGGATATGGTCAAGGCAACGGAGGAAATAGTGGTAGCAGCTTGCAACGCATCCATGCCTAGACCTTTTTGTCCGAGGAGGAAACTGCAAATGAATTGGTGGACCCCAGAAATAGCTGAAAGAACGAACTGTATTACTCGAAAAGCAAGAAGAATAGAGACAAGGGCCAAGGCCAATCTGCACTTTAGGGAACAGTATAAAGAATTGTCCAAACGGCTTAAGAGAGAAATAAAAATAAGTAAAGGCAGATGCTGGAAGGTGCTCATAGAACATATCGATAACGACCCATGGTATATAAAATAGTAAATAAGAAATTCAGGATGGACTGGAAGATACCTGGAGTGAGTGATCCACAATGAATGAGGAAAGATATTAGGGACCTCTTTCCTACTAAAGATGGTTGGACGACACAAAGACAGAGCGAATTCACGGTTAACGCAGCAGACTACTTCACGATAGACGAACTGCGAGAGCGGCTAAAAGCATGAAAACTGGGAAGGCCCCAGGTTTCGATGGAGTTCCCTGTGAAATACTAAAAATAGGAGTATCCGGAATGCCTTTTGTCAATCTATGTCCGCTGCCTTGAGGATGGGAAATTATTTAAGACGTGGAAGAGACAAAAGCTGATATTCCTCCGAAAGCCGGTAGATCAGATGTCGTCATACAGACCACTGTGCCTCCTGGATACCATGGGCAAGCTGCTTGAGGATTTAATACTTTCTAGGCTTGAGGGGCTCAAATGCTTTTCCCGCAGGCAAAATGGATTCTGGAGAGGCTGCACCACGATAGAGGCCATCCTGGAAGTAGTCCATATAGCAGACGCAGCCAGAAAAGGAGTTGGCAAGAAGAAGGGATTCTGCGCGCTCGTGACAATTGACATTAGAAACGCCTTCAACTCCACCAGATGGAAGGACATTATAGAAGTGATTAACAAGATGATTCCAGAATATCTCATAAGGATTATTGAAGACTACTTCCAAGAAAGAATGATAACGTATGTGGACAGTATCAGGATAGAATAAAATGTGACGTGCGCATCCAGACTTGGGCCATTTTTATGGAATGCTCTGTATGATGACATTCTAAGCATTAACCTGTAGAGAAGTACGCAGCTCTTAGGCTATGCTGATGACACGCTAATAATAAGCCACAGCGACGACATTAAACTCCTCGAATTGAGAGTGAACGAAGCGTTCTTTAGGGTTAAAAGATGGTTAGATAGACGACAGTTACAGATGGCAGAGCAAAAAACCGAAGCTGTCTTAATCACCGACCGGAGGGCCTTTCACTACCCAGACCTCCGGTTGGGAGGGGAGAGAATGAACTGGAAGCGCCAGATAAGTTATTTAGAAGTCGAAATAGACCCTAGACTCGGCTTCGGACCCCACATAAAAGTGATGTCAGAAAAGACGGCGAGGACAGGAGCTAACATCGCAAGAATGCTACCGAACTTCGGTGGACCGAGAGAAGCCAAGAGAAGAATGATATCTAGCATAGTTCACTCACAGTTGTATGCTGCTCCAATCTGGGCGGGTTCGCTGGAGAAGCTGTCTATCAGACACAAGTACGCCCAAGTACAAAGGCGAATGGCCTTGGGGGTAGCTTCTGTCTACAGCACAGCGTCTGCTTGCGCAGTGCTGGTCTTGGCCAATATACCACCTATCGACTTAATTGCCATGGAAAGAAAGAGGATGTACCTCGCCTTGAAGAAAGCACAACAACAGCAAGCACAACAGTCATCTCCCTCTCATGCAAATTGGGTCTATCAAAGTCGAAGCAAGGAAGATGCTCCTTGAAGAATGGCAAGGAAGATGGAATGGGAATGTGATAGGCGGATGGGCTCATCGGTTGATTAGTAACATCGAGAGACGAGTTAGCCGAAGATTTGGGGAGGTGAGTTATTACCTGTCCCAGTCTCTTGCGGGGCAAGGAGGACATGGAGGATTCAATAAATACCTCCACGATTTCAGGGTCGTTGAAACGCCCACGCATATATATATATATATATATATATATATATATATATATATATATATACACACACACACACACACATTATTCCAGTGCAAGGTATGGGGCAGAGAGGTTTGTAATTTTAACCTCCAACAAGATATAAACACAGATAACATGGTTGGCATGATGCTGAGTTCACAGGAGAAATGGAAAACAATAGAGAACTTCATAGTTAGTATTACGAAGAAGAAAGAGTTAAGACTGAGGAAGTAGAATATCTGCTACCAGTCAATCTCCTACGTGAAGTAGTGTCTAACGACGGTTTCCGCGTAGGAGAGAATCCGGCTTAAGAGACGAAGGTTTGTAGTCTGTAAGCCAATTGGGAGCCCGACATCACCAGCTTCATTGGAATCCATAAAGGATTTTCCTCCTCAAAAAATAACAATAATAATATTGAGTGAGGTGGTTGAACAATTACACCAATCTATAAAGAGTTAAATTGGCTGTTATTTTACTACTTTTAATTACGTGGTTATATCACTGGTTTAATGTGTGGTTTAAGCGCAACTAGTTAAAATATTTCATTGACACTGTTAATGTATTGTGACATTTCAGAAATTTCCTCAAGGCATTTATTAAAGGGAAATATGAATCAGATGTATGTTTGCTTAAGAATTGGATGCATACCAATGGTGTAGACCAAGGAAAACACGTCGTCAGGGAAACGTGTGCAGCTTTGTGCAGGAGTATGATCGCGATATTCTTGTGTAAAGCATGGCCCAGGGTCATGACGTTGAATAAATGACAAGACGGCGTTGAAAGTCGAGGTTTCGCAAGGAGGTTTCGCACGTCTCTCACTTCGCAGCAACCGAAGTGGACGGTATTACTCGCGCAATTTTTCTTGAACGATGGATTGAAGAAATGCGGGTAGAGTGGGGGTATTAGTTACGAAATCGGCCACTACATTTTATGAACCAATGCCAATCTCTGGAGAATCAGTCACGCCTTCGTAACGTTCTGAATAATTTGCGTTACTAACTTAACTAGGAGTTCGAGGTATCTCCTGTAATATATCTTTACCTGATTCGATCATTTCTTTAGTTTTTTGAGCAAATAATCTATAAAAGTTTTCGTCTTCAAAAGAAAATTGTTTCTATTCCGCGCCAGTGAGAGATGTGTTTCGAATGTTGTCATCAGTGCTCGCTGCGAGCTTTTACTTTTATCTGTTTATTGTGCCAGAGAGAGGCCAGAATTTTGCTGAGTTAGGCTGGGTAACGTTTGATGTTAGGAAACGGGAAACTAAAAAATAAAAGTTTAAATTGTGTGATTTGTTTATGTGTAGTATATAATTTGTAATTTAAGTGCATCGTTTTTAGCTTGTATTGTAGTTTGTGATTTGGGGGATTCATGTAAAATAGACTTCATACGTAGATCCTTAACTGGTTATTTTAAATTGTTTTAAGCTACATAAAATGACAGGCAGTCGCGACTAGGCGCTTCCTCCGAGGCGCAGGAAGAGAAAGTCGCGATCGCGGACTGCATTACTTGAGGAAATCGGGTTATAGAATGTTATTTTCAAATAGGAGTTTCGGGGAATAATACAAGAATTCTCCCGCTGCCAGAATTTACGACGATAGCAGGTGCATCACGAGAACGTACCGTCGACGGCCTACGGACGGAAGACATTTTGAAGAACATTTATACAAGAAATATCGTTCGGAATTTGTGAATGTGCGAAGTAAAAAATAATTCAAATTATTCATGAACTCAAAAACAAAAAAGTATAAATCTGAAGAATAAATATTAGTTATTTATTATCAAAGTAAAAAGGGTGACAATTTGTAGAAGTTGCCATCAAATTTTTAATTACAGGATAATACCTCAGACCTTCCAAAAATTGCGGCTCTGTACAGAGTCGCTTAGCCACATATATAAGTAAATTAAGAAGGTAAAGTATTATATGTCGAAAACAGTTTTTTAAAGTAAACGTAATGTTTGAAATAGAAAAATTAATTAATATTATAATGTAGTATTAACCGGGCAACATAAATAAATAAATTAGTAAAATCGCAAATCATCTCAAATGTCTGCCCAACCTGGAGCAGAATAAAATAATTGTTAATTAGTGGAAGTTTATTTAGTTAATTAAACTATCTAAGTATTAATGCTTACCTTAATGGTGTCATTTTGTTCTTTTCTTAATGGAGAAGTCACATGCTTTTCTGTTTGGGCCTCAGCTGCTCTTTGTTGAACACCTTGCAGTAAACGCTGAACCAGTTCTCCACTCTGACGCACAACTGTTCCAGGGGGTTGAGCTGGACACTTGTGTGTTCTTTGACTGACCTAAAGCAAACTCAAACTTAAAGTTCAGAATTTTGAGATTATGATATTTCCTTAATACACCTACTGAAAATTATAGTGGATTAAATGGACAGAGAATAAGAGTATTATCTCTAGGAATAATCAAGGCATGAGAAACAAAGAATATTTTAATAAATGATATATCTAAAAACAATAATAATATACATTTTTATGTAGCATCAAAGACTTTCACAGCCGGAGTCAATATCCAATGGCTTTTCAACACCAATAGTTATATAGAATCAAATATTTATGCTCTATGCAGTTTAATTATTTATTTGCTCCCAAAGTTCATTACATAATAACAATTTATTATAAGCAATGTACCCTGTATTGGGGAAGTAAAACTACATTAACTACTTCGAAGCAAAGAACTGTTTCGGCATTAAGACTCGGTATTTCTGGAAAAGTGGATGAAACCATGGGCAATGAGATTCCTTCACCCTGGATCAAAGACATACCTATTCCAATTTGTCTGTGTTCAATTTACTTACAAAATTATTACATCGTGGAAAAAAATAGATTTTATTATTGATTAACGAGAATAACTATCTACAAGACTTGAATGTAAATATAATGAATAAATATGAAATATAGTTATTAAATTGAAATATAAAAAGCATTAATGATTTTACATGTACGCATATACCAAAAAGTTTTTTTTTTTTTTTGAGTAAGTCAACATAGTCGGTGACATTATAAAAACGAGTAGTAGTAGGAAAGATTTTTTTGAAGGATGAGTAGCAGGAAAGATCTTTTGGAAATAACGAAATTAATCCTAATATAATTGATTAAAACGTATTTTCAAAAATAGTGCAAGAACTATCACGAACTTCCTTACACTTAAAATTTGCTACCCCGTCGACACTAATTTTGATGAATGGATTGGAAGAGCTTTGTTGTTTTACACTTTTCTTGCATTCTCGCTATTACTTCATAAGAAGAGATAGTAGTGTATACGTGCGCCCGAAAACGGCGAATTTTCGGCAGAAAATTTCTTATTGCCGGGCCCTGGTGAGTAAAAAGCGGATAAGTCTTATTCCTATATATTGTAAATTACTTCCGAAAACAGTTGTGTAGTCAGAATACATGTTTTGTGTGTCCTTGATTCAAAAAAATCGATTGACGCCAAAATGTCTGTGCGTATACTCTCCGTTCGTCCATCCGTCCGTCCGTCCATGGTCAGTCCTAGGGATCCTTCAATCGGATACAAATGTTTTCTTGAAATTTTCTCCTCGTTAAAACGTTAAAAAAATTGGTGCTAGTCTCATTTCCGCCGTTCTTTGTACTTTTGAAAACTGGCAAAAATTAACATTTAAAAACTAGCGATGCTACAGATAGGCACAGACTTTCTCGTTGTTAGGTTCTCTAATTTTCTTGGTGTGGGCTAGCTTTACGGTCTTGCTCCCATCCTCTTAGCGGCTATCATCTATCGCCGCCCAAAATACATGTTTTCGAAATTTTCTCAATTTTTCGGTTTCCTGATGATATATTCGATATATTACTTTTAAAACATTAAAGAAAATTAAATCCTCTTGATATGAAAATATTCGCTGAAAAATTTAGAGCTGTTTTTTAAGAAACAAAATCATTTAAACTATAGTGTAAATGCGAAATTTGAAGCTTTTTCCACAGGAATATTTTATGATTAGGAAAAACCTAATTAAAAGTCATTTAAAGAACTTTCAATAACAAATGTAATAATGTATTCAAATCGCTGGAAATATTCATATTAAAGGCGTGGGAGATATTTCAAAAAAATATTTGTGTAATTTTTGAAAAAGTAAAAGAAGATATCAAAATAAATACTATGCCATCTTAAGCAGTTCAATTGGCACTTGCCGTACGATACGTTTGAAGAAAAAATAAGTTTGTTTTTGAGTAAATGGCATTTGAGCAATTCTGAAAATGCAAAATTTTAATCTTCTTTTCACAGAAAACTATTGAATTTTCAAGTAGCTTTATTAGGCGTCATTTAAAGCATATGTACTCATAAATGTAATAATGTTAACAAATCGTTGCTAATGAAATGATTAATGACATGAGAAGCTAGTCAAAAAATCACATTTTTGTACTTTTTGAAAAAACCAAAGATTAGATCAAAATGGCATGTATGTCATCTCATAGAATAAAATACGACCATAACAAAAGTTTAAAGAAAACACTTAAGCCATTTTCGAGCAAATTTTGTTCTTATTATCTTTTGATGTTGCATATACTGCACGCTATATTGTGCGAAAACCATCAAAAGTTTCAGAACAATGTACATGACCTCTATCTTTAATTTTGTAGTTGTAGGAAGACACCAAAAATGCAAACTTTAAAAATTTTCGATAATTCATTGTAAACCCTGAAAATTAGACCTATGGCACTTTTGTAAGTGTATTTAATTCCATACTCACAAGAAATTGAAAGAAAAAAATTGGAGTCATTTTTATAAAATTTTGGAAATGTCCCAGGAGCTTCATGTAGAGTGCATCCAAATTTTAAAGAATGTTTTTCAAAATCTCAAAGCTTTGACTCGTGCCAGATGGACAGGGGTTTCTTCTATTTGGAAAAAATCCTACTTCTGGTTTAGTCACTACTGGTGTTTTGAAAATAACCACTTATTCGGTGGGACCCTAAAACGTGTATTTCCGTTGAAATCTCGAAATTGATTTTCCGCAGCATTACATAACTTTCTCTATACTACGAGAAAGTAACTAGTTGTGCTTAAAGACGTCACAGATTTCTCGCACTACTTAGTTTTCTAATTTTGGTCTCGGAGGGCTTTACGATCTAGCTCCAACCTCTTTGCCAGCTGCCACTTATCGCCGCCCAAAATACATTTTTTGAGTTTTCGCTATTTTACGGCTTCCTATTGGCAGATTCTAAATATTGCATTTAGGATATTAAAGGAGAGTAAACCCTCGTCCTATATGGATATTATCGTTGAAAAATGTAGAACAGATTTTATGAAAAAATCAATTAAGCTCAAGTGAAAATGCAAAATTTGACGCTCTTTTTCATAGGAATCTTTTGAGTTTTCGAAAAACTTCATGGAAGTCATTTGAAGCTCCTTCACTCACAAATGCAATAATGTGTACAAAACGCAGGTGCATATTAACGGCGACAGAGATATTTAAAAAAATACATTTGTAATATTTTGAAAAAAACAACAATAAAAGAATACAGCAGAATTAATTTTATGTCATCTTAAAGAGTGCAATTAGCACTAGTGATACAAAAAAATGAGGAAAAAATTTAAAGCCATTTTTGAGAAAGTTGCGTTTGAGCGTTTCTGAAAATGCAGAAATCTGACCTTTTTTTTAACAGAATATTTTTGAGATTTCGAGAAATGTTATATGACATTATTTAAAGCACATGCACTCTTTAATGCAATAACCATAAGAAATCTCCGTTAATGTAAATGTTAAGGGTGTGAGAGGCAAGTCGAAAAAATTACATCGTACTTTGTAAAAAACAAACAATAGAATAGATCAAAATGGCGTTTGTCATCTAATTCAGCACATTTGACACTATCCCTTAAAAAAGTTTAAAGACAAAATTTGGAGCCGTTTTGAGAAAATGTTGTTTTTGTTATGTTTAAAATAGCACAAATTGCACGCAGTATTGAGGAAAACTACTAAAAGTTTCGAATAAATGTGCATGACCAAAATGAAAGAACTAATTATGGACAACAAATTTCATTTGAAGGAAAAATGTCTTTCTTCAATTTTGTAGTTGTTTTAAGACGCCAAAAAATGCAATTTTTACAATATTCGAAAATTTTGAGTAAACCCTGAAAATCAGACTAAGGCACTATGTAGTGTAGTGTATACTTTTATGTAGTGAAGTTTATGAAGTGTATTTTATTATATTCTTACAAGAGATACAGAAAAAGTAGAACCATTTTTGAGAAAATTATGAAAATGTTCGAAGAGATCGTGTAAAGTGTTCCCAAAGATTGATGAATATTTTTCAAAACCGCAAAGCTTCGACTCAGGCCAAATCGACGGGGGTTAATTCAGTTTGGAAAAATACGTATAGTTTAGGCGCTAGTGTTGTTCACAATCCCCAGAAAGACGGACAAACGGACGGACGATTTACCGTCAATCGATTTTTCGATATCAAGGACCCACAAAACATGGGTTCTGGTTACTTCACGTGTTAGAGAATTTTGTTTTTTAAATTTAGGAACTGGATTTATCTACTTTTTCGTTACCACGGTTCAAAGGTGTGTTTTTCTGCGTAAAATTCGCCGTTTTTTCGTGCAGCATTACATAACTTTCTCTATACTCATTACTCCGTATACGAGAGTAATACTTACGTATATGAAAAAGTAAAAATTGAATATATAAATTTTTGCCTTAAAAAACCTTTTCTACAGAGGTGAAAATACAATTATGTGACTAGAGTTATTGAATAAGCCAAAATGTATTTGCGACTGTAGAGATTGAATTTGAGTGTCATTTTGCGTGATGCAAATGAGTTCTTTTATGAGGTGGTTTTCATGGCCGTCTTTTCCAAAGTTTTTTTAACTATCGAATGAACATTTTCAACAGAATTCATGTTAGGGCTATTTTCAGCCTATTGGAACTTAGACTTATCAATGTCTTGATGTTTTTCTACTTTCTTTCCAGTTGTGGTAGGGAGCGTAGTCAATATTTTCTTCCAAATAACTCATTTATGAGAGAGAACCTTTGGTTATTTAGAGCCTCTAAGTATTGGTCATGCCTCATTGTACCATTTACTGTGTGTACATTTCCAATAACATTAAGAAACATTACATTTCAAACAGTTACTTTTCTCAAGACTCATTATAATCTGTAAAGTCAGAGAAAAAAAGATTTAGTATAATAATTTGGCCACTTTTGTAAAACATCAGCTCTTTAAAAGTCATGTAAATTGTTTTTTGAAAAGCGAATAATTTTTTAATAATCTGTGCTTCAAATTAATGTAATTTATAAAAAAATCTCAAAAGCCGCTCCAATTTTGTTTTCAAATTTTTCCTAGGATGGAATGAGCAACGCTTAAAACATGGTACAGATATCATTTTCGTTTATAGCTGTAGTAACGTTTTAGAAAGAATGCCTCAAAGTACGTTGTGTCGTTACACAACTAGTTTAAAAATGAGTAATTTACCGTTATCGAATTTATGAATAGTTAATTTTACCATTATCGAATTTCACGCGCTCCAATTGCCAGTCTTGACAATGTCACATTGGTGGGTTCGTCCGGTACACCAATTTACGTTCTGTGCAGCACCGGTTGGTGTCACGAAACAAGTGACCATAACACAGGCACTTCGTTTGAAAAGCCACCAGTTGACCAAGGTGATCATTTTGGTATTTAAAATTCCCGCCAATATTGTGACGCAAACTGGGGCCTGAAGGTCATTTGCTGAAGTCGGATGCGTCGCGGAAGTTTGAAATTCTGAGAATTCCTTCTTATTGTTACATGTTATAGCTGTGTGAAATGCAGTTTTTGTTGTCGCATTTGTATTGATATAATTAACTTTAATAGAATGAATTTTCGCATCTATGTTCTACGATTTGTAATGAGTTCTAAATATGATGACTAATATGTGTTAATATGGACAGAAACTGCAGTATTATTATATTACGTAACCGTTACTAAGTGAGAAAAAGTACGTGCTGTTAGGGCACCACTGGTTTTACTTTCTTTCCCTTACTTCGTAAGGATGAAAAGTATTCTAAGAGAAAATAAGAAAGAGCTGAATATTCGACAGAAAAACTCATATTGCAAGGTTCTTGGGACAACAGTCAACGCTCGGGACCAAACCGTTCTTTTTTTTCTCAATTTTCTCCAATATTGCTATTCCCCAATAGATTTAAAGGAACTCAATGTTCTCTGAGTTTGAAATGGATATTTTTATTTTTTTGGGTGCCTTATATGAAGCATCAACGACATTTTCAAAATTTTCTGGAAAATGGCTCCAAAGTTTTTTATTAAAATTTGTCCTCAAAATGCGTAAAGGATGCTTACGAAAATGGTGAAAATTTCATTTTCGTTAAAATACCTAATTGTTTGAAAATCGCAAATTTCAACTTCTTTCGACGTCTTCCTACAACCACAACATTAAAGAAAGATATTTGTTTCCTGAATGTTCTGTTCTTTAAAGGCAGATCGTGAAGTAAGTTCATGTAAAATTTTGGAAATTAAAGGTTATTTTGCGTAATTTTGCATGAAATAATGGCAATTTTATTTTTTAATAAATTTTTGTCCTTAAAAACATCTTAAAATTTGTTCTTTAAATTTTCTCCTCATATGTTTCAAAGAACTGTAAAAAATGATGCCAGTTTCATTTCCGTGGACATTCGGAGAAGAAAAGAAGATGAAGAAGAAGAAAAAGAGAAAGAAAAGCAAGAAGAAGGAGAAGAAGAAGAAGAAGAAGAAGGAGAAAAAGAAGGAGAAGACAGAAAAAGAAGACATTTTTCTATATGGATACGACAAAGAGTACTTAAAAGTGGTTTTGGTCTCACTTCCATTGAACTCTCTGAATTTTCGGCATTTAACAAATAAATAATAGGATAGACCTTTAATTTTGAAGAGTAAGGAATTGCTGAAGAATTGAAAATTTTAAACAATGTATAAAATTCCCCGGCGGGTCACTACAAACCAGATAATGATATATTTTCTGTTGGACCTTAAAATATGTTATATGGAAAAACAGTAAGTGTGTGTTTATAAGTTAATTATCTAGAACTCAACTTAGGCTAAGTTATACATTTAGAAAATAAGACGAATTGTGTTATTTCATTAGACCTGAATATGGGGGCGCAAAAACTCTCGAAACGTCATTGAAGACTGGGAAAACATAAACGTAAGATTAAATTTGAATTGTTATGAAATAAAATAATTGAAATATTGTCTGCTGTCTAAATTTTTAAAGCGACTTGTTCTTGAGAGAAATACTATAAAAAGACAGTATAAATTACATAGGCCATTTTTACCTGGGCCCGCCCGCAATGCGGGCCTCGCGGGCTCGAACGTTAAGCAATACAAAAAGCATAAACTAATTCTCACCTTATAACGGAAACTTTTTCCACACGCAGTGCACTGATATGGCATTGCACCAGTATGAATTCTTCTATGAACAAGGTATGATACACGTTGTCTGAAACATTTCCCTAAAAATCACAAGACAATTAACTTTAGTTTCACATTTGGAAGTTGTTAAATTTGTGCATTTTGTATATAGTGTTTTTCAATATAATTATTTTCTTTGGTCAGCGGTTGAAATACACTTGGTCACCCGCGTAGAACCAGAAAACAGACGGTCAGAACCGATCTTGAGGTTATTTATACGAGTATATGTGGAGAACATAAATAACATATACATGCCAAATGGTTTTTAAGGTGAATATTCGCATAAAATGATTTTGGTAATAATGCGTTTGACAGACTCAAAGATGATTTATGTTAACGCGAGAGCCGAATTCCCGAGCCTCGTTCTCAACTTTTGCTTCTGAACGTAAATGTAGCTTCTCTATGCGCACGAACTCTCCTTTTGCTTCTAATGATAAGATCAAACATTTTCACGAGTTGTTATTTTGTTAGCATTGCAACAAATTCATACTTGCAATTCGTGTACCGATCCAAATAAGTTTTCTGTAACTCAGAAACAAAAATGACTATTTTTCAAATATTGCTAATCTTGCGATTTTTAAAATTTATTTTTAAATTTTTTAAATTATTTATGTTAAACTTTTACTCATCTTTCAACTATTTATACTAGTTAAAATGCCGGGCAGGGATTCACGAACTCAAGAAAACGTGCGCAGATAATTCCCCCCCCCCTACGTCACATACAGTTTTTTTGACTGAATAAATCTAAACTTGGACACGCGTAGCGAAACGCCATGCGTCGACCGTGCCATGGTGTAAGATATCTTACACCGTGACCGTGCACTCTGTGGCCGCGCCGCGAATGACTCATTCTCGGAATCGACAGCGCGCCTGAACGAATAGGATCACAAACTGCATTCCTACCTAGTCAGCTTAGACAAGACAATTAAAATAGTATATAGATTCCAAATATCAAAAATTAAATTGTTTAAATTCATTATTTAATTTAATAAATTATTTTTTGGAAGTAATTATCATTTTCTAATGTTATAGTTTCCTCTACTTACACTTAAGTACTAATAAATCATTAGGAAACTGATATTTAATGAATTTCTCTTTGTGCAAGCATTTTTCTCTAGAACTGTGTTACACACAAGGTATAACACGAAGCGTTTCCATAGAATGAAAAAAAAACAACATTATTTTGCTACTTTTATTTTTCTTGGATATGTGAACTTTGTAGGTAATACCGGTGCCGAGTTTCGAACTGAGAGCTAGGAGAGGAGTAATCTTTAATAAACTGAACCAAGTACTGATTTTCTGGATTAAAGTTCACTGACCCTCTCTGAATGACCTGCCGCCAGTATCTAACATGTACAACGTAACACATAAAATGAGAACATAAATGTCATCATGTCATAAAATCATGTACCTAAAAATAAACCAATAATTTAGAACATCGCATGTAGAATTAATATTGTAGATACGATCTTGAATTAATATCTACATACAACTAAAAAAATTCGTAGAAATAAAAAATCCAATATTATTTACCACTCTTGCTAATAATAACATACTACATATATGTTATTTTACAATTTATTGCGAGATGACATTAAACAAGTAAAACCAATGCACAAGTTTAAAGATTAAGTACATTTTTCTCGCTACATAAGTGTATCTATACAATTACGGGCTATACTTACCACCAAAAGAAAAATAATATTTATTTTAACAATGAGTATGAGTATAGTAAAAGTGTAGAGAAGACATTCTGGAGCTCAAGACAGTGTGCGCAAACGTCACATACCGTTTTATTGTTCTTTTATGAATCAAATGAAGATATCCGAATTTTGTGTCTTGACATTACTAAAAAGTATATTTTTTAATTTTTCTGAGCAGCTGTTAGAACTGATTCTGGCTTCACTCTTCCCCGTTTAAGAGACATAAATGATTGATATTTATTGATCTGCACCATGCCCATTGCTTTTAGATATTGTTCATTGAATGGTTTGTCTCTCCACGATTTCTTTAACAGTTTTTGTGGCTCACATTTCATGTTAGGTAGCATCAGAAGTTCAGAGTCTGAGTTATTCTGCGTGTCTTGCAAAGTTTTCTTTGCAATGCTTCTTGCTACACTGCTTCTGTTTCCCATTCTTCGGTCAGATTTCATGACCTGCCTCATCAGAGAATCATCTTGACTAACTGGAAACTTTACTATCCTAATGCATTGTGACAGATGTCTTCAATTTGTCTGAGGCCTCTTTCTTCTTCCTTATGTGACACATAAAGTCTATGTACATCAGCTCGAGGGTGAGTGACATGATGCATAGTTAGCAGTTTTCTGCTTTTTCCAATCCATGATTCTAATTTCTTGCTCAGTCCAGTCCACGAATCCGAAACTGTACTCAAATACAAGCACCGCCAAACTTCCAATTGCAGATATTTTATTCCTGGGATTCAAGGCGGAGTGCCTCTCACTCTTCTGTAATACTCCCTACTAATTCTGTCTTTCATCGTGTCTTGCGAGATGGTTTCGCATTCATCAATGCCCAGATATTTGAACAGTTTTACCTGGCTCAAGATCATGGATCACAATGTAAATATCAACTTCAATGCTCTCTGACGTTGTCATTTGCTTGTCTTTAAATTAACTTTTGCACACTTGCAAAGATCAAACTTCATACAGATGTCATTGATAAAGTCATTCACGACAGACAGCACTTGGAAGAGAATCGCTTCATTCTTAGCAAATACTTTAAGATCATCCATGTAAAACAAATGTGATACTGATCTTTCATCACCAAGGAGCTTGTAACAAGTCAGCTGCGATAACTGTCTAGATAGTGGGGTCAAACTAATGCAAAACAGCAGAGAATATAATAAATCTTCTTGAAAAAAACAGTTGATCTGAATACTTCTTGTTTCTACTGCTTCCTTTCCGCTGTATATTAGTAACCTGGCACTACATGATTTCATACTCGCCTTGAAAAACTCAATAAGTCTAGGATGAAATCGATAGATATCCAGGGTCTACAAAATCCAATCGTGTGGTACACTGTCAAGGGCCTTTTGGTAGTCAATCCAAGACATGCTTAAATTACGCTTTCGTTTCTTTACATTATTCAAGATAACTTTATTTAGTAGAAAGATTTCCTTGCAACCATAAAAACCATTATGACATCCTTTTTGTTCAACTAGCAACAGTTGCTTCCTCTGTAGGTGTCTGAACATTTTGTTCCTTTGCGTTTTCTTAAATTTTATTAACAGCTTTTGCTAGATGAGAATGTATTGCAGTTAATTTCTTAATCCAATAATTCTGGATCTTATCAATCCCGGGAGATTGCCAGTTTCTCATGTTCTTAATTGCTTGGAAGACGTTCTCTTCCGAGAATTTGTGAACAAGTTCCACTGTTTTCACAAGTTCATCGACAGTATCAACTTCAGATTGAAGCGTCTTTGTTGTAGGATTCATTTTATTCATTAATTAAGTGACAATACTAGCTTGGTATACTAAATTGAGTTCATTAAGGTAAGCCTAATTCTTTCGTATTCCGAAAGTCTTCATGCAGATCGTTGCGTATATTTTGCAAATGAACATTCCCTCCTAAGATATGACGTAATATTCCGAGAAAACACACCTATATAACGCAGAAATTTAGAATGCAGATAAAGATTGTACGAATAAGCAAATGTCACCACGTGATTCCTGCAAGGCTCTCTTATCCAGCTTGCATCTGCGGCACAGCGTTGTCTATTCTTTCACAAATATGTAGTTTTCGTCAAAATTGACTTACTTAAGGGTGGAACCATGTTTTTTTTCATGCAATCCAAATATTTATAATAATTACTATACACGTCGTAGGAATCATATTCATTGGTTATCAGTGTCAACTTGCTACCTATCGAAAATTCGCCTAACGCATGAATGTCACTTTACAATTGACGATATTACAAATGACAATAAAAATAAACTTCACACACAAGTGTAAGTGCCATTAAAACATTTTTTGCTGCATAACTGATTATAAACAATGACTAAAAATAAAAAAAAATAGTTTTTTAAAGAGTTAATATTTGCTCGGCATATTTCTAAAATACTAAATATGCCCCAACAAGTATTGTTCTTCCGCTTCTGTGTCAAAGACCATCTCGACGAGGTTTTTTGTCCAGTCTGTTTTCCTGATCCATTGAGCAAAGGGTGAGATGACCCCTTGTTTTGCTTTTAGACATAAATGTAGCTTCACGATGTTTTGATGGGTTTCCCTTTCGCTAGTTGTGTAAGAGCAGAGCTGAGGGTATGAGTAGCCATTTTGTTAGTAATGCCAAAAACATCAAATCTGAAGTTCGCTTACTGATGAAAATAAGTTTTCTTTTGCTCAGGGGCGAAAATAGTTTTCAAATGTAGCCTACATACTTTATTTGGTATCATTCAATTATATAACATAGTAAAACGTGAGGTAGAGATTCTGGAGATCAAGAAGTGGTGCCTGATCTTCTCTCCATACGTCATACAGTTTTGAATGTTTTTCTGGCGAAAATAAATTACATCAAACCGCAAATATGGCTGAAAGACAGCACCAGAAGTTTTTCTCAAGCTAAGGATGCTTTGAAGTCTGTTCAACTTTAAAGTTTTAAGTACTTATGTTGTCGTCCACATTAATAAATATTTTCCTTAAAATTAAAAAAAAACTACCGAAAAGTTTGTAGAAGACAATAATACAGTTTCAAAGAACAGTATGGTTCACTATTCTTAATTGTAGAAGCGATACTTTATATATTGCCTTTCATCAAAAACACCTTCATATTTTCACGTTTCCTGATATTTTTTGATTTAATAGTTAAATCTAAGGTATTCGAATCTAAGACATAAATGAAATAAAAGCTCAACAAATCTTTCATGTGTGTCTAGGGGTGGTGGAGGGCTCATGCAGTTCCCACCGCTTATGCGCAGTCTAGAACCTCGGCTATTCCATGTGGAATTTGTGGACACAGCGAACGCTCGAGAGGTTTTCTCGAGTTTCTCGCGAATCCTCTTCTAATTTTCCGTTTCCCAGCCGTCAATATGAACATCATCATTATTGCACACCGGGACAGTTTAGCACAGAGTCAGTATTGCCGCTGACTCTGCAATGACTCTGACCGGGATGTCCTAGGTTCGAGTCCCGATGGTTGAGAATTGTCGACACTAGTTACATACATAGGTAGCATTCAGTCCCTGCCTGGAGGAAAATTCTAGCGGCCGGTTGCTCTGGTCGATAGTTTTCCATGGTTTCTGCGATCACTACCAGGCGGATGCAAGAGAAGTACCCTAACAAACGGGCCACGGAACGCGCGCGAACTTTCCTTCCTCTTCTTTGTTTTCTCTTGTCCCTTTACTCTCACATCAACAGGCACACATACACACACTTACATGCAATACGCTATCACATATTTAGGGAGACTAGTCGGGAGCTTAGAGCTCGGATTCCCCTTAAACCGACGTTTGGCGCCGGGTTTCATCATCTAACATAGGGAGGAACACCAACACCTCCCGCGATAAAACACCAAGCTACCAGAACTGACGACCACAGAAGTAGACGTGCGCGGAAGCTATCTATCATTACCACTATCATCTACTCATTTCATTATCAATCATTGGACTTAATGAATTTATAAATTGAAGGTAGCCTTAACTCTAATGAACCAATGAATAAATACACGAGTCTTTAATATCTAGTGCGATGCCTTACAACTGATGACGGAATTAATTGTAATTTCTTCATTCATTTGATACTTAACTTACCACACGTTTCGCAAGCAAATGGTTTTTCTCCAGTATGTATTCTTTGATGATTTTGGAGAGTTGACAACTCCTTAAAAGCACGATCACACTCTGTGCACACGTGAGGCTTCTCATCGCTGTGGTACAGCAAGTGCTTGTGGTACGATTGTTGGAAAGTGAATGTTTTGTTGCATGTTGGACAACTATACGGCATTTCACCTGAAAACAAACAAAATTAATATAAGAGGAATTGGAGAAAAAACAAACGAAATATTATATGCATATGAAATGTTCAACAAAATATTTATTAAACACTAGCTGAAGTAAATTAGCGTTGTCCGGATGTTTATTTATCTGATCTGACCCTCGGAACCGTTCTTTCACCAGAACTCTCACCCATGCTCCTGCTATCACCGCTCCAGCATTCGGCTCTTACTAGGCCCCGCCCGCCCCCCGTTGCCACCCCCCCGCTTTTGCTAGCCTAGCCCCACCGGCGGTTCGCCCGTCCGCCCCACTCCATCCCGTCTCGTCCCGTCTCGCATCACCAGGTTCCAGTCCGATCGAGCAATCTGCAATGTTCAAATGTATTGCAGATTGCATCGATCCAAGAAATACACAAAACTTATTGAATCCGTAGAAGTGGAATTACATCACCAATGAAGCCATAAGAGGAAGTACTGCTAAGAACTGCCTTCTTCACCATATTGAAGAAAAACAGTTAAGTGGCAAAGTCATATCAGTAGAATGGGAGAAGAAAGAATATCAAAAATTATGTTTCTTTAACCCCGAGTTAAACGGAGAAAAAAGGGATCACGATGGTATTAAGGAAATGAGGGGGGAGAGTGACAGAGGAATCTGAATCAGAAAGATTGCCGGGATATGACTCGACGGTTGCTGATAAACGAAGTGTGTCAGATGTCTGAGGATCCCTGATTGATGATGATGATGTACAAAAATCAATTTTATCTCCAGGGGTGAGTGTATCCGCCCCGTTCGCTATCCCTACCTGCCCTGCCTTGCCCGTGGCCTTCTCTGCCTCACTTCACACTCCCCATTCCACTTCTCCCTGCGCCCCCTTCCTAGGAGACCGACATTCCGACGATTCCCCACCCAGCTTGGACACCCACTCGTTCACCCACTCGGACCCGAGTTTCTCGGCGGCACTCACGTCGTTTGCTTCAAGGTGGAGGCAGTGAGTTCGCCACCGACCTTTGGACGGGGTTAGGCGTGGGGACCATTAGCCGGCAACATCTGTGCAGCTGGCAGCGGATCTCAAACCCACATATAAAAGTCCAGACGAGGAGCATGAACCGCCCTGTCAGGGTTGCCGAGTTTCCAGCGGAACTCACGTCGATAGCTTCAAGGTAGAGGCAGTGAGGAAACGGGTTGAGGGACCCTGGACCGCCCGGTTCTTAGACCGGGTGGCCCCCAGTGGAGTACTTGGCTTCGTCGGAGCAGTGGCCTTATACTCTGAGCATAGAGGAGGGTCGTGTCTCGGGGCATTATTTCGTCATCGGTACTGGTCTGAAAAGCCTGTAGCTCTGAGCTGGTAGGGCGGCCCGACCCAGGCATCGAATGGGGACGTTCGCGAGAGAGATTACTGCGAGGAATGAGGATCAAGATATAATTGTCTAGGTGCTATGTCAAAGTGTGAAGTAGTAGCCCACACTGGAAACACACTCCATGCAGCCGTTTTCCCGTTCCACTTTCTTGGACTACGCCCCGCGCAGCTCTTTCTTGCTCCGCACCGGCCTATACTACACATTCGCTACCATCATCGTTGCTTCAGGCAACTGCAAATATTGAATGGATTGTTGCTTATTCCCAGAAAAATTACGGGAAACTACTGGTGCTACAGAATAGCACAGACTTTATCGCACTAGTTAGTTTTCTAATCTTTTAGTGTAGACTATACATCTTTCCAGCTGCTACTTATCGGCCCCAAAACCTTTTTTTCCACATTTTCTCAATTTTTTGATCCCATTAAAGTAGAATTGAAATATATCTGTAGCACTATTACAGAAGAATACATCATATATCTTTATGCAAATTTTCATTCGAAAAGACGCTCTTAAAAAATTGCTGTTTATACGAGACTGAAAATGCGCAATTATGAGTATATTTACGCAGAAAAGTCTTGAGTTTTCGAGAAACTTCATAAGAAATCATTCGAAACATTTGTGTTTACAAATGCAATAATGTATTGAAAGTGTCCGTTAATGTTTATAATAACGACGTGAGAGATATTTCAAAAAATGCTTTTGAATATTTTCCGAAAAATTAAAAGAATGTATCGAAATGAGGTATATGTTTTTCAATTCAGTGTATTTAGTATTATGCGTACAGTTAAAAAAGTTGAAGTAGTTCGTAAAAAATGTCGTTTGAGCATGCGTGATTATGCGCAACTTTAAGATCATTATCACTGATAAATCTTGTGTTTTTGAGAAACTTCGTAGTAACTCATTCGAAGCACTTGTACTCACAGATTAAACAATGTATAAAAAATGAACACATGTTAATGTTATTACACATTAACATAAAAATATTCATTGATCTTCATACAAATCATACGAAGTTCATTGTACTCACGAAATCACAGCAAGCTTCGAACAGCGACAGCCAATGCATCACATTCCCGATATAAAATGCATCACATTTACTTCCCCGAAATAAAAATTAAATTACATTTTGTCTAAATACGTATAATTTCTGTCTAAACGTACTACTCAGCATCGAACCGCATTGCATATGTCATAATGTTCTATCTACTTCGACTTTGAAATCACTTTGAAATCACTTTGATACCACGCTCCTTATGCATTCACAAATACATTTTATAAAGTTTATTGAAAACTTACTGTCGTAAATATTTAATACTAGTTAAATCCTCCGTTTTCCCTTATTTTGATTACTGTGGCAGCGTGTTCGTATAACATCACTTCCTACCACAGAGAGCACAAACCACGTTTATTCGATTCATGGACAGTTTAAAAAATTGATTGCAAGACAGATACGTTTAAAACTAATGAAATATTTAAGGTTAAATGATAATTTTGTCAAATCCTTCTTTTCAAATTGCTGATGTCAAGGGAGCCTTTCCACCAGGGCTCATTTTAGATCCCTAATGTCTGTAAACCGGCTTCCTAATCAGTCGATTGAAGTGTACATCGGAATGGTCACTTGTTTGCATTTTCAGAAGTAAACGTAGATTTCTCATCCTCTTTTGAGGTTAAATTTGATAGTTACGAAACTAGAAACTATTCCGTCCTTAACTCTTGTGTTGCAATATGGCGTTGTGTGATCAATTTGCTTTAAAATTGATTATTATAATAATTTAAAATATTATTACACTGAAGTGGTACAGCCTTGCGTATTGGAATAAAGAGATCTGAATACTGTGATCTGGTCGGCGATGACTACATAAGACGTCCAGAGTCTGGCACAGTTTTTAAATTGATTACTACTGCTGCAATGGCAAGTTATCACTATATGAGTTAGAACGTGGTGTTATAGTCGGCGCAAGAGGGATGGGGCATAGCATCTCCGAGGTTGCTATGAAATTTGGATTTTCCTGTAGGGCCGTTTGACGAGTGTACCGTGAATATCGGGAATCCGGTATAACATCAAACTTCCAGCATCACTGCGGACGCTAAAAGGTCGTGCAAGAACGGGACCGACGACGACTGAGGAGAATCATTACACGTGGCAGAAGTGCAACCCTTCTGCCAACTGCTGCAGATTTCAATGCTGGGCCATCAATAAGTGTCAGTGTGCATACCATTCAACGAGACATTATCGATATTGGATTTCGGATACATATCGATAATGTATAACCCTTGAAGATAGCACGACACAAAGCTTTACGCCTCGCCTGGGACCGTCAACACCGTCATCGAACTATTGACGACTGGAAACACGTAGGCTGGTCTGACGAGTCTCGTTTCACATTGTTTCGAGCAGATGGACGTGTACGAGTATGGCGACAACCGCATGAATCCATGGAGTCAGCATGTCTACAGGGGACTGTTAAAGCTGGTGGAGACTCTGATGGTATGCGGCGTCTGCAGTTCGAAAGACATGGAACCCCTAGTACGTCTAGATACCCCTAATACATAGATACGTCATAAAATGCACCCATTCATGTGTACTGTACATCCCGACAGACGTAGGCAATTCCAGCAGGACAATGGGACAGCTCACACGTCCAGAATTGCTACAGAATTGTTTCAGTTTATATTAGGACTGAGTACGGATCGCGACGACATCACAATACAGTACATAATTTATTTCTCACTACATAATCACTTCACATTACAATTCAACACATCAGAATGCTCTGGAACTGTCCAAAGTGGCACTACACACTGGTATAGCAAACAGAAGAAAGTTCCGAAAAGTGACGCCAGGAGCACGGTAGTCAAACTGGATGAAATCTGTACCGAAAAATGAAGCATGCGTCATTTTTTCGTACAAATTACATTCCGTTTGGTTTCTTTTCTGTACCGTCGAAAAATGATGAAAAAATGATCGTGTAAAACAGGCTTAAAATGCACGGCATAGAGCTAATTACTATAGTTAACTCTTAACTTTTTCAAAAGTTACAAAAGTTAGAAATTTGTTTGTTTTGAACATTCTTCTAGATTTTTTCAAAAATTTTTCTTCCCCACAGTGTTATTCACTCTGACAGTGTGGCAGTGAGAAAATATAGTTATAAGTGACAACAATGTGAAATGTTATTTATTTTCTTATTTTCGACATATTGCAGATATTATTTTGACAAACGTGTTTTAATTTATTTAGTAAGAAGACAAAGCTGGTGTTTTGGCAATACAACTCGAAACCACTAAAATTCTTCCTAATATTTACAAGAAATATACACGAAATAAAGAAACATAAACGAAGCGAATTCGTCAATTACGCGAACGTCAGCTAGTTTATCAAATAAAAATTGCTCTTTGATTCAATAAGTTTTGTACCAGTACAACATACATACCTGTATGGAGACGTTTGTGTTTCTTTAGAAAGTATTTTGTGGTGAAGAGTTTGCTGCACACGTCACACTCCCATTGTTTCCCTTCGTGGGTTTTTTGATGTTGTGTCAACTGTTGTTCCTGAAAAATTAAAACTTGGAATAAAAATCATTTTACTGTAGAAATGGAATGATGTTTTTTTCTGTCATATTTTTATAAGAACACTTGCAATAATACTTTGGCTGTTTAATTTAATTAGTTTAATTTAATTTAATTCATTTAATTTTATCTTATCCTTCCACATTTCAAAGAAATTCTGATAAGAATTTCAGTGCAAAAATAAGTCGCAAAGGATAAAAAACGTGCTCTGTGATATTTATGATTTCTTGCATTTATTTTGTGAAACAATACCTTCTTGAATCCTTTCCCACAAGTGCTGCACGTGAAGGCCTTGGCGTCCGGTTCCTGCTGCTGTTGCGCAGATTCAACCCAGCTTCGAAGTATCTTTCCTGTCGGAAGGTTTCGCAAACATTAGTGGCAAGTAACATCAAAAGTCACATAACAAGCAGAGAATATATTGATAGGAAATGAACATAGAATGCACATTTCTTATTAATTTTCATACGAACCTCTTTAAACCACGAAAACTACGAGGAAGTCTGCTCCAGTGTCAATTTTTTAGGTCGTGGTGGCCAATCACTGAGGGTCGAATTTTTATCGTTTTTCCTCTAGAGTTATTATTCCTAAAGTACTAGTAGTTCTAAAAACATGCACTGTACATATACATGGAAAAATACACACACATACACCACACAATCCAACGCGAGCCCACTACTTCTCAAGACAAGTTAGTCATGGAGTTCCCACCTAGCGACATACCGGATCGGCAGGATACACTTTATTATTATTATTATTATTATTATTATTATTATTATTATTATTATTATTATTACTATTATTATTAATTATTTCCTTTTTTCTTGAGGTTTCTCACTCGGGGTTGCAAGTTTGAGGGACCTTGAGCAATACCACTTTCCTAGTTTTACATATTTAGAATCGTGCGATAATGTTTTATCCCGTAGATCACAAGCAGATTGGCCAAACCTGTAATTTACGCACCCAGATTTCTGATGATTTAAATCATATACATTAATAAAACCAGTTCATATTTTGATTTGAATAACTGCAAATAAGTTCAAAATTAACTTGTAACTCAATTAATACTTTTAAATTCAAAGTTACTCTAAAAGTCTACGTAATACTCATATTCAAATAGCTATAAATGATTTTGTATCCAATTGCAAGAAGTGTGAAATCTTGGAATGGTTTGGTAATGAACCACATACGAGGGTTTTCAACTTTTTTATTGTATTGGATGTGATTTGATCTTGAGCATCACAAATATTGATATTGAGATCCTTTCATTATTTGTATTACAGGGTTGAAAAATCAGTAGTGTGTTAAAGAGGAGTCTATTCTGTGGGGGTGAGAGCATAACGTCCAAAGTGAAATCCCAGAAAGCGTCTTAGTGTCCACGGGAAGCACTAACAGGATTTTCGACACTAGCCAGATAGCTAGGTCCAATTCAGTCCCTGTCTGGAGAGGAATTCTAGGCATCAGCTGCTCTGATCGGCTGTTTTCCGTGGTTTCTCCTATCTACACCAGACGGATGCCGGAGCAGTACTCTAACAAACGGGTCACGGACCGAGCGCGATATTTCCTACCTCTTCTTTGCCCGATCCTCACCCCTTACACACACATACACTATCATGCAGTACACACTAACTACCACATATGCCAGGACACTGGCTGGGAGTTTACAGGTTGTCCCGGCTGAGGCAGAGCCCGGCTGGTGGGAGACACCTCTTTGGGGAATCACCGATCAATTAACTAACGCACTGCCGATTGCAGAGTGAGATGATGATGAATGTCCGAGCAGGGCACATACCTGCGTTGATGCCGCTATGCGCCACTCGCAAATGCACCATGAGGCTGCCACGCATCTTGAACGCTTTGGCGCAAAGGTGGCACGGAAAAGCGAGTTTTGTGTTCTCACAGGCGCCCCCTTGCTGTACATCCACGCGAACTCGATTCTCTTCTTGCGGCCGGAGCACTTGCTGTTGTTGGCCGAGCCTGTCTTGTAGCGGAGAGTGTTGTGGCTCATCATGAAGCTTCTGTTGATGTTGCAAGTGCTGCTGCAGCTGATGTCGCTGTTGAAGTTGTTGTTGTTGTTGTTGTTGTTGTTGTTGTTGTTGCAGTTGTTGCTGCTGTAGTTCTTGTCGCTGTTGTGCTTGCAACTGATGATTTTGCTTTTCTTGTTGCTCTTGTAACTTTTGCAAAAGTATTTGTTGGCGTTCTTGTTGATCTATTTCTTGTTGGTTTAATACCCGTAACTGTGGTTGTTGTTGTTGTTGTTGTTGCTGTTGCTGTTGCTGTTGCTGTTGCTGTTGCTGTTGTTGTTGCTGTTGCTGTTGCTGTTGTTGTTGCTGTTGCTGTTGTTTCTGTTGCTGTTGTTGTTGATGTTGTTGCTGCTGCTGTTTTTGTTGTTCCAACTGTTGTTTTACATGTTGTTCGATTTGTTGTTGCAAATGTTGCTGCTGTTGTTGTATTTGTTTTAGTTGCTGCTGCTGTTGGTGAACCAAAAGTTTATTTTGTTGTATCTCGTGTCGTCTCTGATGATGGTGTGGAGTCTGTTTCTGTCGATTTTGCTGCACGTGAAGCTGTTTTGGTTGCGCGTTTTGCTGGTGCACGTCCTGAACGGGTCCTCTCGATTGCTGTTGCTGTAACGCACACTGCTGAATCGCCCGCTGGCGCAGTTGCTCGAGGTGCTGCTGCATCTGCTGCGCCAGCTGCTGCTGCAAGTGCTCGGCCTGCAGCTGGCTCCTGAGCTGCGCGCAGAGCTGCTGCATCTGCTCCTGCGTGATGGCGTCGGCGCTGCGCGGGCGGCGCAGGGCGAGCGCGAGCGGGTCGTCGTCGGCCTTCCGGGGCGACGGG
>BOPP01000005.1:5087632-5117217 GCA_017312745.1 Gryllus bimaculatus | reverse complement strand
CAGGAGGAACGGCGGGTCACATCTGCCTCTGAGGCGCTTTGGACTAGATAATGGAAAGTCACCCGCAATGGCTTTTACAGGAGAGGCAATTGAAAGTTCAAAGATACATTCGTTTTTTATATGCGATACCTACTTCAATTCTGTATTGTGTTTCACAACTTTGCCGATGGCTTGGCTCCCTCTAGCTGAAATGAGAAAAGTAAATATGTCAATTTTGTTCGACTTACTAGGTCTTTTATCTAGCCAAAAGCGAGTCACCTTTGCCCGGCACCTTGTTCCGATGTGGCCACACATTCGACTATACTCTAGACACCCACACACTTGCGGGCTCCTCTGGCATGGGGTCAGAAGAACGCGAAGCCCTACGCAATACATGACAAGGGACGAAAAACCATGCCCAAAGCGGGACTCGAACTCGCGACCCTTCAGATCGACGTGCAGAGTCGGTACACTCTCTTACTCACCTCGGCCATTCAGGCCGACTCAATTTTGCTTCTTGGGAGATTTACCATTGTCTAATACCAAGCGCCTCGCTTTTAGCTGACGGCGGTGTCCTCTAATTTCTTGCCTGCACGGCCAGATCGCGGGTATCTGTCGTTTTCAAGAGAAGTGTTGACTGAAAATTCCATGTCAGGTCATTATGATCAGGAGCAGAAAATGTTGCGTGGAAATATGATTTACGTGTGTTTCTACAAAGTGAAATTGAAAGAAACTTTATGCAGCCGATGGTATTGCTAAACTCTTTGGAGGTGACAAAATCCGATCATTCCAGTCGACGAATATCTTTTAAAGTTGACGTGAAGAAAATTTGAAGGGGTATTCCTTCACAAAATAGATTGGAAACATTTATTTTGAAGGGCGAGGAATCTCACCAGCTTCTTCAACACGCGTATTTCCAAAGTTGCTTACATCGTCCTGTATTCAAAAAATGGAGTTTACAAATTTAGTTACGAAATAATATAATAATCAGTCATGATTTACAAAAATGTACTTTTATATATCATGTTTTACATGTAGGCAAATTCTGCTGAGGCTGCTACAAAAATTACAAAAACTCTGCCAAAATTGATGCGCCTTTTCATGAAGTGAGAAGTTCATGCTACTCAATAGATCTGTGAACTTTCCAAATTTCAGATATCCAGAGCAAAAAATGTCAACCCACTAAATAATTGCACCTCACCCCTTCGAACTCCACTTTTGCAAGACCCCAATTGAATCATCAAGTGATATCGTTGTAAAACTCTCTAAATGGAAATAACGGAAACCACACATATAAAGACAAAAAAGTAAAACAATAAAAAGTGTTAGCATGAATTTTAAATTTTTTTTGACATCTTATATTTGTCACGAATAATGAATTGTGTAGAGGCTGTGGAGGTATTGTAACTGATTTTTATGACCCTTTAACTGCTGGATAGCACATCACTGTTGCCTTCGTAATTCTGTAGTAAGGCAAAGTAATTTACAATTTGTTTTCTCGGCTTGCACTCTTACGCCGAGTAGACAAATTCGTACTAGTCTGAGGAGATATTCTAAAACATGTAAAGATTGTTCTTGATGCAATGATCTGTGAACTTGTTTAAATATTGGGCTTCTATTAAGATAAGCAATAAAATGTTCCTTCACTATAATCGCAGAATATTTGTCTCTTCTTTCCGTAGTCTTATACCAGAAGCTGTTTTCAGCTCGACAGTGGAGGAGATTTACACAACTGTTTTTCTGTCTTTCAGTATATGGACAACACTAACTAAAATGTTGAAGTGGCCGGCCAAATACTGTACTAGCATCATCTGATTGTAATTGCGATTGAAGGAAGTGTTTTCACTGTATTTATAGAAACTTTTATATCTTCTTGAATACACAACGAGTAGTTCTCTATAAAACCCTTTCTATACCTTCAAATACTTTCCTTACCTTTTGATTTTAAACTGACAAAAATGACTAATTTGAGATTTTATTGCCCTTATTGAAATATCAGTAATAGTTTCTTCACCTAAATTGGGTAAAACTGAAGAAAGTACGGTGTCATAATTCAGCCGAGTTGCATTCCGTTTTGGCCGTGGAGATTTCACGCCATACATCAAATTTTGAGTGTGCAGGTATGCGCATATTATCCTTTATGATTTAAGTAGCCAAAAAACACAACAAAGTTTAACATCTGTTTAATATTTCACGCTAATCTGTGTAAATTTGGAAATTAAAAACTCAAGATTTTTAAAGAGCATGATAGTAGTAAAACTAAAATTACTAGGTTCTAATAAAATGATAAAAACATCCGAAAACAAAATTCGATAATAACTACCTTGATATGACATCACATCTCTCGTCTCCAACATTAGATACACTGAAAGGTAAATGATGGGGCCGTGAGGTAACAGCGCAAAAGCGTAAATATTCGAATATTATCTACTGCATACATTAAGAAAAAAGGAATTTTGCTTTTTATAGATCGTCTTAAATCAAACCTATATCCAAGCTAACCCTTCTGAGTACATTGGAAGCCCATCTAGAAGGCGAAAACTGCACACTGTGTTTTGCTGAATTCGTCCTAACTATGTAGCTAATGTGGTAAATCCGCGTCCGTTGGGGCTTGAACCCAAGGACCTCTTGGTCGGAAACGCTGCAATGGCAAAAACTGTTGGCCCGAACCATCTCAGCCGGCGTGAGTGCAGTTGGTCTCACTTTGTTTTGACGACGCTGTGTATCCTTTCTTCTTTATTCAGTGTATAAATACTCTGTGATTCAGTATAGTGTAATTCAATAGTTGAAACAACGTAGTTCCTCGGTGTAGAGAATTTTCACGTGACAAATGTAACAAGACACAATTTTTTATCGTGCTCATATTAAAGCTCCAATTGTATAGATAGACCATTTACTAAGTGGCATTATAAAGTACGAAGAACCAAAGTTAAGTAATGTTCCAATAACAGGGAAATTAATTGTTATTTCAAGATGAGGATTACAAACAGTAATTATCTGAACAAGCGATGTTCATGTCCGGAATCCTGTGTTCAAAATAACGAGATATAAATTTCCTAACAATTTTCATTTGATACAAAAATGAATACAAATGCCGATGAAGAAGCATTTTCTCAGTGAATACACTAATCAGGACATTAAACAAATATAATAATCATGCCAGCCATAATATTTAAATTACTAAAATCTTAAAATATTTGGTTCTGATTGTTGACATGCTTACAAAAAAGAGAAATCTTAAAAATTTATTTTGGTATTTTCCATTTCATTTCTCTAATATAATAGTTTTTTTTTTACAAATCTTCGGACGACGCAGGAAATATAACACAATAATCAATCTCCAATTTACAAGGATTTATTTCAGTTACTGTAATAAAAATACTAAGTCTTGGCAGACCCTATAAAATCATTTTACAAACTGATTACCGCGTCGCTGAAGTTCCAGGAGATCAGACAGTTGTCTGGTGTGGTTGTCTTCAGAAACGTAGCTCATTGAGTGCGCGTTGGCTCACAGTACTCCCGACTTCTCCGACATTCGGAAGCTGCTTCGCCACGGCCTGACTACGTAGTGAGCCGTGGGCCAAAAAAAGTGTGTCGGGAAAGGCTTGCTCTAGGCCAAGCCAGGATTCAACATGGAGCGGACAGAACGGCCACAAAGGGTCTCTCCCCGCACATTTCATAAAATCCAAGAAAAGGTCCCCCAAAAAAGCACCGAGACAGACAAACAAAGAAGGGTAGAAAAAAGTAGTGAACAAAGTGATCAAATGCCGCATATTAACTCTCGTTCTCGTAAGCTAGAAACGCTGCACGAGACTGATACCTACAATAAACCATCACATCGAGAGCGAGCTCGAGAAATGCGACACGATATTCTCGTAGCCAGTAATCTTTGCTGCCAGCAGCTTTACCGAAAGAATCATTACCGCCCGCTATTGCTCGGAATCTGTCTTCTGGTTCAGCAATATGATCGTGTTGTTGTGTTATGAGGGTCCCCACACGGAGCCCTCGCAAGGGTAGTCCAGCTTCTCCAGGCGGTCGCGGCGTTTCGTTGTTCCGAGCCGATGCTCGCCTGCGCTGTCAGCGCGGGGTTGCGTTCAGGGCAGGAGGCGCCTCTCCTGGTTAGCCCATGCCGCCCTGCTCTGTGCTTCTGGAGCATTCCCGCTCTCCGAGCTACTCCTGGTGCCTCGGATTCGCTAGTTTGCTGTGAGATGAGCAAAGGTGATCAGGTTAACTAGGTGCTCTGATCAATAGTTTTATGATCTGTGGTTTCTCCGATCAAAACCAGGCGAATACCGGAGCAAAACAAACTGTGGACCGGAGCCAAACCCGGAGCAAAACAAGCCTCGATCTTTCCTTCCCCTTCCTTGTCCTACCTCACCCCTTACTTACACACACACACACACACACACAGACACTTACATGCACTACACTACCACACATGCTGGGAGAACGGTTGGGAGCGTCTAGCTTGTCCCTCTGGTTGGGGATACCTTGTTGGGGAAAACCTCGCTAATCGATGGTAGGTCGGCCCCGAGTCTCATCATTCAGCGAGCCAAGATCACCCCACCACTACCACCTCCCGAGCGTGCACTACACTTACAGGACTAATGATCATATCAGTTGACGCACCCAGAATCACTAATAGATTAAATAAAATAAAATCAGGTTATCTATGTGATAAGGCCAGCGTCCAGATCCCCCTTCCTTGTACAGTAAACGTAAGAGAACCCGGTGCAAGAGGTGTGTTATTTGTGCCATTTGCTTTATTCAAATATTTCAAATATAGCTTAATTGTTTGGCAACTTTGCAGCTTAAAGTCACTTTTAATAAGAAAAATAATATTTTCCTAAAACATCATACATGCAATCTCAAATAGTGGCCTTTTCTTCGACAGTCGAATAGCTTGGTTAAAACTTTGGATGAAAATTATATAATCGGGATTTGTTTCCTCCAATCAGTCAGGCTGAGGTTGCTTTAGTACCTTAAAGAAGGTACAAAGATTTCCGCTCTGTCCTTTTTCTTTCTTTGGGGCAAGGCCCAAATGGCCGAAAGGGTTCTACTAGCGGGTTACAGACTGACGGACAGGTGGACGAATGTTATTCGACTACTAAACTATATTTATTTGCTTCCAGGAAAGGAGGTTTAAATTTAGGTAAATAATCAAACTGCAGGCTTCTTCTACTCATCATTTACATAGACAACTTTTGAAGTTATTTTAAGGGTTTTCTTTCACAAGATAATAAACAACAAAACTACGTACACGTGTCACATTTTTCATTCCATCACCTTTCTTTTTCTCTTGAATATGTTGTTAGTCCTCCTTTGCACCAGATGATCCAAATGTCTCACGGTGCATTGGACAGTGGAGATGAGCCTCTCCGAATGAATAATACATAGAATAAGACGATAATCTTCAGGTCCAAGAGAGAAACGTCAAGGCGAGGGCACATTCTCATGTGGATTCCATGCCCACTTGATGAATCACTCGCTGCATGACGCCGCTTGGGAACACGCACGATAGAACAAAACAATTTTCTCACCGAAATAAACCATGGAATCATTAGTTTTAGAGAGTCGATATGTATTGAAATAAGGAGGGCATTATTCTATAGTTTTTTCTAGTTAGAGGATGGGATCACGAATGACGATTGAATTATTCAATTATTCGCGATTTGGTAGTCTCATATCTTTGTTTCTAATACAATGTGTGGAGTGATTCAGACGAATTGTGGTTATTAGATAACTGGGCTTAGCATATTAGCATAGCTTAACTCTCCTTTACTTATTCTTATCATTGTTCACCTGCTTCGCGCACACAAACAAGTAATATTGGCTCTAAATGCAAAGCAATAAATGCTTAGTAACATTTGTAAGAGTGAAAAATTATCCTGAGTAACGTGATTGTTCTTTATTAGGCGGTTAAATTTCATTATATCTAAATGAACAATTTCTAAAAGTTGACATTGCAGATCTCAGTTCTCTAGTGCTGCTACAGTGAGCAGCAAATGGGATGCCAACATGTCACAGAATAAATAACAAAAATATATTTCCCTCTCTTAATACAAAAAAATAAATTGCCTTCAATTTGAATGAATTTCGTATAATTTTCTTTAGCCAGATTCTTTGAACCACTACCTCTTATGCGTACATTCCTCGAATGCAAAATAGGTCACGGTTTCCTGGTGGTGCCTCCCTCGTATCATTAGAGTCAAAATGCCGCGATCCATATCGCCCTCTCTGCCAAATCGTTTGAAGTAGCCGTTCTTGGTGTTATGTTATATTTTGAATTAAAACATCTAGACACAATACTAATTAAATTAACACGTTTACGAACATTTGTTTGTAGTGAAATTAAGTGAAGTACTCAGTGCATTCGGAAACAAATATACGAAACAATAGAATTATGCCTAATTGAGAATAACGTATGGCAGCGTAGGATTCCGCGGCCGGTGTTTGTGTTAACTAGGCTACCCAGGACGAGCCGCGTCACTGACATTGTCACCGTCACGGACATAACGTTTCGGCCAGCGAGCGCCAGCAGTACGCTTTGAAGAAGGCCCCAGTACGCTGGTCGAAACTTTAGCCACCATGTCAGTGACGCGGCTCGTCCTGGATAGCCTAGACAACTGAGAATAACCTATTTCGAGAAAGAGAAGCATGAAATAAACTATGAACAATGCTTTGCATTGAACTAGTTCTAAGCCAGTATTTTTTTTGTTGATTTGAGTGTACTGTTATGGTAAGAATCTTTTCAGGAGGAAGTTGTTGAAAAAGAAAGAGTTCGTGTGTTCCGCGGAGTGTTGGGGAGCGCCCGGCTCCTGCCGGCCTGGCTACATCTCGCTTCGGCGCCACTGTGCCGAGTGCGCCACCCGCCGTCTGTTTACGAGCGGCGCCGCGTGGGCGCGCGGCCAAGGAGCGCGGGCGCAAGCGAACGCCCTCCCCCGCCCCCGCCCCCGTCTGCGTGCTGCCCGCGCCCCATTGCCGCGGCCACGCACTGCCGTTGGCCCCCCAAGGGTCGCGCCTTAAGCCCGCCAACTGCAGCAGCAGCCCGCTGCTCTGGGCGGCAGTTTTCCGTGGTTCCTTTGATTGCAGGCGCATGCCGGAGCAGTACCTCAACAAATGGATCATGTAACGCGCGTGATCTTTCCTTCCTCATCCTTGACTCTTTCTCTTCCCTCTCACCTCCTTTCCTCACAACCTTTCAAGCACAACAGTCTTTCTTCTTTGAAACTACACATGTTGGGGGAGCAATTAAAAGCTTGTGGCTTGTCGCAATCGGGGGGTTTCCCGAGAGGGGAACATCCTAAAGGGAAAAAAACTGTGTGTCGACATGTAGGGAGCACCGGATCTGACAATCCAGCGGTATCACTTCTCAGTTATAATATTCCCTACACTCATGGAATTAATGACCAAACCAGTTGACGCGCACGGAAGCACGAAATACTTATTCCGATGTGATAAAACAGTGATTCTCGTGTCGCTGAAATTTCGAATCATTATCCTATTCACGTTGTAAAAGCCATCGTGATCTAACCGAATATCAATACTCTTCTGATCAGAATACCATTACGTCCAATGTCTCTATTACCCTGTTTGTTTACTGTTCAACAGTGCACTGAATAGCCGTTTGTGCACAGTCCATATGCTTATTTAATTATTTAACGTCGAAAACAGTTAAAACTGTGTGACGTAATACGGGGAGAGTGACGTAATTCTCTGCACGTTTTCTAATATTATGTAATCCCTACCCTAAGCCATACACGAGTTGAATCCTGAATACAGATAAAACGAGTATTATGGGCAAGAATCGTTAAAAAAATTCGCTTCAGAGTAATAAAAGCTATTTGCAAAGGTAAACCAGCTGTAGACTTAGCTGAAGAGCGCAAGGGAAGGCCTTTTCCCTCGCAGCTCTGGGAAACGGGGCGGGTGGCGCGGGCGGGGCGGCGCAGCTGCTCCCGGGCGACGCACTTCCGCCGGTGTAGAAGAGCGCCTGCGCAGCGTCCGCTCGCTTCCCGGCGCACGCGCGCCCCTGGCGGCGGCGCGTCCGCCTCGGCCGCTCCGCCGGAGCACGCGAGGGGAGCCGCGCGCGGGCGGAGACGGCGCTCGCGAGGGCGCTGGGGCCGTCCGCTCCGCGCAGCCTGTGCGAGACCGGCGTCGCGGCGAACAGCGGCGTGCACAGGGCCTTCCACAGTACGTCGCCTTCACCTTCCGCGCATTGCTCTGCGCAGTGCACAAACTACCCTCTGATCTGGCGAGCAGTGTACTTCGATTAAAACATGAAGTCCGACGACACTCCGTCATCTGTGACGCTGGTATCCAAATGGGAGATTGAACGTCACTGCCATTCAAGCTCTCGATTGGATGACAGCGTCACAGCAGGCGGAGTGCCAATGAAGTTCGTGTTTTAATCGACGTATAGTAGTCAGCAGTCTGCATGCGTCTGTGCCAGGCGGCCGTCTTCAAATAATTACATATTGTATTTACGACGTGCAATGGAAGCAAAAAGATTAAGATCAATGTTTGATGTGAGATAAGTGTGTTTTGATGTGATGTGATAGAGGTTTGTAAACGAAACTTTACAACTCCATTACATTAGTGATGTTAGATCCATGTTTGGCAAAAACTACCAACAACACTTTTCATCCATTTCTTCTGAAATTTTCGGTCATTATTTACTGCTCACATTTATGTTCTAGTACCTTGAATCGGAGTATTTCCACTTGGATTTTCGTTCATAATCTAACGTTAGCCTTCAACCATGATGAATAACTGAGTTGAACCAAATAAAATTCATGTAATACTCTTCTACAGAGCTGAATTCGACAGATGATGGATCTACTTCGCCCAGGGGGATCATGTTTCGTTAAAGGAACCACGGATGGATGGATATTACGAACCACTTCAAGGCGAATTTACTACGTCCAAGTAGACAGTGATACAAATTAAACCCTCCATGGAATAAGCAGAAATGCACAGTCCAATAGCGGTTTTAATAAATGTGACACTCAGGACTGAATAGTGCTGTAAAAAACTGACTTAAGAAAATTATGTCCGTCAGAAGTGACGACATATTGAGCATATTCGGGTTTGGTCTCGTCCGTGAGAAGCACTTGTTAATGGAAAGATAGGAGAGTTGATGGAAGAGACTAATCTCATGCGTATGTAATCAACCGGCGCATGGCTGTAGCTAGTGAGCCTAGCCACCCTATCGCAACACATGTACCTTCGGTTTAACGAAACACCTCCAGAAATGAATTCCCGTGTGCGTAAAAGTGTTTTCCGTTTTCAGGTCGGCATGAACAATCGCATCTGAATCATGCACATGCGCTTGAAAACGACCTGGCTAGAGCCATAGAGAAATGATAGCGATCTATGTTAGAACTGCAGTACCGACTATTTGTCCATTAATACGGTTTTTACCAAGACATTGATGCATTTTGGGCTACTAACCAGTTCGTCTCGCCTCACGGGAAGACAAAATAAACCCTCTTTCAGAAGTGTTTATTACATTTTCCATGCGTATGTTCGACTTTAGACTCGAACGGCTTCTTTCTTCAAAGCTAGAAGATGTACTAGACTCCATATAATCATAATATGCGGACGGCTAAAATTGAGATCAAAAGATTGAAATATAGACTATTGCATTTACCAATATACTTAAATTACAAAAATTAATTTACAAAAATTAAATGACAAAATAATTAAATAAAAAGTAATTAAATTACAAAAATTAGACTATTGCATTTATCAATATACATTAAACTTTAACAAAAATGTTCTAAAGCTTCTTTCTTCATTTATTACTTCTTACTTTTGCAAACATTTGGAGTTGGGTAAGTCACATAAATAGTTGAAAAGTCGTCACATTCATTGAATTTCAAAGGTAGTGTTTAGTTAAAGAGACCTGTATTTGAGACAGTTGCCTCTTCTATTTAAAAATCTGGACAATGTAAACCATTATAGTAATTCCCGAAGGTGTTTATTTGTTTTACTGAAATATGTTATCACTAGACTACTTTCACGATAGCACTAAACCACTATGATCAAATAGGTATACGTAAACATTTCGGTGAGTAGTGAGTAAGCTTTGAGTACACATTTCGTTGTTCGACATGTAATTTGACCTAATTTTCGGCTAACATCAATGTACTGAAAATTAATTTCATAATATTCATCCGTTCGTCACCCACAAGTACAAGATAAACGTCATTCAAATTCTATGTGTTCAATGTGTACTATAAATAAATACCTAGGTAGACACCTGATATCTAATGAAATTGCTAACACAGACAGCCGATAACTAAGCACATCTTTGAAAGGGATTTTTAAAATGTTACGTCTGGTCACCACTTTTGTATAGTCGTGAAACTAGGATGTAAAAGGCAAATATATTACAAAAAAAGATCTCTCAATGAGGTTTGTTGACAAATATCAATATTTACTTGTGCCCCCAAATTCCCCAACAAATACTAAGAGTGGTTTAGGCACTCAGTATGACAACTGTGACGAAAAGCAACGGTATGTTTGTTGGAGATGGTTTAAGAAGCTAAAAGTACGAGTAATTACACCTCCAATTAGCGGGAAAATAGTCAGCCGCAGAGAAAATGGACGGAATATGTTCTTGTGTTAAACTTCTGTGAATACAGTCAGTATAAATCCGGCTCGCTCATGGGTGAAGACTGAAATGTCCTGACATGCTATCCTTATCGAACACTTCAGTAGGCAACACAAAAAGAAGATACAAACATTATTACCTAACAACTTAAAATTGACATAATCGTGGACCTTTGCCATTTTGAAATGATTGCAGTCTTTGTTTTTAAATGTTGAATTATAACATTTGTATACTTACATACAACTATTTCTTAAACATCGTCTTAATTCATCGATGAAGTTTTCGTTTTTTTAAATATCTGAAGCAACTTGATGGATTTCTTACTTTCTCTCTTATTTCTCAACACGCCTAATACTAATTGTAGTGGCCACAAACAGAAATACACTAATTTAAGAACATTTTGATTGACTTCTAATGGTAGAGAAATATATTTCGAAAATATGGTAGAGAAATATATTTCGAAATTGCGAGGTCCAAGGGCAACACAAATTCATACCGACGTATTTTGTGTAAAACGGTACCAAGATGTGTAAGCGAATACTCATTACGTTTATCGCAGATACACATTTTAAACAAATTAAATTGTACTTCTTAATTAATAAGCAAATGCAAAACTTGTTATTAACAAAGAAACAAGACAAATAGCATACAATTCATTTTTAAAACATTTTATTTAAAAAGAATGTACAAAAATGAGGTCTATGGAACAAGGTTGATGGTGAGATTGACATTTAGGAAATGATTGGACATCTGTAAGGGACGCCGTCCTTACAACAGTATTCACGACCCGCAGACAAGTTGGTATTCATCCAGCGATCTTCTCCATTCTTTATGAACAGATACGCCTGCAAACATAAATTAGATAACATTTAACGGACAGAGCAATACAACACACCCTCGCTCACTTCGTGAAGGAGTACAATAGAAAATAAAAGAATGAAGGTCTGTTATTCTAACTCCTAATTTACCAACATTTCTGTATAGAGAATAATTTTTTGAACGATATGCATTTATTTCTTAGTTTATTGAATGATAATCAAGCGCAACTTAAAAAAGTACAAAGGGCTACATTTTATTGATGATTCATTTACTAAATGAGGAAATATGTAGAAAATCTTAAAAATATGATGTAAGAGACAGTCATTTACATTTAATAATTGACCATTTAAAAATATTAATTTTTTCTTGGTCAGTAGGCCCTCAACATCCTGGTAAGATTCTGGGTGCAAGTTTTTACACGAATATTGATATTGATTTAAAACGCGAGTAAAGTATTTAACATCTTGAAAGTCGTATCACATTTATTACAATTATTTATTTAAATGAAATAAATTACTTTTATAAATTTGATTTAAATTTACCAACTGCCTAAACCATATAATACATTTCAATTGGATTCAAAGAATTTAGGGACAAATGTTTTAGCTATACTAGCTTACAATATTTATTGCGAGCGAAATGAGGTTTATTTGCATGAACAAATTCTTTCATACATATTCCTGTAATTAAGTGAACATTTTTATTCCAGAATATTTCACTCACCCTTTCTTTGTGGACGTCTCTGTCAATGGAGCCACACAGGATGGCAGGGCTGTTGGGGAGATGTTTCACCACCTAAAAAGGCAGTGCATTGGCATTAAGAACATTTTTCAGTCAACTGCAATAAATTGATAGAAATACGTGATTGGGTAATTTTTGGTGTCGGGAGTTAAGAGGTCATTATCTGAAATTAATCCGTGCTGCTTTATAAGTTTATAATTATATAATGTTCACCAACATAAATATGTTGGATTTCAAGACCCAGAAAGCTCATCGAGCAGAAAAACGGTCACAAAGTGCTTGTGGAATATTTTTTGTTTTTTGTTATTTAAATTCGCATCAACATCTAGGTCATTAGCGACCACTATTGCATTTAACGGTATGGTAACTGTGAAGATGACATGATACGGTGATGATAAGGGGTGAAAGGACGAACACAAATACAACCACGCCCGAGGCGAGTCTCGAACACGCGATTCTTCGGTCCGAGATCGCTCCGGCACTACTGCCTTAACGATCTCGGCCATCAGGCCCGACTGAGGAATATTTGATTCATATAAATTTGGACTTCTTTTTATGCAACTTCCAACGAATTCTTTAACCAAAATATTGACAACGGATTAAGCAATAAACCCGTGTTTTACATCTGACCCGTGGGCACTGGGGAGACCGAGTACGCGTGCAAGGAACTCACGATGTCGAGGCAGCGGTTGGTGCACTGCTTGAAGCCGAAGGGCGTGTTGGGGAACATGTCGACGTCCTCGTGCAGCATAGCTGGGTTGCCGCGCGGGGGGTCCTTGCTGCCGCGCGTGAACTGGCCGCTCAGGAAGACGCCGCACGAGCACATGACCTTGGTGGGCGCCAGCAGCAGCGGCGGCGCCGCCGTCGCGTTCACCGCGTTCGCAGCCACGTCCTCGCCCGCCGCCGCCGCCTCCTCCCTGCGGCACCACACGTCACTCCCTGCGCCTCTCCCGGCGACCCTCACTCTGCAGTACTCTAACCACTCAAATAATTTAGTTGCAATTCGAATTTAAAATGGCTTCGTGATTTAAGGTTTACTGCCTCCCTCCGCACTGTTGTACCCAAGTTGGCGGGTTCAAACCCGATCGAAGCCGTGGATTTTTAAGGGCGAAAAAATCCTTCGTACGCCTTCCTTCGGAACGGAAGTAAAGCCGGCTGTCCCATGTTAGTAGATTCACCCGCATGTAAAAGATCCTCAAGCCTAAACGACGCCTCTAAGCTGAATTCAAAATCGCCTCGTTTCTCGCCCAAGAAATATCTCCTTCCTCTGGTAGTTGGTGAAAGGAGCGTAGCGAAATTTGCGTGATCAGACAGAAGAGCAGGCCTCATGGTCTGAGTCTCGTCACGTAAAATAAAGCATTAATTCAATTCAATTCTCTCTGCTTGTGCTGGCCCAACAGCCTCTGATGGGGCCATGGACTAAGGGTACGTGTGATTAGCACATAGACATACCTACGCGGTATTCTGGTCTTCTCATCCCGAGAAGCGAGCTTTCCCGTTGCCACACAGCAACAGAAGGACAGTTCATACTTTACAATGCCCGGACCGAAATCGAACCCGGGATCGCGTCGAGGAACGCGAGCTCGCTGACTAGTGAGCTACCCGCGGAGCTTAAGGTATGCGACAATACTTTAATTAATATTTTATTTTATTTAATTAAAGAATTACTTTTCATAATGTTATTTTGTATGAGTGAATCGAAGTTAAAATACGAAATATTTAAAAGGTAGCCATGCTTTTTACTACTTCACGGGTACAGCCCAATATCATTAGAATTATTGGACTTAGAAATAGTTATTTTATGTTACTCTTCATAAAATACCCCAAAAATATCATAGTGAAGAAGACAACTGAAGAAGGAAGAAAGTGAAAAGGAAGAAAATGAAGACGAATAGAAGAAAGAAAAAAAGAAAGAAAGAAAGAGACAAAGAGACAAAGAGAGAAAGAAAGAGAGATAGAAGGAGAGAAAGAGAAAGAAAGAAAGAGAGAAAGTAATAAAGAAAGAAAGAGAGAAAGAAAGAAAAAGTTAGGAGAAGTAGTAATTTCCGAATACCAAATAATGCGTGATGCCAGTGACATACCCTCGTGCAACGACCGCCAGCAGCAGCAGCACCGGCAGCAGCAGCGACAGCGATGAGCGCGACATGGTGGCGAAGCGGCGACAGACGCACTGGCGGCGGAGACGGCGCGCAACCCTAATAAGGCCGGACGCCGCTGCTGAGTCGACAGCTTTGGCTTTGGCGTTGGCATTCGCGGGGGCGGCGGGCGCCGACGTATCCTTTGGCGTTTCTTAACGTCTCAAAACACGGGCAACTTCGCCTTCTCATTGACCTACTTCTATTGTGTATGAGTTTTTTGAAATATACTTCTTTCGTAATTAAGATATTCTTAATCGAGTACAGGAAACTTTGTTAAATGAATTTTCTACTCTAAACGTATTTTAATTTGTAATTATATATTTTTATAAACAACTCTATTTTATGATTGAAAGTAAAATAACAACAACGTGCTATGGAGAGACATTGAAGTGCATTAATTTGTTTGCGGTTCCTAAGATCATTTCTTTAATTTCTTGCATACTACACACGTAGTGTAGTGAAAGTTATGTTATTTAAATTAGAAACCTACTTCTGAAAATGCTAATGACCTAATATTGAGATATTTTCCCACTCTTTTACACCGTAGAATAAATCTACTAGCACAATGACTACTTTTGGCTAAGTTATGTGAGTTATCAGAACTTTAGAAAGAAACCGTCATTCTACCTAGCATATCATCTGACTGTACTTGATGTACTGAATAAGATCATACATAAGAGTGTGTTCAGAGAATCAAATATTACATAATCATACTATGCCCCAAGACCTGTGACAGTGAGGCACATTAAGGCTGTTTTAAGTTTAAATCCGCAATATGGCATCTGATCCCTTCCCAATCAGGTGAGTCAACTTATTGCACTGAGGATTCAATCCGCCTTGCTTAGTACAATTGTGCTATTATGTTATTCCGCCTACTGCGTGTTCTCTCACACTCTCAAACTTCGCGTACCGTCTGAAATCTCATATTCAGCGCATCCTTGCTTGTGACACAGCTGGCAACATGTGACAGCAAACTTTTTACGCTTAATGTTTTACTCTTTGCAGTTAATCATGATTGTTCTTTGTTTTCTAGCTTAATCAACCATTCTCCTGACGTCTTTATCAATTTATTTATTCCATATTAATTTTCGCCAAAAAATACGAAAAGCTGATATTAGCTCTGCTCAGTATATTATGCTTTCCATGTTATTGTTTTTATTAGCCAACTGCACATCCCATTAAGGACAAAGGTCTCTCTCTTCTTGAGGAGGGAATTATTAATATTTCTTTTTAATGAAGTGATAGGATGATAATGATAATGATGAGGGGTGAAATGCCGCGTACAAACACATCCATACCCGAGGCGAGATTCGAACCCGAGATTCTTGAACCCCTTGGACCCAAGATCGTCATGACTTTACTGCCTTAGAGATCTCGGCTACCCGGAGTGGCTCCATGGGCTTAGTTTCTATCAAAAGAGCTAAATTTAATTTCGTTTTTTCGGAGATAAATTTTCTTTTAATTCTTTCTCAGAATTGTTTCATTTTCTACTCGCGACTCGAAAGTTAAGTTAAAATAACGAAAAGAATGATTTGGAGGAATTACGGGAGAATTGTTAATTGTAATTGAAAAATATGAAAGTCAGGAAAGGAACAAAAATATTCTGCAAGTAACTTGATTGAGAAAAGTATCTTTTCGAATGTTTAGTAGTATTTCTATACAAGTAGTATTTCTATACGTACTGTTTCTATACAATTAGAGACTATACTGAGCATCGAAAAGGAAAGCAATATTAATTTTAACAATAACATTTAATGTATTATATACCATTTAGATTGTATAATTGTAAAGAACCTGTAACAAGTATTGTACTTCAGCTTCTGGGTCAATGACCCACATCTCGATCAGGTTTTCGCCCAGTTTCCCTGATCCCGAGCAAATGCTGAGATGACCCCTTATTTTGCTTCTGGACATAAATGTAACATCAAATTAACTTCTCCCTATAGCACGTCACACACAGTTTGTAACTGTTTTTGACGTAAATAAGTAAATAATAAAAATGATTAAAAATAAAATGAGTTTTTGAAACTGAAAAATTCGCAATATTAATAGGTACAATTAAAACCAAGATTAAATCTAGTGTACGGCTCATATAATGAGATGTAAAATGAGTTTTTCCTAGAAAACGTGGTTGTTCAAAACAAAAAGCATTCATGTACTGTGTACAGATACCTTGTGACACAGTGACTTCTGAGGAATATAAAGCGACTACAAAACAGTGAAAATGGAGAGTAATTGGAAAATGTAGAATATTTGGAGGGAGGTCATTATGAGAAGTAGTTTTTAAAGTACTTTGTATAAGGTCAAAAGAAATTGTAAAATTCATAGCTATAATAATTTGTTTTACGTTTTCTATTGCTTTACAAAACATTCACTCGCAAACAAAACATTCATTCACAAACATCCAAAGAAAACTATTTTACTAAAAATAAGTTTAAAATATTATCACTAGTGTCCTTATTAGTAGTGGGAGTGTACGACACCTAGGGGGTATAGCTCAGTGGTAGAGCATTCGACTGCAGATCGAGAGGTCCCCGGTTCAAACCCGGGTGCCCCCTTCTCGTTTTTGTTTTTAAAAACTTCAGCCATTAAATGTAGCTGTCTTACTTCTACGTTGGTTAACCCTTTTATGTAATGAAATATGAAAAAAATGCTCAGTTAATTACTTCAATAACCTGAGATGTTTCTTCAAATAGAAAACTTAATTTTCTAGCACATACTAATGCTCTATAAATAATTACTTAAATGCTATTTCAGGATAACAATACATAACACCCAACAACTTCCGTTAATTTCAGGAAATTTATTTTCCATAAAATACTTTCTTGTTTTGAGTACTTTTTAAATATGTTTCTAATTAAATTTCGAAAATCCTTCATTCCTGAGAATATTTTGGGTGAATTCTTTTTATTTTCTGGAAATAGTATTTATACATTTTCGCAAATTTGTATTTCATTGCGTAAATGGTAAGAGTCCTGAAGTACTTCAATTACCGATTTGATTGACTAGTATTTTCCCTCTACGTTAAACCTGCTATAAACATTTAAAACGTAATTTTTAAAATTGTGCTTTTAAGAGAAAAAAATCCATATATCGTACTTATAGGATTCAGGCAACCTTCCTGTTACTCACGATCCATTATTTCGGAGAAGTGTCAATGATTTGATGCGTCTCGGCTACTGATGGGGAATTGATTATTTTTTCAAATCCTTCCTGAACACCCTAAGATAATTTTTAAAAACGTGAATTTGAGAGGTTTAAAATAGAGATTTTGAAGTGTTTTGAAGCACTTATACAGTGCGTACTCGATTTCTCTCAATCGAATCGAATGACAAGAGTGTTAATAGGATCTAACCAGAAAACTGAAGAAAAACTAGAGAAGCATTTTTTGAGGATTTTTGAGGAACTTATAAATATCATCTTTTAGGCATAGCATGAATCGTTACCATTGGATTAATGAGAGCGAAGGAAAATAAAATTAATTTTCTAATGAAACGTGTAACATTCTAGGCTCGATGGTGAGCAATCCATGCAATTTACTAAGTACTAAGTAAGCAATTCATGCAATTTTTATTAAGTTTCATGTCATTATGATCTTGCATAGCTCAGATAATTCTATTTTTATTAATTTTTTAAAGTGATAATATCCTCCACAGGCGCCTTGCTAAGCTAGGTGCTAATTTATTGCGACAAATAAATAAAGGGAGAGAACTATCTGTTATTGTTTGCTTATTACTTAACGGCTCAGGAGAACGTTTTTGCTCACAAACGTCATACACCCTGTTTTGCTTCTTCGAAGACACGCGGGATTCGTCGACGCATGCCTTTCTCCACGCCGCGGCGAATGGTGGCGCAAGCGTTTGACATTGGCGGGCGCGATGTCCGGTGCGCGCTTCCTGTCGCAATTGTGTTTGTCGGCGCGTTTTACTTTCGCTGCGCTGGCACCCCCGCGTCGCCACGGGCGCTCCTGCATCGGCGGGCGGGGTTTGGTCGCGGACGACGCGCACTCGTGTGCGCGCTCTAGGAGACGTCGGGTGCAGCGGCCGGGGGAGGGCGCGGGCAGTGGCGTTACGATCGCCTCGGAAGTCGCATCGCGCCCGCACTGTACGCGTTCAGAAAGTATTTTGTAGTGAAACGTACATATGTTTTACTCGTATTTTATTCAATTTAAAAGTTAGTGGTCTTTGAATTGTGTTGTGTGTTCATATCCTGTCATACATAATTATTTTCTCCTGACTATAGAATAACAAAACTACAGGGCTTCAGAAGTCGACTTCGCTCCCACGGTTCGCGTAACCGGAGCGGGAGTTTGTACTTGTGTACTTGCTCTACAGCTGAAAGTTGCAAATGGCAGGCACCAGTGGTGTCGTGTTTTTTTTTGTTTTTTTTTTGTTTTTTTGGGCGCGGAAGGCCCCAGTGTCGAATTGTTAGGGTTACAATGTACCAATCTTAGAATTTAGTTAGTAGTGTTGAATACAGATATATTTTGATCGTATTACTCTTAGTATTATTGATTTATGTATCTGTTTAAAAGAAGCAATTACTTAGAAACGTAATTTGTGGTTATTTGTTCCATGAAATCTTAGTCCCGGTTTTTCAGAAACTATTTTACAGTGAAACATGTCTTTTTCTCGTATTTTATTCCGTTAGTGAAATTTGAATTGTGTTTTTTCATTTTTTGGTGTACGTAATTTTTTTCTCTTGACTACAAAGTAACAAAATTAAAAGGAAGGTTTCAGATTGTGAAATTACATATTCGTGTACCAAAAAGAGGCTCCAGAGAAAGGTAAATGAAAGCATTTGTGTGCAAGTTCAGGGTTTTTGCGAAGGTTGAAATTTATTCATAATCTGATGCATGGCATAAAAAGAAAGAAAGTCAGTTTCAAGGCGAGTAGGTGAACAGACCCACAGCTTGATAAACTGTTGGTTCAGGAGTTGCGAAAGTTGTTGTAAGACTGGTACACTGTATACAGTATTACACTACTCCAAAGCCTAAAGTATGATGATATGTTTCTAACGTATTTTTACTTTCTCGCTACGGAGTAGAGAGAAAGTTATGTAATGTTGCGGGAAAAAAACAGCTAATTTTTAGCAGAAAACTCTTATTACAGTGCCCTGGTAACGAAAAAGTGGATAAATTCAGTTGCTGAATTTAGAAAAATCCTCTCTCACATGGGGTAGCCAGAATTCATGTTTTGTGGGTCCTTCATACCAAATAAATCAAATGACGGCAAAACGTCTGTACATCTGTCTGTCTAGCCACCAGTGAAAAACGCTAGTGGCTAAACCGTTGTGCCGATTTTCTCTAAAATTGATATTCCCCAATCGATTTGGCTGATGTCGTGGTTTATTAAGTTTAAAACGGATATATTAATTGTGGGAGGTACTTTACATTAAGCGCCTGGGATATTTTCCAAATTAAAAAAAATACTCCATCGTTTTTGGTTAAATTTTGTTGTTGAATAGTGTAAAGGACGTTTAAGAGAATGATGTAGATTTCACATTCATTAAAAACTCTAATTTTTTGAAAATTTTGAACAGCTCAAAAATTTTTTGGAGTCTTCCTACAACTAAAATATTAAAGAGGGAGTTTTTTCAGCTAAATATTTTACCCTTTATGGTCATGAACAAAGTTTCGAAATTTTGAGTACTTTTTGCATAATTTTGCATGAATGTACGGGTGAGAAAGTATTTTTATTTTAGCTCAACTGGTTTCAATCTTCACGATCCAACTAGTCATACGCCGAGCTATCCTAGTCATCAGGGTTTTCGTGACCTATCATGTCAAATCTCTCATTTAGATTGCACTGAACATATAAACATTTATTTGATGTATAACGTCAAAATATTTTTGTTCCCTGATAATAGCAAAAAATAAGATTAAAGATGTACGTATATCGCTTGAAAATTGTTTTGAGACTACAGCATACGTCTTTTTTTAATTTCATGACTAATCATGACATTGAGGTACAAAACGTGCTTTATCTGCATAAATTTATCTCCTTTTGAGTAAAGATAGTTTCATCACTTTTTCTTTATCACAAACTAGAACGATAATTTGATTTATTTCTTAAAATTGGTTGAAGAATGATGGTATTTTAATTACATTTTATTATATTTATTAAAGTGCAGGTTCAAAACCGCTAGAAATAAAAAAAAATGCGTTATGAAATTATGACGGGTGAAAAGTACAAAATGGTACAAGTAGATTTATAGATGAGAAATCTTTTTCTGACATACTTCAGAACCACGAGGGGTTCTCCATTGGTTCTCAATCAAGGGCCCCAAATTACATAATTATGGATGCTTAAGTTGCCTGTTCTTATTAACTAGATATCGCGAGGCACGTAGATACTTGGAAGGTAGTTACAATCCTCGCGTCATAATTATACTAAGAGAGATTACTGTGAGATTTTTCTCCTCGCTACAATGACTCCCACTCCTCGAATATTTCCCAAGGTAACAGTAATAAAGAAGAATGACAAGTATACGAGTATGATTGTATTTTATAAGATACACTGTTTTTAGTGATATTAACACAATCTTGCTTACTGATATTCAAAACAATAGGAAAGTCATAGTCAACATAAAATTTGACCTAGAACCTTTGGCTTCCCTTAAAGAAAATTTAAATACTTACTTTTCAGATTAGCAGAAACATATAAAAAGGGGCAAAGAAATCACCTAATGCGCGTATTATGTTACTGGCAACTATGAACTTTCGTATTAAATATATTTTAATTTATCCTAATAGTTCAATTAAGATGTAACTCAAAGTGAAATTCCAAAAATTAGTTCCGACTTCCCTCTTTGTGAAAATCTTCAGACAAATCTATTCAATTTTAAACAATCCTCATTTCAGTTACGTATTACTACGGTATCCGTTTTTATAGAGTAGCGCGGCTCCGTGTTTCAAATGCCCTATGACGACGTGTTGGTCAGCAACTCTAGCGATTCACGCGGCGATCAAGGAATACTTCACCGTCTTACAATTCGTAATACTGCGTTGTTCTGCAAAATATAACCAAAAAGTAAATGGTTTTATAATATGTTTTAATTTCCTTATGCATATAAACAAAACAACATGTAAAGTAGAAGTTTTGAACAATTTTTAAGGAAAAAAATGATTTAAATCTAATGAATGTTGTCCGTTTGATGTGAATAGTGTAATCATCAAAACGACCAAGTATTTCCATTCTGTTCATAAAAATATGTAGATATGTAAGTAATCTGAATAGTAAATGAGGGTAGCTAGGAGGTAATAGCTGTTCTGTTAGGAAATAATAGAAAATCACTGTCTTTGTTTGTAGGTCTATTAGACAAGTAAAAAACAACCTAACAGAGGGTTCTTTTCTTCATTATTGCTGCATTTAATTACAGGACAGTGATAACCTTTCAGCACACGCATTGTTATTAATGTGCTAACTGGAAAAACATAAGAATTCAGTTGGTGCATACCAAATATGTTCCGATATTCAGTATCTTTAGCTTAACTCGCAACCTCTGGTGGTGTCTGGAAGCACTACCTCTTGGTTTGGCAGGTTGTCAACGCATGAAATACCTTTGGCGTCCCTTTCACTTTAACGACCCATGGTCGCGCGCCCTCAGATTTTGGAGTGAGACAATGTGGCTAATTTTAGTCAGAAGAAAGAGAAAGCACTTATTATGCCCTTGTTAGTCTTCAACGTACTGCAGCCACTACATTGAAAAGAGTAAACGTAGGGGCGGAACCAGAGACAAATTTTGGTAGCGGAAATTCAAAATGTTTTGGTCGAATGTGTCGTATTACAGATTTCCTAAAATGTCGTAGGCTACACTCAGGTCATACTATATTTATTTAATGATTATCAAAATATTTTTGCTTAAAACTTTCGTGACAAGTTACAAGCAATATTTACTGAAAAAAATTAGGGGGGAATTTCCCTCATTTCCCTCCTCGTGGATCCGCGCCTGCTAAACGCCTGTCTCTTGGATGTACACTTTAAGCATTTATTCGAAGGTCGGTTTTTTATCATTTTAAGGAAATTATTTTTTATTAATTATTTTCAATAATTAATAATTTAATACTTATTTATGTGTTATTGGCATTTTAATAATTAACAAACTTTCGTATTTGCTTCATAATCAGATTCCATAATAATAATATTTCATTATTGTTATAACTAATGAAGAGCTTGGCGGTAATATTTCACGCGATATCTTTCTAATTTCTCTCTAAGCCGGCTTTCATTAAATAATAATTATTGTTACGTCGGCGTTAATAAATCGGTAAACAGTCATAACTTCCTTCTACATCTTCAGTATTAAAGTTTTGTTGCTCAAGCATAATGAACAGAATTGCCTAAAGAGATCTTTTTTTTTACCCGCCCATGCCTCAGCCCACCTCACCCCTTTCCACCCCACCCACCCTGCGCAGAGCAACAAGCTTCCGGGGTATGAAGTGCGTACTTGCCCGCCTAAGCTCTTGAATGGGAATAACACAGAAACAGGAAAGTTGCTGCAGCTTATGACCTGACGGTCGCCTCCTCCTGTGCTGTCTTGACGAGCCATACACGTCTGTCAATGACACGCGGTTGCCAAATTGCCAACAACAAATGCTCTAGGAGATCAACAAGATCTCTCCCTCTATATCCTTCAGTAGCATCTACTTGTAGTTTTATTTGATCTCAAGGGACCCCAAAACACGTATTTCCCTGAAAATCTCGAAATATATTTTACGCAGCATTACATAACTTTTCTTATAGTACGTATATTACTTCGTATATACGTCCGAATACAGGAAAGTAAAATGCGTTGATGTAAAAAAAATCAGCTTCCTAGGGCAATATGTGCCATATACTCAAGAAACGTGTTTTTTGTTTAATTTTTTCTCTGCTTGTATTGCATGTATCAGGCAAAAATAGGGGTGCTACAGAAAGGCACAAAGTTTCCCATATTACTTTTCTATTTACATTGGTCTCGGCTAGCTATTCGGACTGGTCACATACTCTTGGCAGATGCCATCTATCACCGCCCAAAGTACATTTTTTTGAAACGTTCTTAATTTTTCGGCGTTTTAGTAGTAGAACGGAAGTATTATCTTAAAGAACAGTAAAATCTCGTCATAATGTCAAGTTTCTTTCATAAATTTGGAGCCTTTTTAATAAAATGGCATCTAAGCGCTACTGTAAATTCGTAATTTGAACCTTTTTTCACTGAATTTTTGAAAAACTTCATATGTCGTCATTTCAAGCATTTACAGTCACAAATGCAATAGTGTTTACAAATTGATGAAAATGTTAATATTAAAGGCGTGAGAGATCTTTCAAAAAATTACATTCGTGTAATTTTTGAAAAAACAAATGAATACAGCAATATTAATTCTATGTCATCTTAAACAGTTCATTTAGTACTGTCTGTTGGAAAAGTTTGAAGATAATTTGAAGTTGTTTTTGAGAAAATGGCGTTTGAGTGTATGTAAAAATGAGGAATTTTGAGCTCATTTCCACGGAAAACTGTTGAGTTTTCGGGAGACTTTATCTGTCATTCTTTAAAGCACATGTACTCATAAATACAGTAATGTAAAGATATTGCCGCTTAATGCTTTTCAAAATCTCAAAGTTTCAGTTCGAGCAAGATGGACAGGAGTTTCCTCAATTTGAAAAAAATCTCACGTTGGTTAAGGCGCTGGTAGTGTTCACAAACACCAGATGGACAGACAGACGGATGGACGGGCAGATGGACGGACAGACGGACGGGTAGACGGCGCCATTCTCTCAAGCGTCCTTTACACTATTCAACAACAAAATGTAATCAAAAAATTTGATGCCATTTTTCTTAATGTCTCAGATTCATATAATGTACTTCCGCCCAAAAAATCGGTTTCAAATATCGGTTCCAAATTTCAGGATCCGCGACATCAGTAACAACGATTGGGGAATATCAGTACTTTACAGTAAGCCCCTAGGATATTTACAAAATTTTATAAAAATGACTCCAACTTTTTCTTTAAATTTCTTGTACATATGGAATTAAATACACTTATAAATGTGCCATAGGTCTGATTTTCAGAGTTTATTTGAAAATTTCAAAAGTTTGAATTTATTTTGTTTGTGTCTTCGTACAACTACAAAATTAAAGATGGAGACTTTTCTTTCAAATGAAATTTGTTCTCGAAAGTGAGTTCTTTCATTAAGGTAATATACATTTTTTGAAAAGTTTAGTAGATTTCGCTAATATGACGTGCAATATGTGCAATATTAAAAAATTACAAAAACAAGCAGTTCTCGAAAACAGCTCCAAATTATTTCTTTACACCTTTGATAAGGATAGTGCTAAATGTAGTCTTTAAGATGACATTAACATCAGTTTGATCTTATCTTTTGTTTTGTCACAAATTACAAAAGTGTAATTTTTTTACTAGCTTCTCACGCCTTTAATATTTACTAATGCGGCGATTTCTTTACACTATTGCATTTTTGATTACGTATTCTTCAAATAATGTCTAATGAAATTTCTCGAAAACTCCACACATTTCTAAGAAAATAAGTTAAAATGTTCGCATCTTCAGAAAATGTCAAACATCATTTTCTCAAAAACGGTTCCTAATCTTTTCTTCAATATTTTCGTATGGATAGAGATAATTGCATTTTTTTAATTTGACATAAAAGTAATTTTGTTGTACTCTTTGGGTTTTCAAAAAATACACAAATGTATTTTTTAAATCTCTTACGCAGTTAATATGCACATTTCCAGCGGGTCGTGTATATTATTATACTTGTGAGTGAAAGTACTTCAATTGACGTTAATGAAATTTATTGAAAACTCAAACGATTTCTGTGAAAAAGGGCTTCAAATTTCGCATTTGCAGTAAAGATTTTAAGTCCTCATTTTCTTAGAAACATTTTCTTAGAACGAATTTTAAACCGATAAAATTTGTTTTAATACTTTTCACTATTGTTCACGTTTTTTTAAACTCTGAAACAAATATGTTATAGAATGTTATGAGACACATTCCAGGGAAAAACTGAGACAGCACTCCACTGTTTTCACGTCGAAAATCAATTTCAAAAATTTACATTTTTTTCTATTTGAATTTGACACCAAAATTAGTTGATAAAAATACCTTCAAATTATACTATTTTCCTTCTGTCACTTTTTTCAGCCTGATACATGTAATAGAAGCTAAAAAAACAACATAACAGCACGGTTCTCCATAAGTCTCTGCAACAGATGGCCTCAGGATACTGGTTTTTGAGAATCTACGGCATATTTATCTCTTTCATACGAGAATGGCGATTATCGATTTGGTTTGGGGGCACTTTTTACTTCCTTATTCGGCTACATCCTTTGAAATTAGAAGAGGCGCTTTTAGAAAGAAGGAAGCTAAAAAATATATTCGGCAATGCCTGCACATTGCATTAACCATGTTCGCTGATTAGTAGCTGTGAATGTTGTCACTGTGATGTTGAAGAAATATTCTTAGAAGAAGATTTTAGCAATCATCACTTATAGGGTCTGGGTCCTCAGATTAGCTTGGAACATTTATCTTTACCATAGAGTTTTCAGTTCTAAGCCTAATTTTTAATCCTACTGAAAATGCCTGGTTTAGCCTCAAGGCAGCTGTTAAACGAGGTCTGTGGGCAAAATTGTCGCAGATTTTAACTGATGACACAGCAAATATGTCGCAAACTGAGTTTCCACTATGTCAGAAAACATTACAAATCAATATTTTCAAGTGAATAAGCAAGATAAGTTGCATCTCTACATAGCCTCAATCTACAAGTATTAAATTTAATTGATGTGATTGTTAAAATTATTATAATAATGTTATAAAATTGATTTTGAGTAATGTGTTCATGCCTAAAATTTACCTTTGCTACGTATCATATTATTATTATTATTATTATTATTATTATTATTATTATTAAACGTCAGTAAACTTGGTTCTTGAGAATAGTTGGTGCTTCCTGAATGAGTCGCGAATTTTTAATTTGATTACATTTGTACTTTTTAGCTTTCACTAGTTAGTTTTCAGTTTGAAATTGCTTAGTCTCAATCTGAAAGTGATAAGTCTGAACATGAATGCGTTTAGTCTTAATTTTATTGCGTAAATTCCCAATTTGAAATTGTTTGAAATTAAAATTGTTTAGGTAACACAGTTTAAAATCAAATAATTGAACCTATCTCCCTACAGCCTCCGCACAGCACTTTCTGTCTCTTCATTTTTTCATTGATCGATGATTCAGGGCGTGTCGACGGCTAAGGTCAATAATCCCGTAAGTGTTGTACACGTGTTCGTCGAGAGATGGCAAAGATCTTCCTCCGCTGGATAATGATTTCTGGTGCCGACCTACAGTCGTCTAACTTCCCCCAAAGAGGTATCTCCCACCACAAGGGCACCGCTCACGCCGGAACAAATTCTAAGTTCCCGACCGGTCTCCCGACATGTGCATGAAAGTGTAAGCAGTGCATGTATGTGTAAGTGTGTGTATGTAAGAGGTGAAGATAGGACAAGGAAGAGGAAGGAAATATCGCGACCGGTTCGGGGTGCGTTTTTTAGGGAACTGCTCCAGCATTGGCCTGATATTGATCAGAGAAACCACCGATAACTATCAATCAGAGCAGCTGGCCACTAGAATTCTCCTCCAGACAGTGCCTGAATTCGACCTAGGTATCTAGCTAGTGTCGAAAATCCTACCACCGATAGAACTCGAACGTAGGACCTCCCGGTCAGAGGTACTGTAGTGAAATCAGTTGATAACTCGAACCAACTCTCCCGGTGGTCTCTTCAGTATTGGTTAGTTTGCAGAGAGGAAGAGCAAACGGAATATCTGCTGTCTTCCTTTGAGAGGAATGTGGTTCAGTTGATTGCGAGGAAGACGTAGTGAAAAATATACATGTGCCTTTCGGCGCCTGTGACACGCATCACCATTAGCACGTGCGCGTTTACTATTTCCATTTCACTTGATTTGAATAAAGTTAAGTTAATACAGCAGCTATTTGGACCATAAATATTGTTCATTGTTTCTTAATGTGGAACCCCTTATTTAACCCGTGTCGGAGCTGAAAGACAGTGAATAATTGTGTCTATTAAAACATTTGATATGATCGTAATGGAACCAATTTAACTTTTACGTTAAATTTACTTCCAACTTTTCGTCATTCAACCTTTTATCTACAACGGCTCCAAGATTCTTACTAATTTACTTTACATTTATTACAATTAATAGTTGGAACACTCAAACATTTTGGTTAACATAATTCTGCAAGAATGTAAAGAAAGCTTTTCTCTTGTTCAAATATAAGATAATTATTAATAAGAACTTATTGAAGTAAGCGTGTTTTACAATGAAGCTCAAAATAATATCTTTGCGGTAATCAAAAATTTGTGAGTTGCGGTTAAAATTGTTTTTAAAAAAATTACGTGTTATAAATAAAACTTTGTAGTTTAATCACACGTCAGCTTCAACAATTTACTTTCTTTCTGTCACGTCGCAGCCATCTTCATTTACTAGACTTAAAACAACAACAAAAAAACAAAAAAAAAATCAGGGCAAAACCACATACGTATATATGAATATTCTAAAAATCTCAAGGGAATGATTTTTTTTGAAAGCATTTCGACTCTTTCTTCACGAGTGGAATTAACCTGCCACGCTATATATATATATATATATATATATATATATATATATATATATATATATATATATATATTAATTTGATGAGGACGCTCTCACTTGTAAGTAAAAGAGAGAGTGACCGATAGTTTTAAATGCCCTAATTGCTACCAGCCACAAACCGTGTCAGTTTGGTTACTTTATATACTTGTTATTTTATATTACACTTGAAACTCCTTTTTATATTTAATTTACATTATATTTGATTTGTATGACAGGAGGCTCCAATGTGTCTAAAAGAGCTATAAAAGCAAGTTGGAGCTACAGGCTGAAGTTCTAATTATTTAAATCATCGACAGACGAGGTTAGGCCGCGTGACACATTTAAAGTCTGTGAAAGCAAGTAATTCACTTTTGCCTTGCAGTCCAATCATGTTTGATAATAGAGATTAATTAATGATCTCAAACATTTTTTGATTAATTGCGAAAGAAGAACATAATTGCAAAATATTTTTCAGCGCAATTCCTTATTGAGCAGCGAGTACAACCTAGCGGTTTAGACGCTCGTCTGTGTCTCTAGACAACAAGTATATTTAGATTTCAGCGTAATCACTCAGATACAATTCAATTTTTGAAGGCACGGCACTTCGACCCTCAGGGTTATGGATATTGGATTAATAATGCCTTTCAGAAACGTCGGTGGAGTAGAAGCTTCACGGATTGGGTAGCGTGAAAGAGAAAATTGCATCTTGAAGCGGAACACATGTACTTTTCGTCTTTTTGACTTGATTGAATGGTTGTGAGTCCCATGGACATGCACTCAAGACGATTATTGCGCATATCGTGCAATCATGTCCCTTGTTCATCATAGAAGACATAATAAAAAATATCGGCATTAACGTAAAGAAATAAAGAAAAAAATAATTATTAAGACATAATAAACTTATCCGTTTTGCGAGTGATTCATCCAGGAAATACATCTCCTTTTTTTCCTCGCTTTCCCTAGTTTCCGTTTGTGGCAGTGAACGCAAGTTTTACTTCCGGTGACAGGTTCTCTTCTCTAACTGAAAAACTGCCCCAAATATTTATGGTCAGCATAGATTAGTTGATATTTCAAGTCTATAACGAATCGTTAAGTATAAATCACCAACGTCAACTATCATGCCCCCGTTCTATTCTTTTCCAGGAGGTGATAACTCCGCCCTCGACCTTGAACGGAGATGACGCTGAAAGAAGGCCAGGCTACAGAGCAGCATTCGTGGTCTGAGTCCAGCCACTTAAAATGAAGGCGATTTCAATTCAAGTCAGTAAGAAATAAAACACTAGCACATAAATAGTCTATTTTAGCACTCGGGATATGAAAGGAAGCTAATTTCAATTCAACTGCTTCCTTTCGGTTGGAGACCGAGATCGTGTCCGCATCCTGTCGCTACACGTGAACATCGCGAATTCGCTCATTGAATTGGCATAAAAAAGCTTCTACTAGCTTCGGAACCCATCGTAGCAAACATACATCCCATTCCTCTCATGTTCGTTTCGAGCATTTTAATATTCGCTGCAAGTATATCACAAAGGACGTCCCCGCGTTGGCTTGGCGGTCAATGGTAATTGTCGGGTCTTCTGTCATGGGCCGCAGGCGGAGCGACTCACTGCATGCACCAGAGGACGCGGCGACGGAGCGCTTGCCATGCCG
>BOPP01000005.1:5051656-5085452 GCA_017312745.1 Gryllus bimaculatus | reverse complement strand
GTGTCGTGTCGGGACGTTTGAGGGGTGGGGGGGGGCTGCCTACTTAGATGATTGTGATAAACATATAACCGGAATACGCCAGTTTTAATTAAGATCGCGATTATAAAATACTTATTTTCTATTCGCAATCTAGGAATGTTTAAAAATTGTTTTATTGCACATATAAGTTTTGCGTAACAGTCTTGCCAATAGCATACAAATTCAGAAAACCTGAGATGAATGTCCTCAATGTGGTACTCGTATCATGTTGTGCAATACGCTTCATCGTCTACCACGACTAATATGGTATCCATTCGAGACAATGAATCCATAACTGTAAATATGCGCCGCAATGTTTTGCTTAGGCACAACTGCTGATAAGACAAAAATGGACATTGAATTCTCAAATTGGCAATCGCGTTATCGTCCTTAATGTTTTCAACCTTTTCCTCGACTCAATCGAGACACGCGACAATCGTTAGCACAACTCATAGTTATGCATCCGCCTGCGATAGGCTAGCAATGCTTCGTACGAAGCTATCAGTGACGTGTCATAAGAACCCGATAGACTTGCAGTCCCAGAAGCACTGGGCGGTTGCGCGAAAGAAAAGGTCAACGAGGATGCAGAGGCTGGAAGGGTTAGCGGGGAACGGGCGAAAGGCCTACGTTCCATGCAATCGGCGCCGCCACCGCCGCCTGTTGTTACCGTCGACACCCTTTGCCTCTTGCACCGCCCTCTTGATCTCTTTTACCTCCGCCCCCACCACCCAATCACGTCGCGCGACATCTTGATCAACACAATTGCTGGAGCCGAAGAGGGTTGCTCTCGGAGCAGTTCCATTGCCACCAGAGCCTCTCGTACATTCTTTCATGAAAGCCTAATGTTAATGTTAAAGAATATCCAGTTCAATAACTGAAGTGAATATGCTATTCCAGAGCAGTGTTAAAGTGAGAGGAGGATGTTAAAATGGCCGAATGGCAAATGATCGTAACACAGGAAACAGATTTTTTATCATCTTATGTATAACGGTTACGTAATACTGTTATTGCAATTTGTATCCTGCGCATTCTTCAGACAGCTTTTGAAACTCAACAAAAAAAGGGTGGGAGAGTCGAATGTCCAATGTTAGTGCCCTCGGATTTGATAAAATAAAATATCTACAATCTAAATATTGCAAGAACGCAACCATAACCATCGCAATAATTTTGAAGGTATCTAATTATAATATGCCACGATATTTTTTGTAGTAAGCTAATTTTGGGAAACGTCTTTTTGATGAGCGCTCGGATGAATGTTTTCTTCAGTGAAGACACTTTTGAGCATTGTTGCTATTACATGATGAATTGAATTGTATTCATTGAAGACCATTCAGCGTTGCTCATCACATTGGGGGCCATGAATGAACGATAGGGTCCATTTTACTTGTATAGTGGGTTTTAGAAGATGACTAGATCAGAAAATGAACGTGATGTTTTGTGATTTAGACAGTATGGAGCAGAGAGTTTTGCACCAGAAATCCAAAATATGTGAAGTACATAATTTGCTACACACTTATTACAATTTTGCATCACTGTTACTGACTACGAAAAAGTTTCTGCTGTGTTAAAGAACACTTTTTTAGTAGAATATCTTCAAACTTTTTCACAAGACAATTTGTATCCATAACTGAATCCAGCCGTTTGCCAGTGAAATAAGATTCACGTTACTTTTCTGCAAAATGACAATAAAAAAAGTGTTACTTTATTTTTGCTCCAATCATAATGGTACACTTTTCATTCGCTCGGCAGTATGTTTTATACGTGCGCCAATGTATAAGATTAATATACAAGGAGTTTTCACCTGGGATCTATTAATGTTTTTTATAAATCCCTTCTAACATTGAATTACCTCTTTGATTGAGAGTAAGTGTATTAGTGCATTCCGTCATTTAGTAAAAACTTAATCAACTATAAGAACCTGTTAAACGTGGGTGTAATTTTTGAAGATTCTATTAGTATCTGAAGATAAGTCGCGAATGCAAACTCGGACTGGTTGAGAGCTGCGTATTAAATTGTTAATACCGTAATATTGATGATTATTTATATGTAAATAGCCATTAAAATATTCCTCAGTAAGTAGTGACAACTATTGTCTTACCTAGTTGATGGAAAGGTCTTCTAGACTGAATACAAATATTTATATTTTAATAAATCAAAATTAATACGAACCTTAGAAATACGTAGTCTTTTGTAAAAGTAAATTATTAATATCCAAAATAACAAGAAAAAATAATTAACCTAAATGGGAGTTAGATTTACATAACGTTAGAACGAGAGAATTTAGAGATCTTTCCTCCCATGCTGTGTTCTATCATAAATACTCGTAGCTTGAAGAATTAGTTTTGAAACGATGGCGTATGTCGTGCGGCAGGTCAGGACCATGTTCGTATAACGCGTAAAAGATACATTATGACTAATTCATTTCCATTAGTATTTTTATTAGACTACTACTCATTTGTGCTTTTGGGCATGCTTATTCCTGTCAACCATGACCCGTAACGAAGTGGAGTGCTAGCTCACCACTATGTGTCTCTTAGTAGCTGCCACTGTCGCTGCTGTTACCGCCGCCAGCCCCGTTCCGCTAGTGAAATCGCGGCTCGCCCGCCTACAAAAAGGTCGCGGCCTAGATTTGGGCGCCGCCACCGCTGCCGCCGCCGCCGCCGCCGCCGCCGCCGCCGCCACCGCCGCCGCCGCCGCCGCCGCCGCCACCGCCGCCTCTCTCCCTCGGTGGCCCCGCACGGCCGATGCCCTCGCGCCGCGGAAACCATCAGATAGGGGCTCTGCATCTGATAAGCCCAGGCCGACTCCAGCTCCGGGCCGGCCGAGGTGGCTCAGGGCGTCAACTGTCTGGCCGAGAGGCCCTGGGGTTCGAGTCCCGGCCGGTGGCAGCTAGCTACACAGCTTGAACGAATTCTCCGCTGCCTAGTGGAGAATTTTAGCGGACGGCTGCTCTAGTCGGTTGCTTTCCGCAGTTTTTCCCATCAACAGCAGGCGACTGCTGGAGCAGTACTCTAACAAACGGACCACCCGCGATCTTTCCTTCCTCTTCCTTGTCCTATCCTCATCCTTTACCTACGTACACTTACATGCACCACTCTACAACACGTGTCAAAAGACTAGTCGGGAACTAATAGCTTGTTTCGGCCGGGGCTGAGCCCCGCTGCTGAAAGATACCTGTTGAGGGAAAACTCCAAAAGCCGACGTGTAGGTCGGCGCGGGATCGTACCAACCAGCTGGGAGGATCACCGCCACCTGCTTCCATAAAAACGACCACTACAGCTACGGGAATAATTATCATAGCATTCGATACGCCCGGGACAACGAAATAATAAAACAAGCAATCGATTTAGCTCCGGTGCGCTCACGACGTGGTCAGGTTATGTTAGGTTCCGGACGATGGTTTTTATCAAAGTGTGAAAGGAGGAGTGGACGATGATAACTATTATGTATTGAAGGATTTCACCTCTTTTTTTTTCACTATTGGCCTTGCTATGATCAGGAGACTTGTTTCGAAGGTACCATCTCCTCTATTCTCATGGGTTTTTACCGTACCGTCTTTTATTCCTGCGTTGTTTTTAACTATTTTGGGGAAGACCCACAATAAATATGCTTTCTCATACCTTTTGGACTTCCACTCTTAAGTCAGGTAACCGTTTTACACGCTGATGGTTTGTTGTATGTTTGAGGCTCTAGTAAGTGAAGTAAAGTTTACATTCATCTCGAGGAAAGTTTTTCATTGCATAAGCAATGTGTACCAAGCTCTCAGTTACTTCACAACGTCTGACTTATTTTTTTAGCGAGCGATCGCCAGCATTAACTACTTATTACGGCAGAACTCGCTTCATGGCATAAAAAGTAAGCTGGCAACTCTCGCGTCGAACGAAGTAATTTTTTTCGTAAATCATGTGTGGAATCTCGGGGGTAGATACGTTGTATATTCTTGAAATATTGGTTTTAGTTTCCGATATTTGCAATAAGTATTTGTAGCTAAAGATATTCAATATATTTATAATCTTTAACTTCAGGATTAGGTGAATAACTACCTATGTAGGTAACATAAAAATGAATATAAATGTCTTTTTTACGCGTATGCGTCTTATTGTTGCTGAATGGAAACAATGGTGGACAATGCAAACAAATACACTGTCTAGAGTAAAGATTGTATTGAAATTTAAGGTTAATGAATATTTTTCTAGTACATTGTTACTATTTGTCGAAACCTAGAATCTTCAAAGGCCGAACCGAGAGAGATGGCTCAGGACATACACTGATGCCACTGCAGTCCCTCTGACCGGGAGATCCTAGGTTTGAGTCCCGAACGGTGGCAGGATTTTGTACACAGTGGACTGCAGCCGCTGACTGGAGGGGAATTCTAGCTTCCCTGACCGGTAGCTTTCCGTGGTTTCTCCGAGCAACACCAGGCGAATGACGGAGCAGTACCCTAACAAACGGGCCACGAACCGCGCGCGATCTCATCTTCCTCTTACTTGTCCTGTCCCGACACCTTACACACGCACACTTACAATAACACGCACTACACTACCACACATGCCGGGAGACCCGTTAGGAGCCAAGAGCTTGTCCCGTGTGGAAGAAGCCTTGGAAAAGAATCATGAGAGCAGCCTGTTTCTAGATTTCTCTCTGGGTTGTCGGCTTAGACCTATTTATCTACTTTCAAAAATTCGCATCCGTCGAGATTAGGACCATCTCTTCAATTGCGTATTCGCAAGTACATACGCATATAAAAATTGGTCTAAACTTTGTTCACTCTTCCAAAAGAATTTGGATAAATAAATTTGTTTACTTTAAATTCCAGACAGTTTTTGTTCTTATATTATTAGTTTGGTGGTCACGTTTATACATGATACAAAAATAAGTCATAAACTGAAGGAATCGAGCAAATTATTCAAACATTTCCCGTGTGAAGTGAATTCTGTGTTAAAAATATGTACTTATTGTTCCTTTCGATACATTTTAACCAATACTTTTGAATGTATTGATGAAATACAATCTTATTTCTCAATTAATATTAAAATATACACGACATTCTGATCTATAAGCTAGTGTAAAGAAAACTGTGAAGTCGAACAAGGACAAATAAAAATAGAAGACAACGGGTCTAGAAAATAATTCATATTCACGACTTCACCAAAGTAGATACCAAGAGTGAATATATGAAATAGAGCGGCTTCTGAAGAACGCGTTCCAGAGGCTACGTGGACGTAATTGACTTGGTCAACTACATGCACGACTGGTCGATTTCCATAGTTAAGTTCGTCCCCTTCATGTTGGGGTAAAGCGGTCATTTGCCTCGTTTTCTTTATGTAACCAAAAACTTGTTTGTTACTTATCCACTCTTTCGTTTAGTAATTCATTTATTTATTATCCAGGTTGTTTTACGTTAAATTCAGATGTGTGTTGTGTGGTTTTGCTTTTCTTCTTACATATTTGTAGTTCCTAAAGAAAAAACCCTGTGATTTTTAATGATTACCTATTATCTAATTGAAATGATAGGTAAATTAAATTGTTTTAGTGTCCTAAATTATATAAAATTTGTTTTTGCTTTCTAATATAGTAATGTGCGTCTTTACGCGTAATTGACAAACAGTGGACTACCCCAGAGCACTCAGTGACGTCAAGGATAATGTCCTACTGTAGAGAAATTAAATGGAAAAACCTCCATTGATATAAACCGACTGACATTGTCTTCAAACGAAGGCCGAAAGACTTCAAATTTGAGAGGCGGTGGTGAGCACAAAGCGTGACACAACGCTGAAATAACAACAGTTCCGCGCTGGATAGCGAAGCGGTTACCAGGGCAGTGAAAACGTGACCGAGAACTAAGAAAGTTGCTCTTGAGGGGAAAATGTCTTGTTTTTACGTTACGCTGCTCAGTACCGAACAAAATCAAACATTGATAGTAAAGTTGTGTAAATTGTTCAGGACTAGTGTTTGCTTTAATTATGTACACCATCTGTCTTAAAAGTAAACGAAATCTCAGTTTGATCAAAATGAAACGAGATACGCATGGTAAAAACGAAATAAATTCCACACGTGATATACTATTCGAAGAGAAAAGAGCGGAATAATGAATTTTATCTATTTTATCCTCTTTATTGATCTTTGTTCAAAAATAAGACTACATTGCCTCAAATGAGGCTTCAAGGATACCCAAGTGGTTTGGAGGAGAGGAATGCTTCACAATTTACCATACATCGTCTCTCTACGGATGTGATTTGACAAATATAGCCTTTTTTGTCCCCGGAACGGACATCTCTTTCACTCATTGAATAGAATGCAGTCTATTATAAGAGATCTGAAGACTTATATATTTATTTTATTTAAATTGAAAACGCTTACTTTTTAAAATATTTATGAAGACTATAGTTATAAAAAACGAAAATATCTAAAATTGAACTTAATAAACGTTAAAACTGGTTACCTAATTGAAACTAATATTGCTTCAAACCTTGTAAATAGGAATGAAAAATTATATTTATTCTAGCTAAAAAAGGGGTGCAAAAAGTGACAAAAACAATGGAAAATCACATTTAGAAAGAATTATTATAAAAATTAATAATTAAAATGTTCACATTTTTACTATAACTCACAAATTTACATTAGCATTTAACGTGTAAGGAAACAATATATTCTTTGTACTCTTGATTCCACATGACCATACGGTACTATGGCTACGAATTTCTTTTATTCGCGACGCTCTCTACTTGAAATGATATTGTGGGCTCTCTTTTGAAACTTGAAAACGGAAATATATGTTTCGTTCTTCGCATTTGAATAATAGCCATTACGGAGGATGGTTCATCGCACCAGAGACTGTCTTCAGACGTAATCGGAGGCCATACGCAAGAGTAAGATGGTATTCCAGGTGAACGAACAACGTCCGTCGGCATCAATGAAAACTATCAAAAACGTTGACTGGTGACATCTTCTTTTTCATTTTATTAGGTTTATAATACAGTCTCTGCTCCAACAGAAAGAATAAGACAGTGCCTTCGTGTTGTCCAGGCTTGCTGGTATATATCAATCTTAATCGAGGTCGATGCCAGGAGGGAAAAAAGAAGAATGACGCAAAGACAGAAAAAGGCAAAAGTTAGACAAAATGGTAACAATAGCCATTAGAAGTTAAAATAGGCAAAAAGGCAAATTGAAAATCGGATGAAATAACTCCAAAAGCACAATTAAGAAGTTCCTATTGACAAATGGCATGAAATAACAATAACAAAACAAAACAGTAACAGTTACAATAAAAATAACAAAAGGACATTTTGCCAAACTTCCGGGTTCTAATAATCATGCTAACGACATCAACCATTTACAAACAAACTATTGTGAGTAGTTGCAGTGATTTTTGCCGAAAAGTCTGTGCAGCTGACCGGGGGAGGTGGCCCAGAGCATCAACAGATGTCCCTGCAGTTCCTCTCACCTGCAGGTCCTAGGTTCGAGTCCTCACGGTAGCAGGATTTTCCCCACTAGCTTCGCAGCTAAGCCGAATTCAGTCACTGGCTTGAGAATTCTAGCAGCCGGCTGCTCTGGTCGGAATTTTTTCGTGGTATCTACTATCAACACCAGGGAAATGCCGGAGCTGTAAACCAACAAACGGAAGGACGGAATCTTTCCATCCCTTTCTTGTCCTACTCTCACCTCTTACACACACGCACACATACACACTAACATACACTACACATGCCGGGAGACCGGTGGGGAGCTTAGAGCTTGGATCGGCTGGGTAGAGCGCCCCGCTGGTGGGAGATACCTGGTTAGGGGAAAACCCGCTAGCCGACGGTAGGTCTGCACTGGATCTTGTGATCCAGCGAGATATTACAGACACCTCTCGAGTAGGAAACGTGCACTACACTTACGGGAATAATACCTTTAGCGGTTGACGCGCCGGGAGTCACTAGCAATAAACGATCAGTGGAGCTGACGGCAGCGCTTGTGTGCTCGGCAGGTCGCAAGGACTCCCAGCGCCAGCCAGCGGCGCCCGCGCACATCCCCGGCGCCCCGCGAGCGCCTGCCCGCCTGAGCGACCCCCTCCATGGCGCGCAAAGTGGCCGAAGTCACCGCCCCTGAGGGCGGCGGGTGAGTACTCCAGACACTCTACTTCACCACTGTCACACGCAAACGCTTTATGCGTTTGGAGTTTCATAATCTGTTTTTGAAGTGTGAAACCTCTCTGAAAGACTACCCCTTTTTAAACGTCCACCCTCGTGCAATTCTACCCCTATTAATATATCACCCCATTCCTATCACCAGCCAGCCCTTACCGTGCCACCTACCAGCCCCTCAATAGCTATTTCTTATATTTACCCTTTTAAGAGACCACTTTGAGAAAACCTCAAGTACAAGTTCTCATAACACTGTACAAGTACACAGTACAGTCGTTAAAATAATAATTGGCAATGTTGTAAAAAGCATTCGCGCGATATGTTCTGTGCCTCAGCTGTATTCTCGAGGTAATCGAAAGGCGATGGATTCCGTCAATCAAGTAACTAAACGCTGTGTCTACTGACGTATCACGGCCACTCACGCTATTTCATTTTTATATTTTTAGTGAGACAGTGGATATGAAAACGATCTAACATTTATTTCTTAGGGCTTTCTTTACTTTACATTCCTGAAAGAACATCTGGTGCGCTAGAATGTGTGTCAATGTCTGAAGTCAGGGTTATCGACTTGCTCCATACGAGTGTTTGGGTTGGGTCAGGAATCTAAGATCAGCGCTCATCCAAGTCCCGCAGTTTTTCTGTAGTTTTTTAAATTTTGTTGAGGGAAGAAGTAAGAGAGGTTCTGATATCATAGGACAATAGAATGCGTCTTGCATACCCAAATAACGTACTGAATCTTCACAAAGAAAATGGAGATTGGTTGCCGATAGACACTCATCGGCAGTTCTAAAACTGAAAATGATTTAAACATTAATTTTTAAACGAAGAGAAGGAGATATTTATATATTTAAATGCGTTTAATAAGATAGTAAATAATTCTGAAAAGACATTTACGCCATAAAGGCAAGAAACACAATAAAATTCAGAAAAATTGTTTAGTTTTTCATGATTATTGTTCATATACTAAAAAAATGTAACTAAACTTCCCATCTAAAAGACCACTCGTTCAAGGAGCCAGCAGTGGTCGCTTAAAGCTGGTTTAACTGTGCATCTTCCAAACTTTTTCACATGGTTGTGTGGCCCACTAGACAGTCGAACTTTCGGATATTCCTGACAAGCTTAGAAAGAATAAAGCTCTCAGCTAATGTGAAAAGAGACTTGTCTTTAATACAACAGAAATCTTTCATTATAAAGAAATGGAAACCAACCGCTTTACTCAACAAACAAATATTAATATTACTAAATTTTATTAAAGGTTTCATATCAATATATATATATCACGAATTGTATGTATTAGAATATCATAAAAAAACGTAGGTGTACCATGGAAATTTATTTAGAGTTAAGAATTATCCAACTAAATTCGTGGTTTCTTCAGATCAATGTTTCACAAAATGATCAGTTGTAGTTTTATAAAATATTTAGATTTGTTGTACATTTTTAAACTTCATGAATTGGATTCAGTGTCACCTACCCTATACATTTTTTAATACGGCAATATTTGCAACCAAAAATGAATATTATTAGGATAATAGAAAGGAACTGAATGTTAAACATTTTGTGTGGCACATCAAATTGTTGGAGAGTCGAATTGTTTCATCTCAGCATTTTACCACACTTGTTAGATCTGTTCTCGAGGGTAATGAGAGGCAATCGTTAGAGACAGGCATTTGAAAATCCTTCATATTACTTGAAAAGCGAATAAATGAAACAAAAAAATATGTCCAAATATTACCATTACGAGAAGTAAATGCAAATATTATACAAACATTGCGAAATCTCTATCTTCACTGGAGGTCTTTGAGAGTTTTATTCTTTTTAACACTTGTGTAATTGGAGACTCAAGGTCAGAGTGACGAGGGTCATCGTGTTCCGTAGCGGGCTCAGTTGTTGGAGTAATGGCTTCAGAAATAGACTTCACGTAGAATCTGATATTAGAGAATAGTTATCCATTTCTCCAACTTCAAAGAAATGCGTTTTACTTAAGAAGGAAAATATCAGTCATATTAAATTTCTACATTCTAATTGTTGTATCTTTTTAACTTTAAATGTATTACGTAAAATTTGTTTGAAAATTGATTTTATTGAAAACTAGTATGGCTACAACATCACATAGTTTCTCGCATTATTTGTAACGGCTCGCAATATTATCGTCTCCTTTATTATTTCAGTAGTATGGATGAATTTTGCGGCTTTCACACGCAACTTATCTTGATAAATGAGGTATCTAAAAAGAGAATTTCACAGAGTCGTGACAAAGGGCACTTTGACTTTAAAAATAAGGATTTGTAGAAAATAACGCATCTAAATATTCGTGTCTAATGCAACCCGCAACACTCGGGAAGCATCGCTCGAGAACAATCTCTAAATTCAATTTTGTAGTTTTTGCAATTGCGAAAATACAATGTCTTTGCCGCCAACGAAACAATACAACTTTTTTTTACGGCAATACGAGTATTTATGACGAAAAGTCCCTGTTTTTTGGCACACGATTAAAACACGTTCTCTTTTTACGACGTAAGGGTCAGAAAGTAAGAAAACTATTAAGAAAGGTGCTTTCTAGGGAGTCGTAATGTAAAAACAGTATTTATTAAGTTTAATCGAAATATCTTTCTTTTACCTACCATTTTTACAAAAATTGAATTAAAAAACCACTCGTCGCCATCACTTCAAACTTACATGAAAATTTCTACGAACCGCGAAGACCGAGAATTTCTATGAGAAGGAGAACGAACAGAAGATCTGCTTAAGGTGATACGTTCATGCCAGCCGCTAGTCAAGTACTCGACCATTTATTACATCTACAAATTAATAATTTTTGCATGTAAACGTAACCGGACCATTTAAATAATTACTTGAAAATAGTTAAAAGGAAAGAATTGAATAATTGCTCTAGAAAAACAGTGTTTACTAATAAATTTGGTCTCTCACAGGATTTCATTTTCATAAGTTGGCAATACCTTATACACTTGCTGACGCGTTGAATATTAGTTCACATTGTTTACAATGAAAGTGAATCATCGTCAAATAGTATATGGTTGAGTGTGGTATAAAACTTTAACTTCAGTGGTATTATCTCTTACCTCAAGAGAAACAGTGAGGGCAATAGCATGATTTGTTCAGCATAACTGCTAGGCCGAGAGCCAATTCTTCCGGTTGCGATGAATTTCGCAGTTAGTTTTTCATCAATTACTTCTCAGAATGCCCGGTGAGGTATGTTACGTTTAATATCATGTGATTCCTGAAAAATACTACTTATTGAATGAAAGAAAAAGTACTTTCACCTTATTACTTCTTCAATACTTAAAAAAACATCCCCGGGAAAGTTCTTCCATAAGTGTCTGTACTATTTTAAACTTATATAATTCAAAAATTATGTCGGCCAGGGCCATTTTATCTTAAAACTTTGAGGAACTGATATTTTTCATTCATTTAAAGTATTATACTACACCGCGGTAGATATTATGAACATACTACCTTAACTTGTGACATTCAGGATGTTAAGGGACCTCTTAATTTTAGTATCAGTGAAAACGTCGTGTCGTTCCACATCAACCTTCTATAAAATTCAATGAACAGTAATATAAAAAAAATTATGTCCACGTCAAAGACGTGGCAGACTTGTCAAAGACAAACACGAGAGAAATAATTCAATCTTAAGTTAATCAAAACTAAATTTATCTTCTCTTTTAATGTCCAGATTCTGTCAATAAAACATTAACACAGTCACCACTTTTGTCTAGCCTTTAAGCCAAACTTTTGACTATTTGTTCAGTGTTTACCATATTGCTCCCTCATCACTTACATATGTTTGTATTGTTCATGAATATAAGCTCTTTTCGTAGGCAACTTTAAACCTTCTTTAAAAATAATCTTCTCCTTGTTGTTAGTTCTCTCCCTGTGTAACGGTTAACGACCGGCTACCAGAGCAAATTCTTATATTCCTTGGTTGCTATCCTTGATGAGAGGCTTTTGCTTCTGTTTCGTTATACAGCTCTCGCAGCATATAATTACGAAAGGAAATATGAAAAGTGACGCGAGGGGTGCGAATTTTGTGGCACTCAAGTCGCCGAGCTCAATCGGTTGTTGTGGCGTCGAAACTAGGCGGCGCGCAGATCGAGGCGGAGTTCAGTGTAATGCTGGGCCCAGAAAGTGTTTCACGAGGGGGGGGCAATTTCAGTTCGCACGGACCCCTGTAAATATTATATTAAAATAGTACTTAAAATATGTTAGGATGAAATAATAGATATTTATGACATGGGAGGTAAAAGTGGCGTCTTTTTACGAGTACGAAAGTTTGTTACACAATTCTACAAGCAAAATTAAACGCATTTTATAATGTATTATACACTAGTTTTAGACAGCCTTACTAACTTCCATTTTACTTCAATTCGAGAACACACATTACTTGTTAATGCACTTAACTGTATACTACATTATATACATTGAGGTCAGCAGTAGCTGATGCTGTCAGACGAAAGTCTTCTAATTTATTTATTACATACATATATCTTTATCCGATCATTGAAACATAGTCTCGATTTTAACAATAGTGCAAAAAATTAAACTTTTAGCACGTTTTAAAGTAACAAGTTTTTCATGTCTGTGTAAAAATGTATATTTCGGGTATATTCTCAATATGAAAACTGTTTCGGATGTGATGAGATCTATATATGGTATTCATTTTGAATACATTGAGTAAATTGTTTAAAATTACAAAAGGTTTGCTTTTGCATCTCCCGCGCCCCTGAATATGTCACCGGTACCGTACTTAGAGTACAAAGAAATTGTATGTACACAAGATTTAGAGAAAATAATGCAAAGCTGTATTTCAAAAATTTAAAAGTTGGAAAATCAGTGTTACCCTAATGAAGAATTCTAGCGGAAACGAAATTATCGTTAGACGTTCACAGGTTTTGAATAATTTTTCTTCCTGTCCATGCTTTTCAGAGGTTTCACAAGAAAACATCATATTGGTAATGCAACTCCATGCATAAATATTCGAACTTTACAAGTCCACCTGTCTTCAAACTTCTTTTATTTTTTTATTTTTCTCTTCGGGTGAAAAGAATGCCAGCGATTTATCGCGTAAATTACTCACTTTAAAATATGGATATTATTTTGAACGTTCATGCTTTGAAGTTTTTACAACATTAATTTTAACAACACTATATACGCTAAATGCCTTTGCGCTAGCGTCTAGACGCTAGCTGCCTCGTAAGCAGAAAATCTTTGAGGCATGAAAATAGGATTTTAAGGGCCTAGCATACATCGTTTCCAAAGATGCACAATTATAATGTTTGCAGTAACATATTTTATGCCATAATCTGCAAACTTTTTAGTTTTAAATGTTTTGTTTACAAGACAGGATAATAATTCCTCAGTACAGTAGTAGCACTTTAACGAAGTTTTCTATCGAAGGTGTCATATAAATAGTTACAAACCTTCTTATATAGTATATCGTGTTACATATTATAAAGAGGCTATTAATTTTATAAATCTTAACTAGAGATAATCAAGGGCTTGAAAAATATTTCACTCTAATATATCAATCACAGAAAGTCAGTATCAATGTAATAGTGGAACGAAAATTATTACTGGTGTTTAGAAAATATCGGATGAATTGAAAACGGTGTCATGATTTTGTACGGGATCATTAAATTTTGTTTTTTTAGATATGTAATGCAAAATAAATTGTCTTCTTGTATATGCTCAGGAAGGAAATAAAAATGAAACATATTTAATTAGATATCGCCAAACTTCCTCGTCATAGTCTCGCTTCACATCACAACTGCTTGAAACCCAAATGGCAAATTTCCTCTTTGCGGCTGAGAGCTGATGCCATACGTCTAGGTGCTGGCCTTAATGGCAGTTTTTTATGTTTTTAAGAGCCCGTTATACTGTGAATTTCTTTTGCACAGCCTCGGGCATCGGCGAGTCTAATGAGTTTCTACGAGTGTGTAACGGTTTCATAATTTTCTGCTTACGAACTTATGTGCACAACCGGGAACGAAATATGACGTTTTTTACTTGATGCGAAAGAGAAAATTTTGAATCGGTAAACACGATTTTTAATGATAATCTGGATATAAGCATTTTTTATATATAATTGTTAATGAAATAAAATTAATAATTGTTGTTAACTTAAAACATTTGAAAAGTAAAAGTCAATGATCTACTTTCGGAAAATGAATACATACAAATTTGTCCTTCACAATTTTAAAATATTTTGTCACTTAACAGAATTTTATTAATCATTTTTAGAATAAAATATTTATATGAATAGGTATTTGTGAAGTTTTTAACTGAATCGTATCTTAGTGAAAGATAAGGACAAGTTAGAAAAAAGAAGTGATTATTAAAATTTTTTATTTTATAACTCGGAACAAATGACAACCATTTCTTGTGAAACGTAAGTACATAGATTTATTTTTCAAATTGTATTGCAGTCTTTGCCACGTTTCAATACAAGTCATTTTTGAGGAACTATTTAATCCCCAACTGGTTGCTATTGTAAAAAAATACCAATTAATTTTTCATATTGTGAAGATCAGTAAACAAATTCATCTGTCTACGTACCTCTTCAAGCATGCGCGCTGATATTTAAATTTACATTTATATTTATGTATAATTCAGAGCGAGTTTCGTATAGAACAATCTTTCGGTGATGATGTTCATTTGAGTCACTAATGTTCAAAGAGAAGTGGTAATGTTTCATCTTTAATAAGACCAGTGCGCAGGACAATTGAATTTACTTATTATTCCATCTATTCCTGTGTACATTTATTTGTAAAATAGCAGTAAGGCATCTGTAATTCGTTATATATCACCACATTTTCATCATAATGCCACATAGGATGTGTGGGAGGTAAATAATACTGATTCATTTCCGTTCAATAATGCAAATGGGCAGTATGTTCGGACTGTATCCTGTGTGTACCGGAAGATCTAATGAAGTATTTGGCAACAGTTTCCTCCTTACCGTTCATGTCCATTTTATATTTTTTACAAGGAACTGACTATATATGTTTCATAATTGCGGAAGAGTAATTACATTTAGAATATAATTACAAACGCTTATAAAATAATTAGAGTTTTCAAAATTCCATAAAACAAAATATCGATTTAATAGTTGCGTTATAGTCAGTGAGTATACATTGTATATCCATTACAATGAAAATAACTTTTCACAACGGCTTTTTGCTTAACTTTATCTCCTTATTACCTAAAACATTCTCAGTTACTAAATTGAGAAATACGATCCTTTTAAAATACTTACAGAACTTCACAAAATGAGATGGTAAGAAAGCTACTTCGATAAAATAACACTTTCAAGGTTCGGATCCAAGCACCCAAATAAAGTATTCATGATACCTACTTTGAATGGGCATTATACTACGGAGGTGAATGTGAGAAGGGGTCAAGACATCATCACTTCTGAAGTGATCGTACATGGAGTTCATGAATATCAGTGGTAATTCGAAAATGTGATGGATCTTTTCCCTTGCATTTCTTCCATCTATTTTTAAGCTGTCCCACAATATGAGAATAGACAACAAGAAAATGAGACACATGAAGACTATTGAAGATATCAGTGAATATATCATGTATGTAATAACGCAATTTTGTATTTGTCAGTGTCAGTTTGTGATCAGTGTTTATGTTTGAGCTAATCACTATTTGGTTTTAAACATTTACCACTACAATACAAATCGGCAATCTGAATTAACTGGGGGTGTGGTCTATTCGGATTCGGAAATGTTCGAATTACCCGAAAAAATGTATCGTGCATATACAAATACGGATATCTATAGGAACCGACAACTTCGATCAGAAATCTCCACGATACTACTGCCTTAGCGATATCGGCTATCCGGATCGACAGTAAAAAAAATAGGAAAAGTGAATTTCCACGCAGCTTCCATCTCAATATTAATACATTCCCTCTCTCAACCATATAAACCATATAAACCAAGAAAAATATTTTTTGTATACTAGCATTATTATATTAGCATTCTGTATACGTAGCACTATTGTACAGTAAACGACCTTTACTGTTGCAAGAAGTCGTTCATAATCGGGCATTTTGCGGCACAAATAATGACGTATCAGATCTTATGGCACGAATGATTGCGATATCACACATTTAGTCAATCGCAGTGAAAGAATCGTAGGGAGGTAGAGGTACGAGTAAACAGAACGGCCGGCCACAGTTATCTTGCACAGATGTCAAATACCCAAGACGTCACAAGAAAGTTGTTTCGCAAAATTAAGTTTGAACTGTAAATTAGTAATGCTGTTATACAAAAAAAATCACGTATGCAACTCGTTCGTAAATATTTGAAAAGTCGCTCCTAACGTCGCTCGTTTTCGTTTTGCTCGTACTCGTGCAATAAAGTTTAACATTATAAACTTAATTGCATAAAGTGCTATTGTCAATCAATTCCACCTTCCTGTCTTCCTCCCCGAGAAACCTCCGCTTCAGCGAGCGGCTGCACGTGCCGGCAGGGGCGGCGACGGGCTGGGCCCGCGCTGGCAGCTGTGGCGGCGGCGGCGCTTCGTGCTGGCGTCCCTGGCCTTCTGGGGGCTCGTCTCCATGTACACGACGCGCATCAACTTCAGCGTCGCCATCGTCGCCATGACCAGCGGCTCCGGCGCTTGCCACCGCGCCGCCCTCCCCGCCAACGCCTCCGCCGCCGCCAACGCCTCAACCCAGGCGGTGAGCAGCCCTCTGGCCAAGCGCAGAACGCTCCCTATAATGCCTCAGGCGGCGATGACACGTGCCTGTCGCGACCCGTCTCTAGTAGCAAAGAACCCACACAATTATTTAAAGCTTATTTTTTAAATCTACAGTGTATTTAAGCAGGACGTAAAATTTAATGGCCGATTTAGTGAGACTAATATTGACGTCCAAAAAAACATTACGCTTTTGGTTAGATGGTTAGATCAAGGAGGCGCAACGGAGCAACCGGTCTAATGCTTGAGGGAGAAGAAGAAGAAGAAGAAGCAATTTTGTATTGTAAATATTGTAGCATTCAGCAACATGTGTTAAGTGTATAGTATACAAGGGATACATTAAAAATCCTAGAGTATAGGTTGATATATAGCAATTTTTGCCAATTAACGTGTATTAGTGCGCATTTTCACGTAGTTGCACGCGTGACGTTTGCCCCTGATGGTTAGGCATTTTGTCATGCACCAATGTTCGGTTGGTATACAAAATCTCTTTGCGTTAGAACGTGACCCGCTTAACTCTTATGTATAAAGAAACGCATGAACAATCACGGACAAATATTAAATTTTCAACTATTTGTCCATTGGCAAAACATGATCATTTGTCCATGCTCATGCCTTAAATTTTGTAACATTTATTCTTAAATAACTGAATAGTAAAGTTTATAGAATGCTCTAAAGGGCACAGGAGAAATCGTTGTCACCAATTGTGATCAGGATCCCAACGAGCGGCATATTATAATTCATCAAGGAACGGAGACTATCAAGCTTAATAATATCATTTATGGTGTTGTCATTATGTGGCCGAAATCAATAGTGTTTTTTAACTTTCCATTTATACATATAATGTAGTACAACGTACAGACGTTACTAGTGGTTTTACATATATACTGATACTTTTTTTAAACTTGTGACTTTTGCCTCGATTCGTCTCTTGTAGGTCTCAATTGCTGGCTATGTTCAAGGCGCTGTCCAGAAATTCATTATCTACAGATGCTTACATAAAAGTAGCAGGACTATCTACACTAACATATGATCAAGTATTTTTCTGAATCTCATGTGCCCGTCTGTGAAGGTCACAGGTGGTTTTTTACATTAAAACAAATTGCATGTTTTTGATACAACTTGAATACAAAAAGGAAAGAAAAAACTCTTGTTTTAGACGGTTTGTGTCGGTACTGGGTAGTTTTCTTGTGAGTTACTCTTAAAATATATCTCGTTTTGAAATAGATATTAACGTGTTATCTTTGCTCCAAACAAATAATTTTTGGGCCGTAATGTCAATCAGATTTATATAATGCTGTACAATAATATTTCAAAACAAGTTTTCATTTCAGCAAATCAGTATATTATATTTTCTAAATCTAGATTAAAAAATAAATGTACGGCTTCGATCAGATGTAATATCAATCGGAATTTTGAAATCCTGGCTTCTTAAAATGTTACAAAATGGATATCATAACCTCCAATTTTTTTTCATGCCAGAGATTTGGTGGTAATAATGGAAGAGTTTGGGTTAATATACTCGGATGTGCAGTGGTTAGCCTTATGAAGAAACATTAGGTTTAGTTTGACGTAGACGTAGACAACGCAATCAGAGCAAAATAGCGTGCTAATCTGTTGTTAGTGTAGGATTTATGTGTGGGGGCCTCGGGGCAAACATATTTAAATGCTCATTAAATCGAGGCTGATTTGAAACAAAAAAATGGATATTCCACATATTTTCCTAAATATTAATTAATATCCCATTAGCTTAATATTGTTAACATTGAATAAATAAAATTTTATAAATAATATTGTATATTACTCAAAATTTTGGCGTGTTAAACAATGAAATATCCTGTTTTTACTTTATTAAGTGTATTTTGAACATTACTATGAAATGAAAACATTGCCGAATATTTCAATGCCATGGAATAACTGAAATACAGTTGTTATTTAGATAATTATAATAGAAAATAAGACGTTGGTGTATGAAGGAAATGTTTTCTGACGAGACGCTGGAGCTGAGTCCTAAATTTTGAAATGAGTATGCCAAATCCAGTTTAGTTGAAGTTGCGAACGTAATTTTTTAGTACGAATGGGAACTTAGAGGTAAATAGTCTTAACATCATTCTCAATAACCAAGACGTCAGCTTGTTGCTTTACGTCGCTCAGTGTTTTTTATAGTGAGCGATATTGAGTGTTTTATTTATTATGCTGTTAGTGTCCGAAGACAATGACAGAAGAAGAGGATTCTAAGCGTTAGTGCTGAGATAGTTATTAACGATATTAGGCCCATGACGAGCAAATAACCATAGAGTATGTTATTTGTGTTATCGACCGTCTATCGTTCAATACTTGAATAATATCATATTTCTATTAAGAAAAAAATATAACAAAAATAAACATCTTTTCTTGGAATTAGAATACATACGTCTTTTGCTAATTTGATTCGTGATTGTTTTTAATATCCCGCGTTCTGTTCTATAATGATCGCCATAGGAATGTTTTTTATTCCTCTGTTTGGTTGTGTTAAAACTACATAACAGCATACGGCACACATAAAGCACAAGGAAAAGATATTAAAAGTGTATTCACAAGCCGATTAATGGCGGGCCCTGCCGCCCGGTTAAAGAGCGGCTGGCGTGCGGCTCCGTTGCGTTGCAGGGCGAGTGCTCGGAGCGCGGAGAGTTCGACTGGGACTCGCGCACGCAGGGGCTGCTGCTGTCGGGCTTCTTCTACGGCTACCTGGCGTCGCAGATGCCCGCCGGCTGGCTGGTGGCGCGCGCGGGCGCCGCCGCGCTGCTGGGCGCTGGCATCGCGGGCTCCGCGCTGCTCACGCTGCTGGGCCCCGTGGCGGCGCGCGTCGGCGGCGCCCCGCTGCTGCTCGCCACGCGCATCGTCTCGGTGAGCCCTCGCCGCTCGCCCCATGCCCCTCGCCCCATGCCCCTCGTCCCATGCCCCTCGTCCCATGCCCCTCGCCCCATGCTCCTCGCCCCATGCCCCATGCTCCTCGTCTCATGCCCCTCGTCTCATGCCTCTCGCCCCATGCCCCTCGCTCCTCGAAACGCACACCGGGAGAGGTTGCTCAGGGCATCTGGCCTCTGACCGGGAGGTCCCCGACGGTGGCAGGATTTTCGACACTAGCCAGAGAGATAGGTCGAGTTATGTTGTTGGCTGGAGGAGAATTCTAACAGTCGAATGCTCTGATCGGTAGTTTTCCATGGTTCCAATCAACACCAATGGTTTTTCCAATCAACACCAGGCGAATGCTGGATCAGTACCCTAACGAACTGGCCATGGACCGCGCGCGTTCTTTCCTTTCCATTCCTTGACCTATACTCACTCCTTACTACACACACACTTGCAGGCACTACACTACCACATATGCCGAGAGACCGATTGGAAGTTTAGAGCTTGTCCAGGCTGGAGCGGTGCCTCGGAGGTTGGAAAAATCTGGTTGGGGAAAAACCCGGCCAGCCGACTACGTCGGCACCACATCTCGCCATCCAGTGGGGCAAGATCACCGTAACTTCCCGAGCAAACATGTACTATACTTACGGGGATAATAACCTTGGCGCCCGGAATCACTAGTAGTCAATCAAGATCCAGCTGTGGAGAATTTTCGGCACTAGAAATATAGCTAGAACGAAACGAGCCACTGGAAAAAATTAGTGTCAGTTGTTCTAACTGGTAGTTTTCCATAGTTTCTTAAATCAATACCATTAGATTATTAGTTTTTATGTATGTGTTCCGGCATAAGTCTAGTAGTAATCGGAGAAACCGCGAAAAACCACTAATAAGAGCGTCCGGTGGCTGAAAATGTCCTTCAGACAGCGGCTGAATTCGATCCAGCTACTTAGCCAGTGTGCAAATCCGCCTCTTGAAAGCGGGGACCGTTTCAACCAGTTCCCCTGCGCGCGCGTTGAGCGTTTCGGCGCGTGCGGGGCGCGTTTGTGACGCGGCGCGCGCGGGCGGCGCGGCGCAGGGGCTGCTGCAGGGCGTGGTGTTCCCGTGCCTGAACGCCATCTGGGCGCGCTGGGCGCCGCCGCTCGAGCGCTCCCGCCTCGCCACCACCGTCGCCTCGGGCTGCAACGTCGGCACCGTCATCGTGCTGCCGCTCTCCGGCCTGCTGGCCGCGCACGTCGGCTGGCCCTCCATCTTCTACGTCTTCGGTGAGACGCCCGCTGCCTTCCCGCGCGTTTTCTGTCGGCAGGGGAGTGGCGCGCACTGCCGTTCTCGAGAGGTGGTGCCGTTCTCGAGAGGTGGTGCCGTTCTCGAGAGGTGGTGCAGTTTTCGAGAGGTGGTGCCGTTCTCGAGAGGTTCAAACGGAATTGCCGCATTCTTTGACCCATTGAGAAACCCAAACCCAAAAATAGCTCATTAGATGATTGACATTGGACCCCTACCCAGATTTGTGCGATGATAACATATCTTTAGTACACTATTTAGTCACTAGACAGAAACAAAACTGTGGTGCAAACATGTTTTAATGTACAGGTGACTTGTTTGAAATGTTCCCTTTGGAACTCGTCTCAATCGTTGCAGATATTGAAATACTCTTTTTCTCTATCCGAAGGATATTAAAATTATGTGTATAATACCGTTTTGTATTATACCATATTTTAAACTTGATCTTTTAACCCTAAACGTATCTTTTCCGTTATAAGTGTAGTTCACTACAGATGCCTGCGTTACTCAGTGAGGAGTCTTACCACCTTCTTACACAACACGGCCTTAGAGAAAGAACTACAAAATTTAGGACCGTTCCAAGTGCACTTTGTGTAGTGGAGTGAAAATAATCTCCGTGCGGGAGTTGAAGTGAAAGGACCCGCAGAGGTGACTGGTGAGGTGTGGGCGTCCTGCGCTGAGAGCTTATGTTTACGTGCTAATGCGTGAAATATATACGTAGTTGAAAACCATCGCCATTTATTTTCTCAAACAATTAGTTTCGGTGAACCATTTATAAGAATAAAGGGAACCGAATCTAGGGAATCGGCTGGTGAACTGGCATACGTATAACTAAAAAATCCTATTAAACTATATATGTTTTAATTTAAGAGATGTTTAGACAAATCTGATTTTATAAATAGAGTCGTATAGATTTCTTTAGCCCTTTATAACGTGCGCAAAGAGAATAGTGCCTACATTTACCTATGGTACATAATACTTTCGACAAATATAGTGTTTTTCCGACCATGTTAATTCCATTACATTTCATATTCGTCTTCAATTACCAGGAAAAAACGCGCTTCAAGACCACTCTTTTCGGTTGCGTTCGACCTGGAGGGCAGAAAACATTGCAATGTCAAATCAGACGAATGGACCAAGGCTAATTGTTTGCGGGGGTGAGACAATTTTTCATCCAGAGCTCTGATCCCACCCAGTTTAGGCAAACAGTATTCATAAAAATAATTATAATACTTGTTGCTTCAAAAACGTAAATAACAACTAAAACCATTATGAATTGAAAATATGTAACTAAATTCTGTGAACTATCTTATAAAAATTTGACGCCAGCAATAGAGATGAAAATGTTAGTACATCAAAGAGCAATATCTAAGAATCATTAAGTACGTTTCGTGTTTTAATGAAATTTTATTTCTGGCATTTTTCTTTTCTTGTAAATTTACATGAAATTGACAATTATAATGGTTACTTATAAATGATTCTACAATATCGGATTTCCACGAATTATGTAGGCAATGTTTTGTAATTTTGTAAAGAATACATTCATAAACCTTCACGGTCAGTTATGTTTGTTCAGGTACTTGTATAACCTATGTCATTATAAGTATCGTAAAAAATATTCCCATGGAAAATTCGGTGGAAGTTGGGGAGGTTGAGGAAAAAGTGAAGTAATTCGAAAATTACTTCTCAAGGTCAGGTTGTCCTGATGCGATAATAATATAGTCTTTATCTTGTGAACTCCGCACTTTTTAACTACAGTGCATGCACAGTACGAAACTAAGTAGCTGTTGATGAACATTTATGTCCGCAAATACTTACATGTGTATTTATTTTATTTGTCAGAGACTTTGCAGCCATTCTCAATGTCTTGCGTGCCAGCAGAATGCAGCCATCTTCAATGCCTTGTGTGCTAGCAGGATTTAGAGAAGATAAATTCTGTCAAACAATAACCCCTTCCCCATGATAAAGGCTTGATGTCACACGCTCGTGCGGTTTGTCATGCGAACGACTTTCCGGCTGATGTCGCGTCGAAGACTGTGATACCGACGTTTCGACCACCTTGTAGTTTTCCTCGAGGTTGAAGGGCTTAGGACTTTCACTGCTTAGCATTTAATTTATTCCGCACGTCAGCCCTGAGGAAAATCATGACGTGATGGTCTAAACGAGCGTTGTCGTTTGAAATGACTGAAGCTTATTCTAAACTTGCTTATTGTTCATATTATTCCCTTTTGTAATAATCCTTTTTTGTACCCAATAACATCTTAACTAAGAAAGTGTCATAATTTTCTGGATTTTGACGAATGTATAATATATTACATCAAAGGCTTTCATTTTTATCACTAACGATATTTAGAAAGTTCTTCGACATGTTCGATCGTTTTACTTCACTAGCTTAGGATCAGTCATAAACCAAAAACGGTGCATTTTGGCCCTTAAAATTTGGATTTCGCGTCATTGAACCTTAAGAGTTACATTTCTTGGGTCATTGTTTACAAAATGAGATCATTCAGGACCATTTATCTAATATAAGGGAGTCATCTTGTGGAGTGGTTGGCTAGAGACTTGCAAACGTGCAGTAAAATTGAATGTAATAATTACTATTCTGAGCGATTTAATATTTCTTACCTCTCTATTTTTGCTAATACATGTTTGAAAACAAAATGTTTACTCATATTGAACGCAGCTCACATTATTTAGATAATAGTTTGGAGTATGAGCAAAGTACAAATTATTGTAACTGGTTAGTTTTATTTATTCGGAGAATTTCAATATTGTTATTTCTTTGAGAGTTAATAAAAAAGCTCTGTTAAATTACTGTCAAGACCTTCACTTTATGATGAACGTAGAACGTGTTATTTCATATTTTTCGACAGTGAACTAGAATTGTTCTGCCATATCCACAAAATACGTACGACCTTGAATCGCCAATGCACAAAGGAATGCGTACATTAATGTGTCCTCCTAACTGTAAGCATTTTGTTTGCATTTACTAACAACCATCCAGGAACATGCTGCGCAGTAGTAACAAGTGAGGTTCACATCGTTTGGGTTACGCAACTAGAAAACGAGATAAAATTGCAAAATCCGGACGACGCGTTTCACCTTTTTCAATTTTGAATGCAGTTTTGTGTTAATTTTCCGGTGATGAGTATACAGCCGGGTGGGTTTTGTTTAAAATATTTTATTTACATAACGTATTGGAAAATATTCATAACACTTCGTGAATATTGTGTGCCTACGATATTTTAATAAAATTGAAAACAATCTTTACATTATCATTAAAAACTTTTGCTGTCACTATATTTACACATCAGCTACTAGTAATACACGTGAGAAGGTTCCTCACTTCTTAATCGTCGCTTTTATAGTGAAAGTAGCTTCTTACCGGAACCTGACATGAAACTGACAGGCCGTTAACTTTTCTTTATACCGAAGAAGCTCGCTACTGTGTGTGCAACTGGCTTGGGCAGCTCACGGCATTAATTGATGACACTGCAGTGCCTTTGAAAGAGGGTTTCTAGGGATATAGTCCCGACGGTGGCCGAATTTTCGACACTTACTAGGTCGAATTCCGCTGCTGAGTGGAGGAGAATTCTAGCTGCCGGCTGCTCTGATCGGTAATTTTCCGTTGTTTCTCTGATCAACACCAGGCGAATGCCGAAGAAGTAAACGAATAAACGGGCCACGGACCGTGCGCGATCTTTCCTTCATCTTCCTTGTCTTATCACCAACCCCTTACTTACACACACTTACACTTACAATTACACTAACATACACTACACTATCACATATGTCTGGAGATCAGTCAGGAGCATACAGCTTGCCTCGGCTGGGGTGGTGCCCCGTTGGGGGGAGATATCTGGCTGGGGAAATACCAACTATTTGGCGTGTGGGTGGGCGCCGGATCTCGCCATCCAGCTGGGAAAATCTTCATCACCATACGCGATAAAACATACACGAAAATTTCAGGACCAATAACTGCAGCAGTTGAATAGCCCGGACACTAATCAATCAGAGTATGCACTAATTGAACATTCTCTGTGTGTAAACTTTCTAATGTTGCTAAACATTTACGAATAAAGACGCGTTAATTACAAGAAACAAAGAATAATTAACAACATTATTATTATTTTGGTGTGAATATTTTGTATTTTATTCAGACTTTTATCATTCAAAGGGTATTTTTTTCGGCATGTATTACGTTCAATAAGTGATATCAACAGCATCAGAGGCAGCAGTGAGATTAATAAACAACGTCACAGCTGTTAGCGGCCACTTTTCGAGGGTGAAAAGAATATACAAATTATTGGTCAATATAGAAATACATCAGCCGAAATCTCCTATGAGTTGTATTTTTCAACCCTATACGAACGGAACAGCCCTTAACGCAATTAAGGTTCATGCAGTCTCAAATAGCGAAAAGAATTTTGCTTATATTTAGGAACGGATAAATATCGCACTTTTTAATCATTCTTCTTACTGACCGTCCAGAAGAGCTGAATATAATAAAATGAAAATCAAAATTTAAAGTGCTCTTTTGTATATCACAGATTAAAAATACGCTCTGGTTTCGATGGGTTTTAAGGTCACAAAATACTTAGGTTCTGAGCCCCAGGTGTGGCAAACCCTAAGCTTCCAATTGTTCTCCCGACATGACGTGCCTGGTAGCGGAGGGGAAGGATGCGGAAGTGGCCTCTTTGTTACGGTATCGCTGCGGCCTCCACCTGCTGTTGCTTGGAACTTCTGGACAACTCGTAGATGGGATTTTTATTTCACTTATATATTGCGATTTTCCTCTGTATCCCTTCTTATTTTATTAAATTTAACTTATTGTACTCATTTCTGTTTATAAACTTAGGCGCCATTAAATACACAGTTATCAATATCTTATCTTAGCTCAATGTACAATAAAAGTCTACCTTAAGGCTGTTCCGTTTGTGTAGGGTAGAAAAATACCACTCGTAGAACATTTCGGCTGATGTATTTCTATATTGTCATATAATTTGAATATTCTTATTACCTAGGAAAACTGGCCGCTAACAGCGCTGTGACGTTCTTGTTTATTATTCTAACATCTGCCTCTGATGCTGTTGATATTACTCATTAAACGTAATACACACCGTAAATAATACCCTTTGAATAATAAAAGTTCGAATAAAATACAAAACATTCACACCAAAATAATAATAATGTTGTTAATTATTCTTACTTTTTCGCCTCAGATATGCGCATTTCTTTGTTTCTGGCAATTAAATGAGAATTATTACTTAGGTTATTTTTCCCTTAAATTATTACAATCCTAGGCCTTATGAGTTTACTAATCAGCCTTTAAAGGTTCGGAACTTCCTTTGAACTGGCTCCTGCACTCCTGAACGATGACAGTCCTCTCTCATTGGATACATTTTCTTCCATTGCGATCTCCTTGTTCCTCTTTCGGATCCCAGTAACCAATCTTCATTCATACTCGAGTTTCGAAAATGTCTCAAACTAAAAATATAGAATGAAACTAAATATCTATTATTCTTCCGTTACTCTATATGAAATGCACCAAGTTCCTAGCTATTTTCCTAGTTTCAACTCTAAAGCCAAAAAAATAACAAAAAAAAAAAACCCGGACCACATTACAGCACGTCAGACTTCGTTTTGTTTTCTCTTTGTCCTTGCAACAATACCTCTCGTTTATCATGCCCCCTTGTTTCTTACCCAACGCGGATTTATTTCACGTTCCTTTTTGGTCACATTTACTCCACTTATCACTTGTTTGTGTGAAACCTGCTCTATAATTCTCTCGTCTCTTAGCTATTCCGATGTTCCACTCAAGTTGCAAGTTTTTCATGAACTCTGCTTTCCAACCTTCCTCATTTTCAGATTTTTTGTCTTACTAATACTGAAGGATTAAAAATAGGAATTGCCATCACTATGTATTGAAATAAAATAGTTTGTTACTTCAACTCCAATTAATGCGATGACATTCCACAAGATATTAATGAGAAAAGATCATATAATTTTAATACCCACTACTCCGCACCATACATTTACTTTCCATTGGCGCTAGTGCTCCTCAAGCCGGAGCCAGTGAGGATTCTCTACTGCCCAGTAATGTCTGTTTCTTAAAGTTGCCATGATTAGAGAATGTTGCTTGTCACCAAATAATACACGTTGACTTTTAGGCTGTCCGGGTGACGTCGCGTAGTCGGCAGATAGGCTGACGCCTGTCTGCCTGTCTTATCGTAGGCTTCTTCAGGGTAGTGAAGAACTACCCTGAAGAAGCCTGCGATATGACAGGTGAAACGTCGGCCTATCTGCCAACGTCGCGGCGTCACCCGGGCAGCCTAAAAAGTCATGAACTCGAGCCGCGGAAGCCTACGTGTACAAATAATACCCGTTACCAAAACGTGTTATTCCTTACTTGACCCAGAGCAAATCCACAATACGCCATGCGCCTTCCAGAATCTTTACATCCCAGATCATGATGAAGACAAACGTGATAAGGATGAAATTTGTAGCGGTGTAGATTGGGAATCTAGCAGTTAATAAATCTTTGCAAAAACTGCAAATGATTTTATCTGGACATGATGGACATTTTGAGGACATGATCAAATAAACTGAGAAGTAATATAGTGTGTCCTCTGATTACTACATTTTCTTCATATTTTTATTAAGTAATTATTATTATCTCACTAGATTATTGTATCCCTAAGTGATTATTATATGCTCAATAACATTAAAATTGGTTTCTCAAAACGTGGAATATTATTTATACAATCTTAAATATTTATACTTATTGTGTTCTGTTTCAAGATCCCATTAATATCTTGCGGTATGACACCCCATTAAAAGGAGTTGAAGTAACAAATCATTCTATTTCAATCCTCGCACTATTAAGTCAAAATATCTGAAAATGAAGTATGGAAAGGAGAGTTCAAGAAAAACTTGCAACAGTTTTATAAATGTTTGGAATAAGTTTATCTTCAAATACTTGGATCAGCTGCTCTTAGCCTCGCGCGTTAGCAGGGGAACGCTGCGTGACATTCGTTGGCAGACTGTTACATTCAAAATATCCCTTAAACAAGGGTCGAAAAAAACAAAATTACTTCAAAAAATTATTTTATAACATATGACAATATGTAAATCATTGGATTCATCTTTTTACGCTTGTCACGACAGACTAAAATTTTATGTATAGTTTGATTGAAAATAACAAACAATTATATCTCGTAAAACACAAGTGATAAAATAGAAATTAATACATGTATCAATTGACTCCAATCCCTTGTGCTCGTCCGTAAAAACTGCATTGTAATAACTTCAACCGTTCAAAAATTGCAGTAGGTTCTGACTCATCCTGTTTATTGATTGATTGATGGCCAAAAAAGTTGGTCATTCAATCAACTTTTCCAGATTTACCTCGTTTATTGTGCATGCGGGAACAGAACGCCTAATCGTAAACAAATGTCCAACCTGTTGAGGCCGCAAAAGCCTCGCGAAGGCACGCAGCGTGCGGGTGCGCTAGCTGGCTGCCGTTGGGAGCGTTACTCGCGTGCCGGGGTTACGTCACGCGCGGACACGTGCGGTCACGCTCGCCGTCTGTTCCCAGAAGCGGAAACGAGCGGTTTTGCCGCACGACCCTTTGAGCGCTGATGTACTTCCGGTCGCGGATTCCCGCCCACTGCCGCGACATCTTGGTCATTGCCCCGTCCCTCTTTCAAAAGATGGCGGCTTCGTGCGTGGATAGTGCTCAGTGGAAAAAGGAATTGGAGACATTAATTTATTTTATTTTATACCTGTAAAATCTGCGCGGGCCATTAGGAAGCAGAAAAAACACACACACATTTATTGTCCTGAGATGAAATAGCTTATTCATACTTATAGTTGATGCTTTAGAACTCGTGATGTAGTACACTGCTATCGATCCAGCTAGCTTTGATTGACTATTAGCGTTAATAATTTTTTCACTGAGCAGACATTAAAAATTACGATATTTATAATTAGCTTTATAAATATTCACAATACAAAATACAAATATTCACATACAAAACAATACAGTACTTGGTATTTATTCAAAATGTCACGGATATAGAAGTATATTTCGTAGTTGCACTAAAATGACAAAAGAAATGTTAGTATCGTTGGATTTTCTGATGTGTGTTACTGTTGAACAGACCACGTAAGGTCAGGAGATCATATAAAGTCTTTGTTCTGAATCACCCATGCGTCACTGTTGTGAAATTGCCTCTGAGACAAAAGGCAAAACATGCCTTGAGATATGCTGAAATAGGCTTCGAATATGCATGTCTAATTAGTACTAAGAAAGTAACTTCAGGAGCTCACCGAGGTACAATAGCTTGTAACAGTGGCAAATAAAACAAATTTTAAGATTTTTCAACAGAAAAGTTGAGTGGTAAAAAATCACACAGGCGTTCGTAAATATTGTAGCTCATCTTTTGTCAATCCTTTTTCTGGAACAATGAAAAGTATGATTTGTTTCTTTGTTTCTTGAATAATCAACAGTTTCAGAATTAAAATAAGTTATGGTATATTAATAAAATGAAATAATGATGTTCGGAAAATGAACCCAAACAGAGTATTTTAAACACAGGACAATCGATCCAAAGTAACGAAGAATTATACCAATATGTTGCTCTAATCCATGTAGATTGTAAAAGTGCTCAAAACATGTCGCACAGAAACTTGCATTCCATTCTCAGTCACTGATGTTGATGGACAAATTTTGTCGCGACGAAGGAGAACGATTTAGTTAGAACATCTAGATGAATACGATATTGAGGATGAGTGGTATTAAATAGTTGTACATCGACCTTCACTGTAGGAGGCATAGCACATAAAGGGCGGGCGGATACAAGGGGAGGGGCTGAAAGTGGAGGAACAGTTTCAGTTTGGCTTCCTGCATAAATAAATACAATTTGCAATAAAATAGTCAGTTGGAAAAAAGATCTACATTCAAAATCTAAATAACCCTTTTGATGTGATATTCTATATTGGCCTCTGAGAAGGCAGTAAGATAAATCGTTACATGCAATGACGATAACGTAAGTGTGCAAATTTTCTATGATGACAGGAATTGGAATACAGAACCGAAACATTGCCGAAAATTTGTATTATTTATCTAATACCTTTGGGGATCTTTGAGGATGATATCACGAAAAAATGAACAGTTGCAGTATACCAGATCCATGATACTGTAATAAGGGAACTTGTATACAATGAACATTGTTACTTAATTTTTGAAATAGAAAACTTTTTCTTGGAATAGTTAAAATAATGTAGGGATGTAAGAAAAAACTTTTGGAAAAGAATATTTGGAGATTGATGAAACATTATCTGCTCAATTCACATAATTACATTTAGAGCTGGATTTCGTTGTAATGAGACCTAAAGATGACCAAACAATAGGGCTCTAATAAATTCACACGGAGAGCAAGAAATAATCAATGAGATTGTGAATACAAACTATGACATTTGAATTTTTTAAATTAGTATTAGAATATTTTTAATATTTATGAACTATTATAAAACTGTATTTTAAAAACACGCAGCTCCTAACCAGCGGGGGGCCTAAACACGTGCTGAGACTGTTAATAGATTAATGCACCGCTGATTGTAGCCGTCTTCACTAGCCGAGCAGTCATCTTCAGTTATGCAAATTGAATGAGGCCGTCAATGGCTGTTATTAATAAATTGCCCACGCGCCAAGACGTACTCCTCTGCACAGCACACTCCGTCACGTGTAACACTACATACTTTCAAACACATGTGTAGTTTTGTTTTACAGCAGTAAAAATGATTAACACATTTAAACTGTTTAATATGAAAAAGCTTTTATTTTCCGGATAAGAAGTTATCTGGGTTTCCCCCAGCAAATTGCGTCGGCCGCACGGTCGTAAAAAATCCTCCCCTCCCTCGACGCGGGCAAGGGGCGAAACGGGCTAGGGGTCGTCGGGTAAACCGACACCACAATCCCGGCAAAAAGGCGGTGACCGTGTCCTGGCAATGTCGGTGACAACGGACCTACAGCCCGTGGTGTGACTCAATTAAATAAATAAATATTTTATTTATTTATTGAGGAAACCAAACAAACTGTTCCTCCGCTCCCACCCCCTTTGAAGGTATAATATCAGCCAATTTTTCTTTGTAAAGCCTACTTGTTTGGTGTGGTGAATGCTAATGCGGCGCGCGTGCGCGTGCGCGTGCGCAGGCGCGGGGGGCGTGCTGTGGTGGGCGCTGTGGTGGGCGCAGACGGCGGACAGCCCCGAGCGCGACCGGCGCGTCTCCGACAAGGAGCGGCGCTTCATCGAGGACGCGCTGGGCGTCGACACGGCCACCGCCAAGGTGAGCGCCCCCCCCCACACTGGCTCCCAGAGCGGCTTGGAAGCGTGGAGTGTAATCGTATTTCAAAGGGTGTGAGATTTCAAGAAAAAAAAAGAGATGGTTATCAAATTTTCATTATAAATATATCAAATTCTACCCTATAATCGAAATGCCGTTGATATTAAATTACAATAGTGTACTATTAATACTACAGATATATACTATAGGTTACTATTAAAAAAGAACAGCTATAACAAATAATTACGCTCTTAGAGATCCAAATAAAGAAAGAATGCTAAGATTTTGTGTACTTATTTCATACTTCAAATTTTATATTAAAAGTACATTACATATCATTATATATCAAAATTTTAAATAATATATAAAAGGAGTGTACATATAAAGCAAACGAATAACGAATATAAAGCAAAAGAAACGAAAAATAAACGAATAACGTTTATTAGATATAAAATTCAACTCGCAATGATTAAAAACTTTAAACGAAGACTCTGATTAGTCCTCAACAATGAGCCACGTATTTATACGTAATGATACACGTAATGATAAAGAACTGTTCTGTTGCGAATTATGGAGAATATTCACTTTACTGTACCCCCTAAATACAAAACATAGATGTTTAAATCTTTAAAATAGATCGAGTATAAACGCGCATTAACCAATTTATACCCCCTGTTCAAATCATGGAACAATCAACTTCACTTTTTTAAATTCAATTGTCAATTATATTACAATTTTTACATATTCACGTACGCAAATTTTGTAATTTGTGAATCCTAGATGTTACGTTGAGTTCACTTCTGCCCACTATTCGCCAATTCTTTGTGCAGGTTTCCTTTCATCCGTGGCGGCGTTTCTTCACATCTCCAGCATATCTGGGGAAACTGGTCGCTCATTTCTGTGCGAATTGGGGATTCTACACTCTCGTAACTCAAATGCCCATGTACCTTAAAGGTAAGTATATACATTTCTACAATATTTCTGCGGGAACCATCGGTTTTACGTTTAAATAATCAGGTAATTTTACTGGATATTAAACTCTTGGAGTCATGTAGCTACAATAAAACGTCTGCAAGTGGTACATAACACGTTTACAAATGGATCATTTTCTTAAAATGTTAAGAGAGATACTTTAATTTGTCATTCTACGTACATTCTTAATAATTTTCGATAAAATATGAAAAGGAATGAAGAATATTTTAGTTTATATAGACATTTCAATTAGGACACTTTTAAACACCTCTTGCACACAATGTTATCATTGATTTGTTAAGAAGCCTCACACTCTTTGGTCATTTGATAAATTAAGTTTTGTAGAACAGTCACCTCTTTTAATGTTCATTTTGTTCTCTAATGAAGGCAATTTTCAACGCGCGTAGCACTTCACATTGTATGAGGAGAAAAAGTTGAAAGCTAATTAAGTAAGGGAATAGAGTTGGTAACTTAACTTTTGTATTTGCTTTAGTCTCACCATTATTAGCAAATTAGTGTGCGAGGTTATAAAAAACAAATAGAAAATTTAGTTGTGGCGAGCCCGCGAAGGAAAATTAGTATTAGAAAAACTTAATGTCATTGAACTTCAGATCTTTTTATTCTCTTCTCCTTTTCTCTGTTCCTTGTTTCAATGTGTAGCAATGTTCATACCAGAGTGACGTGTGGTAATGTTTGCCGAGTAGTACAAGCAAAACATGATTTACAAAATTGACTAACGAAGAATCCTTTACTTACACTTTACAGATTTTACCTCTTGATGTGAAAATACAAGATTCCCGAAATTTTGAGAATTAAAACATGATTTAATAATATAGTTGAAACAAATAGCAATTCTGCCTCATCTGAGTACTGATGGTCAAATATAAGGACACTTGTCTTTTGTAATCAACTATAGAGCCTACCGCCATTAATTTCACTAAAGTAAACTAAAAGCAAATCCTGCAGGAGAGATTCGTTGCTGACCGCCGTTTCTGAAGATGCCCGCCCTGTTGCAGACACGCTGGGCTTCGACCTGCGCGCCGCGGGCTTCGTGTCCGCGCTGCCCTACGTGGTGATGGCGCTGCTGCTGCAGGTGGCGGGCCACACGGCCGACTGGCTGGAGCGCCGCCAGCTGCTCAACACCACGCATGTGAGTAGCCAGCCCCCCCCTCCCCGACTCAGGGCAAGGTGGCCTCGGACGGAAAAAATCCAGCGCATTGAAGTCGCAGGCCACTCAGGTGCGTGATCTGGGCTGTCCGGGTGACGCCGCGCCGCGTGTTGCTACCACAGCCTTCGACGCGGCGTCACCCGGACAGCCCAGATCACGCAATCCAGCGCATTGGCTTTTGGGAGCTGGTTGCGAAAAGAAAACGGGAAAGGGCAGGAAAGGGGGGCCGGAAAGCGATTGACGATGAACGAGTACCGAT